>VXAB01003726.1:556055-605273 GCA_013399175.1 Odontophorus gujanensis
ATTAACTAGAGCTACTACCTGTGTTAATCTCTAAACACGTGATGTATCAGAGCTCCATGTCAGCTGCTTGCCATTTGCATGTGAGTCCTTACAACATCTGGAAATGCTGATTACCTGTGCCTCACAAACTGACTGCATCCAGCACATTAAGTTGGCTGCCACCTTGGGTGTGATCTGGTACCTGATGCTCTCAACTGGCCTTCAAAGGAAGAAAACGCGCTAAAGAAAACTCCAGTCAAAAAGCAAATTGAGAAAGATGGGGTGGGAATGAGAAAGTAGTAGCATTGGTAGTTAGTGTGTGGTGTGTGCAGGAGGCTCAAGGGTTCTCATGGGTGGCTGTGGACTGCTTTTCCACAGGCATCATCCCCAGGTTTGGTCTTGGGCTGAGGGGAGCCCCAGGACAGAAAGAAATGTTTTATTTTATGTCCTGCTTTAACAAAGGCTGTTCAGCTGGCAGATGGGTAACTGTTGTGGTGAAAGGTTGTGCTAGAAATTAAGTAGGTTAGGAGTAGCAGATCAAATTAAGAGAAAAGCACGCTAGTAGCTTGGCTGAAGAACAAATGAGGACAGCATGTAGCATCGACAGTTAAAATTAAACATGCTGTCCTCATTTGTCCCTTAGCTACCCAGGCAGGGCTCTGTAAATGTAGCTGTTAGATTGTGCACACATAGAAAGTCCAGAAAGTATCTGTGTGATGGTCCAGCTCTCTAGAAACTGTGCCATCGGTCTCAGGACCCCAGCTGCATGTAGCCATTAGGTAGATAGGTATAAAAGAGGTGTCTGGATACCAGAACATGCCTTTACTTTTATGTTTATTTCTTTCCCTCTCTTCCTCTGCTACAAATCCTGTTGAGCAAAGAAACAGTTTCTTGTGCATATCCAGTGCCTATCACAATGGCCGTTTCTAATGACATCCGTAAGAGCTCTCATTTTTAAGTTTGACAGCCCTCTACAACATGGTTTTTCATTTTTTTTTTTTTCTTTCTCTACACTTAAAACGAACAGATATCATGCAGCAGAGTGAAGAGGTTCAGGCACCACTGTCTGATTTCATACCCTGAAATCATAGCAATGCCTTCCAAGTAATAACTGTGACCACCTAGTACTCAATGTTAATTATTCTCCAATTTCAAACTTCCAAATCAGGCTGAACCCAGCATAAGAGTTCAGTGCTTCCCATGCAGCTCAAGATGTCTGTATTTAGGCAGACATACCCCACCTTTGCCAATGCCTGACATAGGCACTTCCCTCTGTGTTGCCACCCAGGCTGTGCTGGCTGCCTTGACTCCATGCCTTCTGGCTGTTGTAGGAAGACTGGAGCCTGGCTCAGCATGGAAGGTTCGGTGCCTCCTCCATCTCATCCCAAACCACGGACAATCCAAGCTGGATGAGCTGGGCGCTTCTTGTAGAGTAGTACATATCACAAAACCATCTTAGTCGCACCTCCAGACAGGTTTGGACAGAAAGGTATGTGTCTATGACACTGCTGATGAAAAGGGGGTAATTAGGTGTGATTAGCCATTATAGATTATCTAGTGCCAGCAAGACAGAGTATATGTTTAAGTGCAGTACTCAGATCCATATATTCAAGTCCCTAGATGCAACATTAACAGGAAAAAATAGGAGAGAAGTCTGCTGGGGGTTATGAGAGTCACTGTTAAGAGATCACCATTGGATTTCTGATATAGCAGACTACAGGTACGGAGAAGGCTGCTGAAAAGCAGACACATACACATATAAAATCAGTATATTAAGTGGCAAAAGACTCATTTGACAGATAGCAAGCTTGAGAAAATGAAAAGGAAATGGGATGCTAAAATGTTTTACGTTACATACTCATCACAGAGAAGGGGAGTCGTGTTTTTAATGAGCAAAGATGTATCATTTCACTTACCGAGCCTACCAGCTGATGAAAAAGAGAATTGCTTTAGAGCAGCAGGATTAAACAAGGTGCAGATATGGATTATAAATTGCTATGTACCAAATGCGAACAGATTGCCCTTAAATGTCATTCTTACGTAGATAAATCAATCCTAGTCGAGAAGATCAATTCAGCGTGGGAGGAGGTGAAGGAAAAGGCAGTGTGCCTGGATCCTCTTATACCTGCCACAGGATCTAGTTTAACTCAGAAAGCTGCTCCAGGCTTTATCCATCCATGAGGTCATTCGTAAGGCCCTGGCACGTGTGATACCCTCTCTGTGGTGCAGAAGGAAGCAGGACAATAGGAGTTTCTTGTGTTAGCCTTCCTGCACAGACAACATTAAGCTTCTTCAGCCTCCTGCACCTGGGCTTGAACTACACACTATGCACTAGATAAGACAGCAGCTGCCCACATACCCTTAAAACAACTTCACACAGTTTACCCAGTCAACGCAGAGCTCCCCCAGTTTGAAATATAGGTCCAGGCACCAGCTCACAGCAGTTTTGCCACCCCAGGGGAGCTGCCTTGGGAAATGCAGAAACCCAGAACCCCTCTCAGAGCAAAATTTATGGTGAGAAAGGGAAGAGATACAGCACTGAAGGAAAGAGCTTTGCAAAGTGGTTTCGTCCTACAGCTCTTGCATCGTCCCTGGAGGTGCAAAGAGCAGCAAGGGGTGCACACACAAAGGCTTACATCTGGCCAGCACGGCTAGTGCCATGTCTAGGGGCCTAGAACTGCTGGTCTGTGGACCAAAAGTGCTGGGAAACCTCTGCTTGAGGCACTGCCAAGAGTCAGCTGTGAGGGACTGCAAGAGCAAGGAATGACACTGCAAGGAAAGGAGGCTCCTTCTGAGCACCCATCTGAGCACACCTGGGTGGAAGGGGAGTATGAGAAGGCAGCTGGGCCAAGATTGCTCTTTTCAGGCAAAATGGTGAAGTGATTTTAAAGGGCTGAAAGGACAAATGCAGGAACAACATAATGAGCTCACAGATCAGGAAGGAGAGCCTCAGTGGCTTACCCTGGTCTTCTAATTCTTATGATATTTCATTAATATAAGCAACTGTACCGAAGGAGGATTAGAGGGCAATAAAAGCCTATCTATCTTTAAAATTGGCATTAGTGGTGATCCTGGGAATTACAGACCAATGAGCTTTACTCCGAACTAGGCGAATTAGCTGAGAAGATAATTAAAGCGCAAAGAATAAAACATTTAGATGACAGTGATGATATAACAGGAACAAACCAACACCATTTCAGCAAAAGTGTTCACGCCTCACACATGTAATAGGATGCTTTGTGTGTGTCAGCAAAACAGCAGATAAAGGGAGAGTGAGGTGGTGGATAATTTGCATGTTCAGAAAGCCTCCATCCATATTCTTTCCTCTGACTGACACTGTTTGAAAGCAAAGCAGCCAAAAGTAAGATGTAAGCAGCCATTGAAGATCAAAATCAGGTTCGAAGAAGTGCTAGAACACAATCAGTGGTCAATCTGGTGAGGGATTTCAAATGCACCAGCACCTGAATGCGTAATAGAATTAATAAATGATCAAAGAGGTAAGAGTTTAGCAATCTCTTCTTTCTGCAGCTTTAATATGACAGTACCTCTGTCAGCTCTTCAGATTGCACAGGAGTGATCTGCCTTGGAGAGGTTATCAATAGTCTTTATGTTACTCCAGCAATACGATATGACTTAAGAGACAAGTTTACTTTGGAACTGCTTTCTAACTTATGATATGTCAGAGGACCACAGCCCCATAAGAACAGGGCACAGACAGGAGGTCCTAATGCAGCAAGCAATGCTGATGGGCAGTGCACCATTCCTTGCTAGATGCAGCATCTCAAGAAGACGGGCCTGCACTCCCGCGGCTGTGCCACCAACGTCATCAGTGTCTGGATTCAAAAAGGATGGGATTAAAAGAAAAAATAAGAAGAAATCTTATAACCACCTTTCCCCTGTTCATCACTTTGTCATTTCAGTGTAATCCTGCCTGATCTTACAGGACTGAAGCCTGGGACAGGGTGAGTTCCATCTCCTGGGTTTGACTATGACAGCTCAGTGGCCAAGATGCCACAATAAAAATAGGGCTGGTAGAAAAACAGTTAGGAGGAGTGAGTATGACCTCATGAATGGGGGGAGAGAGAGACTGAGGAAGGGTGACATAAAGAAGAATGAATACAAGCGATGTGAAAATCAGGTACGAAATACCTGGAAGGGCAGAAGTAAATCATTCCCTCACATAGACTGTCCAATAATACAAGAACAGAGGACACACAACTGGAGAAAAAGGCAATTCATTTCAAATTGATAAAAGGAGAGACTATTTTTACACAATGAATAATTAACCCGCAAAGTTCACTACCACAGGATTTTACCGAGGACAGAGGCTTAGCAGTATTCAGAATAGGAAAAGCCATTGATATGAATAATGAAAATATCCACCATTACACTTGGCAGAATAAAATCTCTCTGTAAAGGCTTTTAACTCATCCTGGCCCAGTGTAAGCCTCCGCTGCCTGACTGGCAGGAGAGAGAGTAGATGTTTCCTGGGTGCTGATGGAGGCTGCCATGTCCACCTCAGCAGCTCTTGGTGTTGGCAAGAGAAAGGGGATGGAAACCAGGCGGAGGAAGAGCAGAACCTCTCTCATATGGTAATTCTAATGTACTGGTTGAAGGGATTTTAGTTGCTTTTCATTTCTATCTCTGCTTTGTTCAGCCATCTGCTGGTTCCTGCAGCCTGAGAAGCCTAAGGTCTCTGGAGGAAAGGAGACTGCAGCCTGCTATCTGCCAGATGAGGCTGTTGCTTTATCTCTTGCAAATTTGACCAAAGCATCCCTCTTTGACAGAAGAGTTGGCCAGTATTCAGCTAATCATCTTGACCTCATCTGCTCAAAGGAAAGCCAAAGTTATAAACTACTACAGTTATTGGAAGATAGAGAGCAAAACGGTGCAAACGACCATTTAATGGATTTACAGAGGAGACTGGACTTGTTTCTGTGCTGTTTTGCATCCAGCTTTTATCTTTTCTCACGAGAGCTTGCCTTATACCACTGCTCAGCAAAGATGGCTCCCAGTGAGAAGAGGTGCACTTTCCTTCCTGTCCAGGGCACAGCATACCAGAGGGAAGTGTCCCACCTGTCCTAAAGACGAAAGCCACTATGGATCTTGCAGGCCTTCACACAAAGGCCACAACTTCCTGTCAATAATATGTCAGCTCTTGCCTCGGTGGATCACTGTCCACCTCAAGTACACAAAACATTTCATTAAGATTACCTAGGCAGTGCAACACGCCGAGGAAGCAGGTGGGTGAATACCATCTCCATTTGGAACTGAAAAATCAACCATGTGAATTAAGTAGCATGGGTGAGCACAAAATACACATCCTTAAAACATCCCTACAGAGCCTGCAGGCTGCAATTACTGCTCCATAAGCCACTAAAAGCATTGCAATACATAAACCAGACATCCTTCCACCTGCATCCTTACCCCTGCAAGTCCTCTTCAGCACATTCTGCCAAAGCACAGCTCGGCAAATGGTGCTGGTACCCCACAGTGCCATAGCTCAGCAGGTAAAAGGCACAGCCCAGCTGTGGCACAGCTGTGGCTTCTGCCCCAGCAGAAAACTGCCTATTACCTCCAGCTCTGGTGTTCTGCTTGGTGTCTCCAGTGAGATGTGGGCTTGACTCCTGGGAACTCAGTTTGTTTCCCCCAGCTGAGGTGAGGACGTACAACTGCATCCTGACACCTTTGCTCCCATGTATTGCCGAGGGATATACCCTGTCACATCACAGGGTCACCTGTAGCATCAAGCCTACACAGTGCTAGGGAGCAAAAACAGGCAAAAACAGGCAGGACCTAAAAGCATTATGCAAAGCAAATAAAAAATATCTCTGCAATAGAGTGTTGTTACAGTACTGGAAGAGCTGCTTAACTTCACCTCAGAGAACTGTGCTGTAGGTAACAGGCACGGGGAATGGTTCAAAACCCATGGGGTTTGTGATAAACCCAGGAAATTATTAATCTGTTTAAAGAAAAGGAAGAAAGAGATAAAAGCATTCTTCCTACAGAGGATAAAGTGGATTTCTTTAACTCGAGTAGCAAGGTATCAGTGCTGTTTTTGTGGATTACTACAGGAGATTATATACACGGCTAAGCAGGATGAAGTCAGACAAGGATTGACTGTCTTCTGGGAAGACATGAATTAAAGAGACTTTGGAAGATGAACAAAGAACTCCAGATAAGGCTCTGATGGATCAGAGAAGACCACAGCCATGCTGTTGCTACTTTAGGGTAAGAGCTACCTGGGGGAAGCTTTTCATCAGCAATTAATCCTTTTGTCAGTAAACCTCTCTAAAATCGGCTGCAAAGGCATGGTGCTATTGCACTGCCTACAGATTGTGCCTTGCAGTGCTTCTTCTCATATGAGTTTTCTTGTGTTGCCCAGACAAGGGTAGCCAGCTGAAACTTCAAGGAAGGCCATGATTTGTCCTCAAGAAGAGCACTGCTGGTGTTCCTCCCTCTGCCTTGCTTTATATTGGATCTGGCCTCCGTTGTTAGTGTCCCAGCTCTCAAAGGATACTGGATGCCTTGCTGGCCACAGCCAGAAGAGACAAATTCCTGGTTTTTGATACGTATACCTACATCCTAGTGTGTGAATTACTCAGCTCACTTCACACAGAAGCTGTCGTGCATTTGCCAGGTCTGAATAACATTTTGTGACAAAGATTTGGCTATACTGAAAGCTGTCTTTTTCAATAGAAGTTGTAAGACCTGAATCTCTTCTCACCTGAACAAAGCAGAGGACAATTAACTATTTTTTGCATGAAGAATTTCCCTTACTGAACTTCAATAGGACGCGATACATAGTAAATAAGCTCTAGGCTCCCCACTGTGACCAAAACCCCTGTCCAAGCAGGACTTGGCCAGGTCTCGGAGTGGCTATCTGAGCAGGGTCCCTGGGTAACAGATCCTGACGAAGTCCTGCTCTGCAGAAATGCCCATTCTTGTGGAGGGGAGGACACTGAGAGCCAAAAGCCAGGAACATTTCTGCAGGAGAGACAAAGCCTCCTGCTCTGTAGTGAGGAACTGAGCTCAGTGGAGAAGAGGAGAGAGAGGTCTTTGACAGCTGATGTGTATGGCTGTCCCCTCATCCAGGAACAGCATGAAGTCCTAAGGTTGCAGGCAGGATGAGCTAATGCTTTGTCTAGCCCACAGATCTCTGGCTGTGCCTGCAAGACTCTGAAAGAGTCATCTTTAGAGTGGCCGCAGAAGAGTCATCATCTGCCTCCGACTCACATGTCCCTGTTCCAGCCAGGTTGGAGCATGACAAAGGTCACATCCAGCCTGGCCACTCTTCAGCCTCCTGTGAAGACCAGTGCCTGGTCACTTGCAAAGCTCAGTCCTTCTGCCAGCACTCTGACAATGAGAACCACCAATACCACAGAGAGTATCGTGGTGTGTCACACAGGCATCAAGTAGGAAATGCGCTGTGCTTGCGCCTCAGTCTCCCTAGGCACAAAAGACCAATCTTTTTGCTATGTTTCCCAAGCAGTTGCAACCCGTTACTAATTAGTGTCTGCAAAATGCTATCAAGCTCCTCAAAGGGAAGTTGCAAAAGAAGGACTAAATATCATTAACAGCTTTATTTTATACGCAGTAGAAATTTAATGAGGTGTTTGCTCCTTCTGAACTGCATCTCCTGCCCTGCTGAGAAAATTCTGCTTTCATAGCAGGTATAGCCCATATCTCTGTTCCTGGAGTGCTACTGTTTGGGATGCCATCCTGCAAACAGAACCATACTAGCTCCTGGTGGTTGCTGTCCCACCAAGGCTGTGGAGTGCCATTCACAGCTCTTCTGTTCATTTCTCTGGAGTTTCTGGGGTGCTAGAGACAGGAGATGGAAACTGGAGGGGGAGAGACAGGAGATACTTCAAAGGAAGTGAGGTGTCTGCATCCAGGCTCCTAATAATAAACTGCAATGGGAATCAGAAATCAGCTAGTATCAGTGTCTGAATCGAATGGCTCTGAAGACTTCTCCAAGCAGTTCATCCAGGCTGTTTCTGTTTCCAGTCCCTGTCGCCAGAGCTTTCAAATGGCAGCTTTGGGTCCCTGCTGCTTGCAAGTGCTGGCAGACATTCAGGTCTGCAAGAAAAGTCATTAAAAAAAATATTGCTCTTGATAATTTAAAAGTCAAGTCTCCGGTTGAACACCTTTGGAGTTGGAAGGAGACTTGCCTCAGTGCACACAGTTCACAGAGTGGGTCTTACCTCTGCTGGCAAACCTACTGCCTTCACATGCCAAACACGTGTGTGCTGGGGACAAGGACACAGTAGGTCCCAACCAGTCCCCAGACCATTCCAGGGCAATGCATCCAGGACTGGGTTCTGGGGACTATTCCTGCAGCTGGGCTATGCTGCACCCTCTGCACCCCAGGGCCTCCCTATCCTCTCTTTTACCCCAAGGCTGCAGCTGCCACACAACGGACTCCAGATCCCATCATCTTTTCTTGCCCAGACACAGGGCATCATTGGAAGCAGAGGGCTTAGACAAAGCAGCCAGGACTGCTTGAAGCCAGGACAGTCTATGCAGGAAAGCGTTGCCTTCAGTGCACCTCACTGGATGTGCATATGGAAAATCCCAGCAGAGTGAGGATCACTCACTGGGTCCTCGTCTCTAATCCACTGTGAGTTCTGTTGCTGGCAATAAAGCTTCTAGGCATGCTTTCCCTGCATCACACAAGCAATGTGGCAGGATGGTCTGGATGTGCATTGGGAAAAAGACCCAGACTGGGTTTTCCTTCTTTAAAAGAAGTCACAGCAACTCTAATGCAGCAGAGATTGGTGCTCTGTGCCGACGTCGCAAGATGTTCCAGTGAGATACGAGTCGTTTTATTTAGAAAGTCCTCAGAAGAGCATTTGTCAATGCAGATGAGGTCGGTAAGGTATGATGTTGGCTAGGCTGCATGTGAACTGAGAAAAAGCAATCCCCAAACTGCATAGACAAATGCATGGAAAACACTCAGAACTCCCCACCTGAGAGCAAAATATGGCTAAGTTGTGTTTGTCAGTCTTAGCAGCAGCTGGTATACAAAAGGGCTCTGTCTAATTGCTTCCTTTTTCAGTGCATTCCCCTGTTTTGTGGCACTTCTCCAATCTCTCCCAAGCCCCTGACAATGCTTCTGAAGCAGTACGCCTGATGTCATTTCAAGGGCTGGCCATTGGAGGTTGCAGCTCAGTAGCCTGGCTTATTTCCTTCTTCCTCCAGGTTGTGAAACCCAGGAACAGTTGAGTTCTTTTGTAAAGTCATCAAAAAGCATTTAAATCCCAACAGTACGTGCCATGCAGGTCTCAAATCCCAAATTAGAAGAGAAAATGTGTGCCTCATGATGCAGTCACCTTCCCCTACTGCCTCCCTTCATTCCCTGGTCTCCCTCCTGCCTGCCAACACTGCTCCCATGGCCAAGGCACTGGCTGTGAGACACAGTCCAGGGCAGTGCAGCAGCCCCTGGTATCTGGCTTTGTCCTAATGATGTGCATTCTGCCTCAGTTTCACAGCCATCAGAGGAGCATGGAGCAGTCATATTCTTCCTGGGAGAGAAATGAGCCAGCCAAGGTAGCTGCTTTATCCCTAATTTGTGAGGCGGGAAAACTGCTTTTCCAGATGCTCTAACTGCTCTAGCTGGAAAAGACAGATTAACTTTTGGGCGTTTAAACCCTTTCTCAGTTCTGAGATACATGTAGAGAGAACATTGGGCAGAGGATGGAATGGAGAAAATGGAACTGATTTTTAATTTCTTCCATTAATCACTCAGATAATCTGAGAGGAAAAGGTGGTGAGGCTATTAGCTTGCCTCACACAGCCACTGCCCCTGCTGACTGCAGAAGGAAAACCTTGTAGAAAAGAGAACTCCCCTTCCACACCAGCATCCTGAGAGCTGAGACTCCATCCTAGAAATAAGCCAGGGGTCCAGCAAACTGTGCCTGAAGCACCTCTCAGCTGAGCTAAAAAGTGGCTCAGACTTCAGCAGCAGTATGAGGTCGGTAATATACTGCAACAATAGGGAAGGGTACATCCTGCAGCCAACCAGAGCAGCTTGGATCCAGGGCTGTTATCCCTCAAGAAATGCCGAGAGATAGACTGCAGGGGTGAGCTGGAATGGGCTCCCAGCACAAGCAAAGAACCTGCAAGCACTGCATCTGAGCTGGGTTCAATTCCTGCTCCTGCAGTCAGCACTGTTCTGGACCAAGGAAGGGCACCGTTGTCCCAGTGCAGCCCACCGCTCCTCCAAAGGGACAGGAATATGGCTGACGCTTTTTGTGTCAGAAACACAGTCTTTGGGGTTTGCACACAGATAGTGCACCTGAGCAGAAGAGGAAAAACACTCCGTTCTCAACACAGAGTTTAAGAAGATGCCTCAGGAGGCACATCCAGCAATCTTGCACAGGGGAGAGAACTGGGGGTGCTTGACCATGGGTTCCTCTGACACCTCCCATCAGGGACCTGCAAAAGCTGAAGAGGTGCAAATCATCTCCGAAATGAGGACAATGTCACATTGCCAGCAGGCGGAAGGAAGTGGAAACACAGCCCTATCTTGCTAGCAATTTGACAAGAAGTGTGCTCATGCTGTGCCGGAAGAATCCCAGCAGCAATTGACAGGGAGGATTTCAATCAGAAATCCATCTCCTATAAGGACTGCTCTTGGGGCCAAATGGAGAAAGCAACATGCAATCTACTTTGTATTGCTAAGCAATAATGGGGCCGGCTCAGATGGAAAGCACAGCTCAGAGAAAGTGAAGAAGGCTCCCGGACACTGGGGAGAGTGGAAACCATCAGAGCACTGAGTGCCATAATATAGGCCAGCACCACCTCAACCAACTCTGCGGTAATCAGAGCTCAGCTCTCTCCCCCATCTCCATTTGCCTTGTGACAGTCAGCTAGCAAGCAAACATTTTCCTGACCACAGACTAGATTTAAAACCATTTTGGCTCTAGTTTATCCCAACAAATAAAAGAGCAGGAGTTGTTCTGACTCGGCTCAGCTCTGCTGGCAGACAGCTCGGTGCAGAGCAGCTTCTGCTCTGAGCAGGATTAGCACCCAGCAAATCCACAACGTGATGGGTGAGGCACTGTCTGACCGTTGCTCTGCGTGCTTCCTAAACCACTGGAGGACTTCTGACCAAACCAACAAAGACACAGACCCATTTAAGACTCTGCCACGCATCACTTGGGAGGAAGAAGTACCCAGCTCTTCTCACTTTTCCTTCTCCATCTCCATTAGGCATGATGATTGCCACAGCATCCCCTCAAAGCCAAGGTATGGTCAGAATGGACTCCCAATCTGCCTCAGGACCTCTGTTCTTCCTGAGGGGCCTTGGCAGCCCCAATTATACCTCTGTATAGGCAGGTAGTCTCAGAAAGTTTTATATAGCAGTGGAACCATTTCCCAGGAAGTAGTATTTGTGCCATCTTTTTATATTTCAAGCCTGTTCCAGCTATCTTTATTTATTTTATTTTTTTATTTTTTCAACACTAGCAACAGCAGTGTACTTAGCCTGGTAAATAATGCATACTGCTCTCGCTGCTATGCAGGCAGACAAAGGCAGGTAGTGTATCAAAGAATAAAATTGTACAGCGAATTGCAGTGTAATAGCTGTAATTTAGTGCCCTGTGGGTGATCAGAGATTCAGAAAGTATCAGAGACCCATGCTCCACGCTGACTGGCAAGGTGACTGGAGATACAGCACAGTGTTTGACCCCTGGATTGTTTCCAGCCTAAGTGAAGCCATAAAAAATTCAGGAGACCATGCTGTCTCCCAGCAAAATGGTTTGTGGGGTGGATAAATAGATGGATTTTGTGTGTACGCACACACAGTATTTTTATGTGGGAGCACAGAGATAATCAAAGAAACACTGATCAAGACCCAGACTACTTAGACAACAGAAATGCCTGGGTTTTTATTTTCTGCATGCAAGAACGAAGGGAAATCTTCGTTAGGATGCCAGCTGGATCCCAGCTCAGGAAATCTCAATTCATTTGACACAGGCTAGCAGCTAATGATGTGTGTGTGTGTCTCTCTCTGATTTCTGCTCTTTGGCCATCCCAGTCCTGGGGGCATCCAGCTTCCTTGCCAGGTTCCAATTTCTGGAGCATCTGTCTCCACCAATCACCCAGGAAGTCATTTGAGGAAGAATAAATGATGGCAGGAGACATAACGGTGCTTTCAGTCTCCCTAGTAGCCCCTTGACCAGAGGCAGTGAGACGCATGTTCCTTTGGAGCTCAGCAGATACCTGGAAGGATGTAATCATGCTCCCTTTACCTGAAGAAACGATGAGCATGAAGGGATGCAAAGTGCTGTCACCTCTCATTTGCAGACAGCACAGGAGAAAACTTCTTCCTTGTGCCTGTTTGGGGCACCCCTGTCTTCATAATCCTTTGTTTCATTGCCAAGGGGAATCAAAAAGCAAGGGATGGGCACATCCTCCTAGGAGCATGGTGTCTGCCCACACGCAGTGAGCACCAAGCTGAGCAATGGGGCTTCAAGGCAGGACCAGGGACAGCAGTTAGCACAGTTACCATACCCTTTCTTTTCAAACATCCATCCTGAAAACCACAGAATACATCACAAGGCAAGTCCGTCATCAGTCCTGCAGGTGAGAACGGACTCAGTCTTACTTACGCTCAGCAGGTGGCTGAGCCAGGGAATACATCCTACACAGTTGTCCTCTCTCATAACAAGTGACAGCTCTGCTTGCATCAGCTGTGGCACTCAGCAGCCTTTTCGCCACATGACAGGCTCTCAGGAGAGACCGTGTAGCACATATTTGGCTTCTCCTGCCTCTGACAGCAATGCTACAAAATCTCTGAGCATTCTGCTGCTCCAACAGGATACAGAATCTCGTAGGACAAATTCCCCAAAGGATGCACACAGAATGTGGTGCTGCTGATGAACAGCTGATGTGGTTCAGCTTCCTCGTGCCTTTCACAGCATCATCAACCAAGATATGAGGTAGGGCAGGTGAAAATGGGGTGACAGGAGCCAAGAAGGGAGGCTACAGGCACCAGAGCTACAAACCAGCCCAAGACCAGAAACATCACTGCTGTCTCTGATGCTGATACACGTGTGAGCTTCACCTCACCAGGCTCAGCAGGCTATGTCACTGCAGCCCATTTGCCTAATAAGTATTTTTTTATTTTCTCGAGCCCTTTCAAGTGGATAAATCTCCAAGAAACGCTTAAGCTCCCATGCAGGAACCCCATTATAAAACAGGGCTATAAAGTCAGTCACCAAGTTTTGAACTGGCACAGATGCCAACAGGGTCTCCTCAAATGACCCTCCAAGCTTCCCCACATATCAGAAGCAAACTCATCCTGAGGGGTTGTGACAGTCACGTTTTTCCTCATCTGATGCTTGCCAAATGTTAAAAGCAGGGCAGGCTGTTCCACTCAGCCATGCCCTGATTCAGAAATACACAGCTCCCCGTGACTTCCCGGGCAACCAGTGAGGCCCCGTGCTGTCTCTGCACCATGGCATGCATCTCTGTGATGGATGCACCTCTGCTGGCTGCAGAATAAACTCAAGTCACAGGGTTGCGGCCCCAATAACACAGTACTTCATAAAGCTGCTTAGGTTTCTCTCTCTGTTCTCAGATATTTATAAGGAACTCATCCCCACAATATATCTAAGCACCTCACAATCTATCAGATATTTCTTCCTGTAACTGTGCTCTTATCCATGCTCAATAGATAGGAACTATGCCTGCACAGCTTTCCAGACCCATGAGGTGCTGCAGCACGCTCATAGGAGGATAGCGATGCTTTCATAGAACAAATAACACAAGTGGTGAGGGCAGGCTCAGAAATATGCCTGCAAACCAGCACCCGGCACAAGAAAACTAGGGCTGGTACATCATGGGTGAACAGACAGAGACTAAAGCAAAAGGGCATCTCCAATTTTCAGTAATGCATTTGGGCAAATCGGTAGACCCACCAACTGAACCCCATGAGTTCCTCTTGGATCACATTTCCAAAGGCCATTGTTCCAGCTCTCCTGAATTCTCCAGACTAACACAGCATGACTTGGAGTTCAGCTTCATTCAGTATCAAACTGAGATCTATGGTTACATGCTGTATGTGGCTCTGCAAAAAGCAGGACTCCATCTGTTCCCTGCTGCAATTACTGCACTGCGTGGATAGTCAAGATCTTGCATGAGGCACACAACTCCTCAGAGCTCCGCATGTTTGACCAAGACATGTAGGAGACAGGATTTCATCCAAACAGAATCTATTGATGAGGGCAAACGTCATCCCTGGCTACAGAATCCCTTCGTGGCCCAACTCTGTATTTCACCAATGCCAGTTTTGTCTCCAGGTAGGTTGTTTTGATTAGTTTCATTTAGTTAATTCCATAATCTCAAGCTGTTCCCAGAATCTGTGTGGAGCTCATCAAGGTGGAAGTGGAGAATATAATGCACACAAACGGAAGATACACTCCACTGGATTCTCTCTATATATCTTCCAAGAGGAAAAGAAACACTCCACACTACAGGAGCATCTTTCAGCCTGCAGAAGCCTAGCGGTGCTATCTGTCACTCTTCTGTTACCTGGCGGCACTTAATTCTGCTGTTGTCCCCACAAGGGGCAGACATTTCTGCACTGCAATTCACCACCTGCTCATTATTAGAAAATGGCAATTTCATCCCTGCCTATAGGAAAGGAGGGAGAATATCTGAGTTGGTCCTACAGGAGGGAGATGGGAGAAAAGCAAAGCTCTTGTTGACACAGGCACCTCTAAGGGCAGGGATAGACAACTGCTATGTTAGGGTAATCTGTTCTCAGAAGATTCGGGGGGTACCCTCCAATTCCACAGTTTACAAGGCACTGCCTGACAAGATGAGAAAGGAATGTTGGGAGAATGGAGGAATGCTCTCCATATCAAGGATACAAGGCCAGGACTCAGCACTAGCTCAGCTACTTACTTGCTGTAGAGACTGAGCCAGATATTGTCTCACTCTTCACATCTATTAAGCGAGGTGTCTGGCCCCAGCTTCCTCCCAGACCTGTCAGAGGACTGATTCATTTGTGCTTAGAGAGCACAGTGAATCTTGCAGATGGAGAAGGCAAAAAGAGGTAGGAAGGTTGTAAATCAGGAGTTCTCAGGAACATTCTCCTAGACACATCCTGCAAACTAGCACTGAATGGCTCACATCCACATTATTAAACTCTCTTCACCTCTGAAACAGAGTGACCTCATGCAAAAGCCTACTGGGAATGGTGCTTTGCCTGTGATAACATCCAAATCATGACTGAATGTTGTTTTGGAAAGTCCTAGTGGGACCAAGCCAAATCGTGCCAAGGGTGTGCTGACACTTAACACAGACGATTGAGTTTGCATTCTGGGAACATTTCCTGACTCTGTTTGATTTACTAGTAAACTCTTAATTAGTAGCGAAGACTTAATGTCTGTTCTATTAAATTACCCTCAAAGTCAGCACTGCCCTGATAAAAATCAAGCGTCCCTTCATGAAAATTTTGCTTCTTCAGCTCTCAGTCATTAACTTTCCTATTGTCTGAATGAATGTGGAACAAATTTTTGAATAACCCAAAACAAAAAAGGCAGCTGAGTGAAAACCTAGAACAACTCATGTCAAATCAGTTAACTTTTTTTTGTTTTTTTGCTGCAGCAACTAGAATAGTGGATATAGCAGGAGTAGCACTGAAAGCTCCTTTGATGCATAGCAAGGCTTTTTGAAACAATCCAGTATGATATTTGTTAGGGGTATGAACTCTGAAAGAAGTTGCTAGTATTCTACACTTAGAACAAGGGGACCTACTGAGATCAATTCCAGAGATGCCACACCAGAACTACTGAGCATTTTCTTCAATAACTTAGATAATGAAATACAGGAATGTACCAGTCCCATGTCTGGAAGAGCTTGCAAGATTCAGCACTGCAATTCAAAAGACGTGGACAAAGTGGAGAAACATCTCACAGTCCGTCAGCTAAAATTCTGTAAGAGTGGTATAAAATACTGCACTGAGATGTATGAAAATTAAACGCATCAGTAAAAAAAAAAAGAAGTGGGAGAAGAGGTGACTAGACCACAGCACTGAGGAAAATGGATTGAGGAGTTACACAGATCAAGAACTGAATACCATCACTGTGAAGGTGTTGCATTAAAAGGCAAATTTCATTCTTGAGTATATTAGTAGGGCATACTTTATAGAAGACAAGAGAGCAATTTTTTTTTTCACACTTTTTCGGTACCAGCAAGGTGATAGAGAGGCTTAGTGCAGATCAGGGCAGGAAGAAGGTAACAAATGCTAATTGTTCCTCGTCTCCTGAGAACAGGTCAAGATGCAACAAACTCAATTACATTATAAACAAGAGGGAAATCTTCTTGGTCAAAGAGCAGCAGAATGGGTATCAAAGAAGTACTAGCATCGCTGGTGTGTAGTAGGGGGGGGTAAACATTGAGTTGGGAAGCATCAGTATATCTGATCCTCTTGGTGCACATATGGAATGCCCCATGAATGTTCCTGTCAAAAGCTGAGTGAAAACTATCTTGTTCTTCCACTTCCCTTGGACAAGCATGCTCCATAATCTGACTGTGCTCACAGGTAGAAACTTCTGGTTTCCAGTTTAAATATACGTGTAGTGTGTCAGCAGCCACTTGATATGGAATCATTCAAATTCATATTCATATGTGCATGTATTTAAATAAATAAATAATAAAAAAAAAAGATTATGTTACTGTATGTGAAAAAATTCCAGAGCTGTTCTTCAGGTTTCAAGAAGGAAAAGATTAAAAAATTGATGAGGAAAAAGAAGTTTCTTTTTTTCTTGTGTTACTGTATGGATGACCTGAATGACATTACAAAGGAAATGAAGATGTAACACAGGAAAAAAAAAGCTGAAGAGGGGATGCATGCTCAGGGCAGAACAAGGAGATCCAAGACCATGAGAATGGTATAATGAGGTTATCAGCCTGGTGCATTCAGAAGAGTCAGGAGGAACAAGCCGTGAATTAAAATCTACAGCTTGTTCATGGAGAAGGAGCCACTTCCCCCCTTCTGTCTTCCCAAAAGATGTGACAACAACGGTCACACTCACCTGAACGCAAAATGGGATGTGTGTATCTGCAGAGAAGCGTGCGTGTGAGAACTGACAGCCCTCCTGTGAATCAATAGTCATCTTTGTAAAGGAGAAAATGCTTTCTGCTGAACTGATGGCTATTTCACCCCATTGCAAACCATAACAGACGGGTTTTCTTCAAGCCTCTGTGCATTTTAAGATTGTCTTTACACTCACTAAGCAACTATTCTGTCTAAGAGGAGAAAAAATGACAGCCTCCTCCTTCTTCATTTTCTCCCCGCCCCAGGGTGTTTTTTCGTTTGTTTGTTTTTCTCCATCGGTGATCGACCCCACCGCCGCCGCCACCTCCGAGCTAACGGGCCGAGAGGCGGATGAGCAGCGCCCTCACCAAGATGGCGGCCGGCTCACGGAGCCGCCTCACCAAGATGGCGCCGCCAGTGCGGACGTGGCCGCAGTCGGGCGGGGCAGCGAGGCGCCGCTCTGCGCATGCGCGGCCGGACCCGGGACCATGGGCAAGAAGAGAGAGGGGCTGAGCGTGGCCCGGGAGGTGAGGGCGGGCGGCGGAGAGGGGCGGCTGTGGCCGGGCAGTGTTTTGTCCGATGAATGCAGGGCTTGTCCCTGTTGCAGCCACGTGGTGCAGGTGGGGGGGTGGAAAATAAAACCCATTCAAGTTAGAGAAAGCGAAGGTTGTGTTTCGGTACCGATTTCGTAATTTAAACCGAAAGTTCCGCGTTACCTTCTGAGCTGTTGTGACGGATAAAAGCTTTTCGGGTGAGTCTCCGTGTGACATGATGCATGCCTGTCTGGAAGGCCTCATCCCGACCGAGTCACGCTTGTTTAACTGAAGTCAGGATGCAGTTTTCTGTGTGGACACAGCAGATTAGCTTGTGCTTAGTAATTGCAGGTGCAGTTGATGTGACCTGTTTTAAACTGATATAAATGTGCCTCCATAATGTTGTGCTTTAGACTCCTTTCTTACAGCTTTGTGGTCTTTTGGCAGCCTGCCTCACTGACGATCACTGAATCGTTCAGGTTAGAAAAGACCTCTAAGATTGTCTCATCCAACCACCATGCCCACTGACCGTGTCCCTCAGTGCCGCATCCACACAGCTCTTGAACACCTCCAGGGACGGTGACCCCACAACCTCCCTGGTGGAGTTTTTAAGCAATCACAGTCCCTTCTAGACAAAAATGAGGACTCTGAGGTGAAGCTAGCACTTGACAAGGTCAGAATGAGCAAGTGGGGTTGGTTCTAGCTATAACCTGTGGATCACAGGATCATAGAATGGCTTGGGTTGGAAAGAATGTCAAAAATACTATCCAATTCCAACCCCATGCCATGGGTAGGGCTGCCACTACCAGTTCAGGCTGCCCAGGGTCCCACCCAACCTGGCCTCGAATGCTTCCAGGGATAGGACACCATCAACCTCTGGGCAGCTGTGCCAGCACCTCACCACAATGTGATGTGTTGTGCAACTCTTTGCCACAGGATATTGTAGGCCTTAAAAATATCCTTGGGGTAAAGACAACTGAAAAAAAAAAATGATAGGGAAAAAGGTAGAGTTATTAAGTACAAAGGGAACAACACCCTGAGCCCCAGCAGTGCCCGAGCTGCAAAATGCTGTGTGCGTATTTGGAGAAAGTGATATTATTAATGTGTAGTGCCTGAATCCTGCGTTTGACAGTGACTGATTGGTGTCTATGCAAGAGACTAGGAATAAGGAAAAGACCTGTGCAGTTCTTGTTGACTGAAGCTGTTGTTGCTGGGTTTTTTGAAATGCGATGTGGTCATGTCTGAGTGCTGTCCTGCAAAGCTGCTGATCACGGCGGGCTCATTAACTGCATAGACTTGTGGCTGAATGAAGGAGGAGACCCACTGTAGGTTTAAGCAGGATCCAGCCCTTTCTCCTTTACCAACACAGGGAGCTGACCTGGATCTATTTTACGTTCTGTAGTATCTCACCTTGTATATATTTTCTAGTCTGCTGTGGGTACAGCATTTGTAAAATGATTTGCCATGAAATGAATGGTTCTAAGAGTGTGGTGAGAATGAGTGTACGTCCATGAACCACAAGTTAGCATTTAAATGTAAACAGTTCAAAAAAGTAATCTCTGATGGACCTGTTTTAATAATACAACCTAATTTGTAGATGTAAGAACCACTAATTCCTCTGTGAAGGGAACTGCTAAAGTGTGCTGGCAGGTGACAGGGCATGAGAAGGCTGCTTGGGGAAGGTTTTTCTTCTTTGCCCCTTCCTCTTCATTTGGCTTTGATCTGTTCTATGAGGGTCAGAAGACGAAGACCTCATTACCTAACGCTGCTGGATGTCAACATATGTGTGATATGGTTCTTTGCCAGTATCTTAATTAGGAAATTCATAAAAGCAGAGGGTGGATGCCAGTTCTTGAAAAGTGCTTTTAGCCTTTCTGCTGGAAAGCAAGCTTTTATTAATTCATTACAAAATGTATTAAAAAAGGATCTAGCTCAACTCTGTTAGCAAAGCTGTTTCCCTCTCTCTTTTCATCTGCCTTTATGCAAGCCATTTTGGGCTCCCTGCCCAATATGGTCCTGACAAATGAGATTTGTAATAAGGGTGTAAGTCAGTTTGGACTGAAGTGCACTCTGGGTTCCTCTGTTTTAAGAAGGTCTCCAGATTACAAGCAAGCATTGCCAGAATTCAGTGAGAGTGGCTCTAAGCCTCATCATACCTTTTAAGTGAGGGAGGCAGCTGGTCTGAGATGGCTGTATGCACGTGAAGCTGTTAGGACTTGAATTTCCAGAGTTGGGCAGAGGAAGGGCAGCTCTATGTCTCACCTTATTTTGCAAACAGGGAAACTGAGGCACTGTGAGTATGTAACATCTTCAGATCCTCACTCAATCTTCTTTCCAACCCCTAATGCCCCAGACCAGCCTGAAGAAAAGAAACAGCAGGATTTCAGGGGGGAAAAAATATTTTGTTCATTCAGCAATCTGTTCCTCCTTTCTTGTCTTTCTTCTGTTGTTATTGTTTTCTGTCCCTTGTGCCCCTAGCTCAGCAAAGCTGATGGTGCAGTTCAATGGCAAGTGGTTTATTAGCAAATTATTGTTCTCCAGCAAGGGAGCCAAACTTTGGGTTTGATTTAAGAGCAGTAAAAACAGCTGCATCTTTTAAAGCATTGTGTGGAATCTGGAGATTTTTAGTCAGCAGAAAGTAAGAGCATTGACAGAGTTGGGCAGAATATCCCTTTGTTATGTCTCATGAAATGATGGGCAGAGAGTGTACTATTGTGAGCAACTGCAAACTGAGCAGGAAGAAAAGTTCTGGTGCAGAGGATGGGGAGGGCAGTGGCATGGGTAACTTATTGGTGGAGCTAGCACCTTGCTAACCAAAGCTCTTGTTAAATTGTATTATTTAACATGATTTTTAAGCACTGGTTCCAGAGAAGGCATGGTGTATTGTAGTACGTTTACTGTCTGAGCTGCATCCAGGTGACATACTGCAGTAGCTGTTGCTGGGTGTTTGTGAGGGTTTCAAACAGAAGTACTTTTTCCTTCTGAATGGAGATAGAACCATTTTAGCTGGGAGGGGAAATGACGGTGACCAATGTGTTTTCCAGATTGATGAACTGGAGGAGAAGCTGTCACTTTGCAGACAGAGCATGGAGGAGGTAGATCTCAAACTGCGCAGGGAGAAGCTGAGCCATGAAGGAAGGTATGGACGACCACTTTCATTCACAGCTGTGGCTGCATGCTTCAGTTAGCTTTCATACTGCTATGGTGCTGAGCAAGGAAAGGAATTCATGCTTCCCCCTGATGAGACTTTCCTCCCAGCTTGGAGAACTTGCCAGTGTTAAATGTTCAGTGATACATGGAGAGAGCTTTATCTTACAGGCAGCTTCCCTCTCAAACCTGCATCACACTCAGCCAAGCAGTGCCCAAAACTTACCTGTTCTTTAGCAAAGCTAGACCCTGTCCTGCTAGGAAGCAGCTGTGTAAGAAAGGCAGAGCTTGCTGCACACTGCTGCTCAAGCCTAGCCAAAGCTGCCTGAGTTCAGCTGGGGGAGATGTGCAGCAGCTACTGATGGCCCCAACCAGGTTGTGATGCAACTCGAAAAGGGGCTGAGGGAAATTAATTGTGCTGGAGTTGAAAATATATCTGCATATAGGGATGCAATGACACAGTGGTTTTCCTTGGGACAAATGCCACAAAATCTGTCACTGATGTAAGAGGCAGCTGTAGGCTTTTAAAACACACTCAAACCAGGACTTTCACCTGGATTCTGTAGCACACAAAGGCAGAACCTGGTCTTTCTCTGGAGCGTTAAGCAAGAGACGGTAATCTCCCAGATGGTTCTCAAATTTGTGTGCCTACAGATGTTCTTCCAGCATCCTATTGCTCTGCTCCTGCCAAAAAGGCTGGCAAGTTCCATTGTAGACCGAGGAAAGGAAAACTCCTGTTGTTTGTTTAGTCATACAGAACCCAGATACACATAGTCCTTGTCGTGACAGTGTTTTCACACCCTGATATTTACCACCCTCAGCTAATGTTCCTTGTTCTTCCTTTCTACTCAGTTGCCTTGCTCTGCCTGTTTATTAAGCCACTGTCTGGTTTTTTTTTTCCCCTCCGTTATTGGATTTTCATATCCCTCATTTGTATTTGAACAGAGCATCACCCTGTCACTCATCTCTAGCTCCCTGTTTGACCAGTCTGTTATCTAGGCTTATTTTTTTTGTTATGCTTACTGTCTGCAATCATCTGCTCCTGAAGCGGCCAACAAACCAACCTATAGTTGTGGTATATTGACAAGATGGGATATAGCTGTATGATTTCTCCTTGAAACATAAGAGAATTAAGAGAATCCTGGTACCTTCTCTGAATTCTGTAACTTGTGTGGAGCTGGAAGTGAAAACTCTGTTGCCCTAATCCAGACCATTTACAAACCATGTCAGAAGGCACCGTGGTTAGAATTCCTGATGCAGCATGTAGTTCATGAAGGAGAGCTCTGCTTTCCCACTTAGGAAGAAAACATGGATAACTGAACTTCAGTCTCATTCTCAAATCACCTTTCTTGACTCTGTTTCCAAAGCAGATTTCTGAGCAGCAGCTCAGCCTTGTTGGCAAATCTCTTCTCACTTCCTCCTGGGTGCACTCTGCATTTCCTTTCCTGACTGCATGTGAAAACCCTTTACTCTCCAGATGCTGATGAAGCCTGCTTTCTTGCCATCTCTCACTTAAGAAGACGTTCACATAGGTTTGGAATCTATTTCTACAACAGCTTCTTGCTCTGCCCCAAGGGGAACAACAGACTCTATTATGCTTACTGCCTTCTCTGTCTGCTTTGAACCAGGAGATGATTTGTTGGTGCATGTTTGTTTATATTCACACAGTCTGAAAGGAGCGGCCATGTCCTTACTGCTGTAATGGGAATGCTGCTGCTCTCAGGCAATTTGTTCACTTTTATACCTTAAATTGTGTATTAATTAGCCATCTTCTGCAAAGGCTAGTAGGTCTGAATTCCTGAAAGATACACAAAAGCAGCTTGAAAGTAGTAAAAAGTCATCTAAAACTGCCTCATCTCTTCTCTTACTCAGTTGGGAGGTTCTAAATTATCACCTGTCCACAGTGAAGGGTGATAGGCTCATTCTGTTAGCAAATATTCCTGCTAGCGGGACAGCCTCTCTTCCATCATATAAGCAAAGAAATAGGCTGTGTTGTGCCTCACGGGTAATGAACTTCTCTTCTCATTACAGAAAGTCACTGGAGAGAGAGAGAAACCTACTAATGACCAAAGCTGACAACTATGGTAAGAGCTTCATTAAAAATGGTCCCTCTGGGCTGAATAGCATCAGTGCTGCAGCTTAGCTTCATCTTCAAGCTCCTGCCACCTCTAAATTCTGCCACTGAATTTAGGCTCAACCAAAGGGAGTGAGACTGGGGAAAATCTCGTTAGCCTATTTTGCATCTAGATCTTCCCACTTGAGCTGTGCTACCATAGAAGAAAAAAACAAAAATAGGTAACAGTTGATGAGGGAGGTACAACATTCCTTTCACATACCCCAGATCTTAGCTGAGAGATTGGCTTGAGAGGCTTTTAACAACTTTCCGCCTTCCTTTAAAATAAAATAATTTAAAAAATAGAGGCTTGCTGAGCAATTCTTTAAATTCTGACTGGAGGATAGCCAGATACAGTTTCCTTGGGGAAGATTCTCTTTGCATGGGTGTCTGGGGGCTATAGTGTGCATCAGCATGAAAGTTCACATTGAGTTGCTGCCTACTGTATCAGAGCACCGGGGTCTTACCCTGCTGCAGACAGTTAAAACAAGAGTTCCTCTGAGGTCCTGCATGTTTGACACTATTTCTGTGCTGTTGGGGATGCTGCCTTGCATGCTGTCATGCTTCTGTTGTTTACAGCCCA
This sequence comes from Odontophorus gujanensis, assembly GCA_013399175.1. Taxonomy (NCBI): domain Eukaryota; kingdom Metazoa; phylum Chordata; class Aves; order Galliformes; family Odontophoridae; genus Odontophorus; species Odontophorus gujanensis. The sequence continues at coordinate 579,464 of VXAB01003726.1, forward strand.
GATTTCATAGGTGAGCATCAGGGAAGAGCTGCAGTTGCTCTTGGAGTGCTTGGAGTGAGGGGCAGCATTGGACTCCACTCCCCAGGTACTCAGCCCACAGCACATATGTTTGTAAGGGAAGATGAGGGTTCTGCCTCACAGGATAGGAGCTGAAACACTTAGGTTGCTCAAGGGCAGAAGCTGGGTGAAGGGGGTCTGGTCAGCATCGATATCTTTGAGGGAGCCCAAAATAGACCAGATATAGCAGAGTGTGTACTTCCACAACGGCCGTAACCCATCTATGTGGAGGCTGCTCTGACAAAATAAGTACATTCATGTAGTAAGCTAGAGGAAATGTAATCACCTCCTGGCGCAGTTCACCAAACAGATCCACTCTGCAGCAGAGCAAGCACCAAAGCTCACCCAGGGGAGAGAAGCAAGCACGAGTGTTCTTTAAGACTCAGAGAGTTGAAAGTCAAGGTACAGCCACTGAATTTGAATTTAAAATTGTAATTGATGTTTAAGGACTGTTTCCAGAAGAATAAAAATTATTTTAAACACATCCAAACCTATTCCCTAAGGGCCCAACACTAGGGCTGTGGCTGCAGCCCATTTACCAGCAGTCAGCTATCAACAGAGCAGTGTAACAGGTTGCTCAGACAGCAGCAACAGCCTCACCTAATGGTGATGGCTGCGCCTCCTAGAACAGAACAGACAGGGCCTCTGCACACAGCCTTTTTAGGTCATCACTCTGGCTTCTAATTAAATCCATGCTTGTTCCAGCTGAGATACTTGTGGTTATGATTACAGTGGCTGGGTGGGTGTATAAACTTCTATCAGGTGAAGAAAGGGGCAGAATGAACTGCTAAAAGCCTCTTTTGATAGCAGTGCTGGTTTGTTGTATTTTAAGTTAGCTAAAGCACTGGGAAAAGACTGGATTGAGAGTCCTGAAGTTACATCTAGAAAAGAGTGAAAATAATTCTCTGCCCTCTCCGTTAGTATGGTCTCAGAACAAGGTCATTTGCAAAAAGGAACTGGACAGGGACTGAAACAATCCTAAACATGGTTACCAAGATTGACAGGGTGAGTGTTAGCAGATGAAAGGAGTTCCTGCTAGCCTCCTTCCCACCCAGCATATTTTATAATTAGCAGACCTAAGAGTTGTCCCTGGACTAAGGTAGCATTGTGCTCGTAAAACAACTTTTAAAAGGAGATAAAGCAGCAAAACACAAAACAGTGTTCACAGGCAAGGGTTTTGTTTCTGTTTGTTTTTTTTTTTTTCCTTCCAGAGAAAGAACTGAGCGTGCTTCGTAAGGAAAATCGCAAGAATGCTGCCCTTGCTGTGGCCATGGTCTTGTTGATTGCTCTTATTTACACCTGCTGGACAATGTGATTGCACTCAAGAATTCTCCCTGCTGACCAAATGATTCTGCAGCAAGGAGATCTTCCTTCTCACCACTGCACATCTCCTAAGGGTGAGGTTCAGCATTTCAGACTGCTGTTTGTGTTATCCTCTCCCAACCTCACCGTGGGGAAGCTTTTTCTCTGAGAACTGAAGGAGCCAGGAGGCAAACTAGAAATCACATCACACTCACACTGGGAAAACAGTTTGAGCAGAACTCAAGCTGGAACTCTTACCCAACACACAGTCGAGACTCTCAGGCCTGATGCAGGAATTCAGTATTCTCCCTTTTGAAGGGGATCTCTCCGGTTACAGACAAGTGCTCTGCCCAAGCTAGTCGTAACACCTGCCATCTCCCTGGTTGTTGTGTCTTAACCTGAAGTTGAAGGGACACCAAGCTCTTTGAGTCATATAACAGTAACCTTGAGTATTGTGACATGGACACTATGTGTCCCCAGAACTGAGCTAAACAAAGAGGGTTCTTCTTCCATTCCAACTCAGAGGACCAGAAACACCATTCCTCCATAAATACAGACGGAAGGTAGCTATCTCTTAGGCAGGCACACAGCAGCCAACTTGAGATCTTCACACTTGGGCTTCGAAAAGATCTTATGTACCTCTCCTGTGCATCAGTTTGGTAACCATTTTTTGCCTTGGAGTCAACACTTGCAGAAAAGATTTTATTGTCAACTCCTAGGGATAGAAGTGCCTTCATAGGGCTTTAAATAAAGTAATTTGATGTTGTATCTCTCAGCTTTTCCTTCCCGTTTTTGTTACCACTCCAGTTTCTTAGCAGGCCTCCTCTCAGGCCACTGGTTAGGATCCTATCACCTTGCAGTCTCCTCTCTTTCTGGTCCAGTGATGTACCTCAGGTACCCATGAGAGAGCACTTGTCAGGAAAGCCTTTGGAAAGGCACTACTTTCAAAACTCTGCAGGGTGTTTCCTGTTGCCACACTAACAAAGGCTGCTGGCCCAAATTGTGTGGGAAATAAAGTAAACAAGCAGTGAGGTGAACTAAAGGGGTTGTATTAGTAATAGAGACAACAAAAGCAGAGAAATCAACACAAAATGATACACAGCCTATTAACAATACATTGTGCAATTCACATACATAAACATTCCCTTCAGCAAGATGTTCATTGGCCTCCTTTCCCAGCATAATCCCTCTGTATTTCACCTGCACCAAAGAAGCGAGTAGCATGGTGCCTCACGCTTGCCTTCTTGAAGGGGGATTCAGAATCAAGGTTCAGTGCATCAAAAATAAAAATAAAAGCAAATTAAAACTGGGAGGAACTGGAGGCAACAGGGCAAACAGGAAATATCCATAACAAACAGCCTGCAGCTCATCAGGTTTCATTTGCACCCTTGGAAGCCTACAAGCTCTACAGCACACTTCCTTGTCACCCTTCTGCCTGCTGGCCTAGAGGAGACAGAAACCCTGAATGGAAGACATAATACTTACCAAAGCAGCCTGGCAAAGGGAGCAGCATGCTTTGCTGGCGTTACAACAGCCTCATGGCAGTCTGCAAAAAGTGCCAGAACTCAAATTATTCATTTAGAAAGCCAACTGTGCACAGGCTTGGAAACCACATGGTTGGAGGTGGTTTTTTTTGCCCACTGGGATCGAGTCTTCTTCATCCCTTGCAGAAGTGCTTTTGCCAGCAAATACTGCCAGATACAGAGCTCTTGTTCTCTGGGTGGGGGGGGAAAGTCTTCCATTTCTCTCTTGTATGTATTAGCTATACTTAAAATAGAGGGCAGACTGTCGTCCACAGGATGAAGTGATGACATGCAGTCCATCAACTGTTCCAGTAGACCTGTAACTAGACATTGATGACCATCAACATGGGAAAAGATCCTTTTATCTACTTCCATCACTTTAGGTTGGAACTTGAAAGAATAGCTCCCTTGCACAGTATCCAGGGCCACCTCTCCACAACTCAGCCTCTCATCCACTCCCCAAGTTTTGCTTCCACTTTTCATAGACCAGCAGACCATGCCAGCTTCTGTGCTGCTCCCCTAGCCAGGAGGTGTGGTTCTGCAGTGACCGAGCCTGCATCTAAACTTGTCAGGTGCGAGGACTTGTATCTGTTATTTATACCAAACTGTTAAAAAAAAACAAAAAACAACCAACACTGTTTTATGGAGATGATGCATTTGTAAAGACATGGAAATGCTCCAAGCATGTCCACCTTGTAGCATGACATTCACTGCATGTTGATACTGAGGACAAAACTTAGGCGTGATGCTAGACCTTAGAGGGTGAAGAAAAGCAGGACTTCTACAACATGCTCACCTTGTAATGGCCTCTTTGGGAGCGGTGCAGGGCACCTATCCTATCTATAGGACTGTGAGTGGAAGTTTCCATGTCTTACTACATAAAGCTCCTTAAAATACTACATACAGATCTGGGGAGAAAAATAAGAATCTAAGGAACTGCTATAGTTCCAAGGAGACCTATAGCTTTCTTTAAGGCACAGTTCAGACTACTACTAAATCAGTTTCCTCCCTATCGTCAATCTGTGTTTAAAAACAAACAAAAAAAGGCAACTTTGCTGCTTGGCTAAAAGCAGTCAGCTGTGTGTCAGATTCTGATTTAAGTGGAAGACCTGGCAAAAGACCCACGGAAGCCAGAACCGAAGGTAAATCATGCAACAAAAGAATACTTTCAAGCTCAGCACAAAGTAGCGTTGAGAAGTCTGTTGAAACAAGTTCCATGCTGAGAGTGTCACAGCACTGTGTCTTCACCCCAGGTGTAGCTCCAGGGCCAGATGAGACATGGAGAGTGTCAAAACTCACTCTGACATTTAAAAAGGAAAGTCATATCACCTTTCCAGTGGGCACAGTCAGGGGACAAGATTTCTTCAAATTAACCAACGTGGTCAAAGTCAAGATCTCTCTTCACTGAAGCCCTGGGTCTGTTAACAAAATCAAACGTACCCATAGTTTCCTCTAAACACTTCCAGCATCCCAAACTTCCTATGTCTTCTCTCCCACATCCACTTTCCTTCTTGAAGATCTGGGTAATAGTATAAAGTACCAAGAACCAAAGCACCTTGGTCTCAGAATTACCACGAGGCACAAACACTTTCATGAATTAACTGCAGGCTGCTGGTTCAGGATCAGTCACTGACCTGCAAAGGAGAAATCCTTGCAAATGCAGCTTGTAGACATCTGTGAAAACCCTGGCACTGAAAGATCACATTTGTGCCAGGAAGCCTACTCATCACCTGTGCTGGCTTCTGTCCGACAGGATACCATCACATAGGAACTGCTGTTGGCAAGACAAGTGCCTTGGTAGCTGATGTGTTGGAAACACCGAAAAGGATTCATATTTGTGCCCCAATGCTAGCATTTCCCAGTGAATTAACAGCCTCCACTGGGCAGTGAAGGCCTTTGACAAGGCCAAGGGAACATACAGCTGCCAGGTACGATGCACGGTTGCATTGATGTGCTGTTGCCCAGCCCAGCCACTTTCGTCTGCTCCTTCCCACTGCCAGGGAAGCACAAGCCTGGAGAGTCCTGACACACACACAGAGCTCCACAAATCTTGCTGAACATTGTAACAGGAGCAAAGAAAGCTGCTAGCCCCTTGGCCTCATGCATGCAGTTGGTCAGGACAAAAGGGCGTTAGGCCTTTGCTCCAGGAGTCACCATAAGTACTCCAGCAGCTGGCACTACCTGGGTCATACTCTTATATACACTGCCAAGTTAAGAGTCTTGTCCTATGCCTTCTGCATATCATTTCCAGGTTAGATCACCTCCAGGGAATCAGCTCTGGAAAAGTCTAGGATAGTTGGAGTCTCCCGGTCTTGTCAGCCTCTGAAGAATCCGAGCTGGGTTCAGCCTCTTCCCAGCGCCCTTCAAGAGAGCTGGGGTTAGGGGTAGTGTGCTTGGATGAAAGACAGGACATCCTCCTTTGATAACTTCTCTGGATCTTGCCTTTTCTGAGAGTCATGCACTTTGACACCATCTCCCCACTCCCAGAAGAGGCGGCTGTAATGACATAAACTGTGGACAGAGAAGAAAGCAAGATTAATATGGCAAGAGAGTGGAAGAACACTCACCATAGCCTGAAAATGCAATACACAGCTTCTCCTGCACTGGGAATCACACAAAGGTACTGTAGATCTAAAGAGTGTCTTAGAGGAAGACCAGTGCTTTCATTCATTCACCTTACAAACTCTATGGCGCATAAGGTACAGAAATTTCCAAGCCTAGGAGATTTCCATGGAAACAAACTTGTTAATTTTCTAGCTCCACTCAAGATTCGGTCCAGTATTTGCTGGAAGGATACAGATCATTAGGGAAAACATACCTTCCTCCACAAGTTTTTCAGAAAATGTCAATGCAGGCAATAGAAAGGCCCTAATGAAGAATTTAGAAAGTCTGCCAGCAGCAGCTTCTAATCACTCACCACAAACCTACTAGAATCAGTAATAGCTGTCCTACAGATCTTTGCAAATGAGCAGCTCTTTGTGCTGTACAAAAGCAGCTAGGATCATCCCTCCCCCCATGCGAAATAACCAAGCTCCATCAGCAACTGAGAATTCTGATCCTACAACACCATCTCTCACTCCACCCATCGAGCACAGCTCTCCCTCACTGCATTGACACAGTCCCAGCCATAATGAAAACAGAGCTGCTAATTACTGCTGACACAGCAGCCTTGAGTTTTGTACAATTACTGACACAATATTCATAGCTTATTTAGTGCTACTGTTCTACCAAAGTGGTACTAGCACAGTGACAAGAGCATGTCAATGGCTAACTACAAACACATTAGTATTCACTAACCACAATACAGCACAACCCTTCCTACACCTACACAAGCACTCCAAGTCCTCAGCCATGGTATCAACCATGCAGGTTCATACTAGGCTGTTTCTGAGTACATAGACCAAACTAACTCCACCTCGAGGCATGGAAGGAAAAAGCACCATCTGCCTCTGCTTTTACAGTTTTAAGTACCTTCTTCTATTTAGCTGGTTAAGGGAAACTTAAGAATTTTTAAGAACACTACTGAAAGGTAGGTAAGGAAATTCACTGAGAGAATCAACAGCCCTATTTCACATCAAGTTCTCAGAGGCAAAGTCCTTGATAGCAGCAGGCATCTCCTAAGACCACCTGAAGGCAAAGAATGCAGAAAATCTCCACCCATGAGCTGGACAGACTCAGAATTTGCTGTACTTAAGAGACTGTCTTGGCATAGTACTCAATAGATACCAAAAGCATTCAGCAGTCACAGTGCTGACTGCCCAATGATAACTCTTTCCCAAGGAGACACTGCTTTTCTCCCTCATTCCCTCATTAAACAACTCCTAGTTACCTACAGCTTATACCAGAGCTTAGGCTAAATCAACTGAGACTGACTTTTCAATGAACAACTTCCAACTAAGTACCTTAACATACAGATACATAGCAGATTACAGTTACTGGACTCAGCTTCAATTTCCCAGCATTCCAAGAGGTTCTGTCACTTGCACTCCACTGCAGACAGAGGAAGGAAGTTGTGAGAAGATTTGTATTAATCATAGCAAAATCCACAGATTCAGATCAGCAGCTTCCTAAAACTCTGCGGTGTTGGTCTATGCAGCACGCCCTGCTGGTGACCAAGCTGTGCTAACAGTACAAACCTAAATGTCTCTCTCCTTCCTCAGCCTCAGCTCTGACAATTGCCATAGCTTATACTCACTGAAAAGGTGCGATGGATTCAGGTGGGATGTCAAACGTTGATACATTGGTCATCTTGTTGAAGAAGAATTTCCTATTGTAGTTTTTGCTGTGTGCCATTGTCCAGGGATCTGGCAGAAAAGTGTCACAGGGATTAGACAGAAGATGGAATGGGGAAAAAGGCATGGTTATAAATGCACATGTACTGCTGCAAGCAGGGACAAGGAACCTATAATAACTGTAATTCTCCTTTTACTTCTTTTCCCTTTCCTCCTTCAAAATCGCCTATTTCCCAAACTATTTGCATTTACTGAGAAAACTGTTCTCTCTGCATTTAAAAACTGACTTTCCAAATAGGATATTTTCATGTACTATTGTACGTTTTCTTAGTCAACAATTATGATATTAAAATAAAAGTCAGTCTTTTAAATAAATGGAATTACCCACAAAATAGCTAATCCAACCGCAACAGAAAAAAACTATCATAAAAATACCCTGAACCTTATGTTTCACTACAAACAAAACAGTTAATCTCTAGCCACTGGAATACCACCATTAATTTTTTTTCTAAGTTACAGAAGGAGTAAGCTTCATCAATTATTTTTTGCTCGAAGATACAGAGAAAAGCAAGAAACTCTCCCTACCATTCACAGTCCGTACAATGTAGAGTCCCGTAGGCACAAAGTGCCGGTCATCTCTGCCTGTGTAGGATAGCCGGGGTATTCCCCCTGAACCCTTGATGACTTTCATCTCTAACCTGAATGTTGAGAGAGAAGGCAACAACAGAGTGGTGCCAGACACAGCATCTTCTGTTTCTTCTTTCACAATCATCTTGCACACAACACACCATCTGCACACTCTTTCACACTCAGTGAAAATACAACAGGATAAATCATGACATCCCTGGAGTATTCAGCCTCTTGCCTCCCCTGAGTGGCTAGAGAAAATAGACAGAGCTGTCTGTATAAATCAGGTAGCAAATCTAGCACTGCAATGAAGGATCTGTGATGATCTACCAAACTTAATCTGAATGGGATTCCCATTTCAGGTTTGAACTCAAACTTTCAAGCCGCTGACGGTTCTGCACAAATACTGAAGTGCAGTTGCTACTTCTATCACTATAAAACACATTGGCTGTGTCCATGGTATTAGAATTCAGCAGGAAGATTCTCTAAATCAGCAGCATCTCAAAAACAGAGCCACTAGCTGCAAGAGTTGTACAAGCTCTTTCTCCAGGGCTCCTCAAGCACACCTCTCCTATGATGCCCATAAGCCCTGAAGTGTTTCATTTTTTGCTGGGCACTTACCTCACAAAAATCTTCTCCATCTCCTCCAGTCTGTACACTTCCTTCACTCTGGGGGGGAAAGCAGAAGCAAGACAAAAAATGTGTTGTAAAAATAAAATGATAATAATGATTTAAAAAAAAAAAAAAGAATTGTCTTCTTTTTCTGTCTCAGCTGTAGGGAGCAGTCAAGCAGTTCATTCTGCATAGTTAAAGGTGGCCAAGCATGACTAAGGCCAACCTTTCTCCTCAGTCTAATGCTTTATTTCTACTGGTTTCAGAAAATGTGACATCTGTATGCTCACAGCCTCTCGTACACTACGAGCAGGCAAGGACATAGAAGACTTTCCAAGGATAACATTAACTGGGCAGTAGATCTACGACAACACACATCTGAGACTTGCACCAACCAGTCCACCTATGACAAAAGCATGAACACCTGAAAGGTGAAAGGAGGGTAGAACTTCTCCCCTATCAACTTTGTTTTAGATCTCTGAAGAGCTTTCATTCTTTTTCCAGTGAACATTAACAGAAATATGCATTTCAGCTTGAAATTTAACTCCTTCAGCTCCTTAGCTTCATCCTCCAACACAGTGAAACCAAAGTGTGCAAGGCTAAAAGAAGAGGCACTCACCGGATTGGGTTCATATCTGGTCGGCTAGGTTTGGAAACTGCTTTGACAAACTTCTCTGCCAGCTGAATCCTGAACAAAAACAGAAAGAATCCTACAATTTAGCTAAACCTTTGGCACACACACAAGGTAACAGTTCGATTAGACATTTCAATACTTGCACACTGTGCCTGCTCCTAGTCAAAGAGGTACTGAGCAACAGGATTTTTTCCACTTCACTCTCCCAGTTCAGTGCCCAGTGATTCTGGCTACTATCCACTAGGAACATGTCTCCATAGCCTCATCTACAAGTCCATGTGCTGCTGAACTCATTGACACTTAAGCAGGAAAATAAGACTAGTGGAGACGTAATGATGCTAAGGAAGGAAACAGGAGCTCTTTCCTTCTCTCTAAGCCTCCTATGAGCTATGCTATACATACTCCCAGGATGTTCTGTTTATCCATATTGTGCCTCACCCCAGAGTTAAGAAAGGAGGCCTGACCTTAATACACAGGGACAGTATAGACAAAAAAGAAGCTCTATGTACTTCGCTTCTGAGAGGGTTCACTCACAGCGCATCCTTACAGAAGTGATTTAGTCAAATGCACTCATCTACCCGTGCTCAGCTCTCTTTCATTAGTATGAACAATGTTTCTCAGTCATTCCTACTCATGTAGGAGAAAGAAACTTCTCCAGAGATGACGTACCTCAGGTTGAAATGCTGGTTTCGGACGTCGTTGCCATTCAGCACCAAGACATCAAGTATGTGGATAGCACTGATTTTTCGCTGGGCTTTCCCCTGCAGAAAGGAACGGACTTGCTACTCAGACTGCAGTCTCTTGCAATTTCAGTTTTGGTTTATAGCCTGTTTTTTTGTTGTTGGTGGTGGGTTTTGTTGCCAGCATATCATTCTTTTCTAGCAAGAGAGCAACTTCCCAGATATTAGAAGCAAGCAAATTATCTGCAGCTCATTGTACATTAACATGCCATCCTCCAAGAATTGGTGCGTGTCAACTACAGAGTTGTCTTGATGGAAGGAGACAGAGACAACAAAACCACACCTAATATCATTAACTCCATGGCACAACACTCCCACATCAGGGAGCACAGCACAAAGCCCAGCGTATAATAGGATCCTCATTTGAGGTGCCAGAAGAGAGGTGAACTCCCAGGTAGCAATATCTTGCATTGTGAATATACCTCAAGGATGTTCTTCCAAGGCCTGCAACCGTTGCTTTGCAGTTATGTACCCAAACAGACTCAGATGACATTAAGTCTTAGTGGCAATGTCATGTTCTGTTGCATGTAGGCCAACAGCATGTCAGGTATAAAGGGATTTCAAAACAATATTAAAAGCTCATCTCTCTGACAGTGGTCACAAAGAAGGGACTTAATCCAAAGTAGTTTCTCTAAATAACAAATGCAAAAAACTCTCAACCTGGCATATATGTAATGTACACAGAATAAGTGAAATTGCATGTTACATTTGCAGCTGCTCAGCAAGAGAGAGAATGGCTTCCTACCTCTCCTTTCAGCTCATGAACAATCTCCACAGAGAGAAGGGTATCTCGTGGCAGCTCCGTTTTCAAATCCAGCTTTGTCCAGCGGTCCGACTGGCGACCATCCCAGGTGTAGATCTGTGATTTCTGTGTGTAGAAGGCATAGTCAGATTCAACCAAGGCTTCATGAAAGGACGTGGGGAAGAGAGGCCTCTGACCAACTCCAGAGCACCCCTCAGAGTATCTTTTCATCCTAGGCTGTCACACACAATCTCTTTGTGGGAAATTTTAAGGAGGAATCTTATGTCTACAGCAAAGGAACAAAAACATTGATTCTAATCTTTCAGTGTCTTTTCATATCTACACAATGAACGAAAAATAGAACATCTTTAAAAGGACAGCAAAGATAATTAGAGACACTAGCAAGAGTACAGGTCTCTTGTGTAGGCTGGAAGTACAAAAACGGGGTTAATTACTGTGAACAGCACTGAAGTCAGGAGAAAAAATACATACAATAACTAGCAGTGCTCAGAGCTGCTGATGAGATTTCTTCCTGACCTTTAAGGTCAGGAAAGAATGGGATGAATCTGCAAGGCAAAACAGTACCACTAAAATGAACCAGCAGAACTCTTATACATAAGTCTGACTGTCCTTACCCCTAGCCCCAGGAGGAACTTCTGCTCACTTCCAGACACCATACACCGGTAATCGAACACTTGACGGATTTTCTCCAGCGTAGTGGAATTCAGAGGAGTGGGTTTGTAACTGAAGGTATCAATGTCTGTGCCCTAAAGAGCAATGTATAGAAAGGCAAGTTAGGCAAAACACATCAACAGGTAGGTAACTGCAATTTTTGCACAAAACAATAACCCAGGACTAAATTCTTCATCTTTAATTACTGCAGGGAAAAGGTTTTTTTGCATGACAGAACTTAGAAGAAACTTCCAGGTAAGGTCTCACCTGGATCAGTTCAAAGAACTTGGACTTGGGGTCTGAAGATGAAGGAGCAACACGAGCCTGATCAGGAATCTGCAGAAAAAAATCCAAAAAGGGTTACTCTTCTGCATGTTTGCACAAACCTTTCTGGTTTCAATGTGTGACAGACCATCCTACCCCCTGAAACTACTGCCCTTGGGACTCCAGATACTAGAGAAGTTACCTATCAGTCTCACATTTTTCTCAAATTTAATATAGGCATGCCAAGTTTCATAGGAAACAATGGGCAGCTTCCAAAAATTTCAGGCAAAATCTTTGATTCCATCCATGTTTCAATAAATGCAACAATATGTATGATACAACTGCAGTCTAAGGCTCAGGAAAGACTCTTTGGATAGTTCTACCACCTGGAAACCACTAGATGCTGATTTCATTCAGTATTCTATAAAATCTTCTCAACTGCAGCAAAGGAAGGCAATCAGAAGCCTGCTCTGTTAAGTCATACACCAAATCCACAAGCACCATCCTGTTTGCTTACATGAACAGCTTCAAATAATATTTGACTGTCCTAAAGGATAATGTATTAAACCTCTGGCTAGAAAGTCTCATCTGCACTGCAGCTCCATTCTTATTGCACCACAGCAAGGATACCACCATGATCTCTCTGCTTTGCAGCTTACTTACCCCCCACAGCTGAAGACATTCCTTTCGGATTTCAGCCTGTCGTGGTTCAATCAGTGTCCTCAAGAGAAAAGCAGCAGACTATTAAAACTTCTTTGTTCTTGCAGCATTAACATATCCCAGCCCTATCAAACTTGCATCTTTCTGTGTCTGGTTTTGGAATAACAAACAAGCAGCGCTCCTCAGAAAGTTATTCTCAAATAGAGGATCTTGCTTCTCCCTCCACACATGTCCAACACACTTGTTTAGCTTTGCTTTAGCATGCATTACTGACACGCAGCCTTTAATCTCAAAGTATCACTGAGGCATCAATGCTTTCAAGAAGTGAAGTGTTAGTGTGAATTTATGTTCATCTCCAAGAGCTGGAGCCTACTAGCCCTACTCATGAGGAGCAGTGAAGACTTGCTGAAGGCAACACTAAAAAATGGTGTTAATGTTAGGACAATATCCAGCTTTCAGGCTCATTCGGTTTTCTATAATTTCTTTTCTCTGAATAATACCCAAACTTAAAAGTTATGACAGCGAAACAGCTATACATTGCAATGGCTTTAGTTTTACATGAAAGAAATTTTTGTCACGTGCTTTAGGCAGTTCTGCGTAGCTTAGTTAGATATACTGAATCATCCCTGGAAATATTAAGAGCTGTGGATCATGCTGATCTTGGGTGTAGAATTGAATGTACCAGCCAGGGTGGTACTGCTCACATTTCCTGCTCACAGTCCTGCTAATAAGCAGGCCCACTTAAGGTACTCTGCAAACATGCAATACATGGAAGCCATCTCAGTAAGGGTGGTAACAAACCATCAACTTTCAGGACCCCAGCTACCCATACTTTTCTCCAAGCAACTCAGGCAGAGACACAAACAGAGCTACCTTAAAGCACTATTAATTTTCCCGGCTCTAAAGGCCAAGCAGTGTACCAGCTCAAATTAAGAACACATTAAAGAAGGGCAAAGCAATTTGTTTATGGTAGGTTAATTCAATATCCACCAAAAGCCAGAGGAATATACTCACGTATCTTGAACAAAAGCACGAATTTTAGCTAGTGCCTTTATCTGAATTTTGCAGTGGCTGAAAGAGAGGAAAGTTTCAGTCAGCAAACAAGTTGATTATTGCTATCAACATTATTCTACATGGAAGATTGATGGAACAACTGAAGGAGAAATGTCTGACTGTCAAAGCAGTGACTGATCATCATCAACATAAATCAAAGTGATAAGAAGGCCACTGGAAAAAATTAGGTAGTAGCATCCTTGCCACTCTACATAGGAAAACAACATTCAGAGGCCAAACATTCACTAACAGCATAAAGCATTTCTCTCTGTGCAGTATCCCTTTGCTTTGCCAAACCTCTCAGGCAGCAAAAGCAGAGCAGTGTAAACAGCATCAACAAGCACCACCATGAGCGCAAGCAGCTGCAACTAAAGAGACATTTTGGCTGATCTGCCTAGAGCCAGCAGCCATCACTGCTCACAGGCACTCACCTTTCATTGGACTGGACAATATAATCATAGAAATCTTGGTCATCCTTGATGACATTCAGTGGGACAACTAGATTCACGTCCACATCAGAATTGCGCAACTGGTTGAGTCTGATGTTCACCATGAAGAGATATTCCCGCACATCATCAATCCCCAGCTTTAATCCTTTGCATACCACATACCTGCAGAGCAAGCCAGAGAGACAATTTGGGCTCAGCTTTTTTGACACAGTCAATTTTCCTGCCGTGCTCTCACTCTCAAGACAATATTCCAAATTGCAGAAATTCTTCCCCCTCGAGTATCTCCAAGAAGTTCAAGTCTAACCAATCACAAAGTCATTATATATCACTTTCTACTCTCTGAGAACAGAGTAGAGAACCTTTTCGACCCTATTCAAAAATCATCACAGAACTCCCTAAAGTAGTAAATCAATTGTGCTAAACTTGACAGGTATAACAATACACATACTAATTTCTGGCTTCAATAGAAGCTTAATTGCCTCATACAAAACAGAATTTGTTACATACTTAGTTCCAGTGTTTTCTTCTATGCACAGAATTCAGTGCAGAGAAAACCAAGCATGCTTTGGCAAATAACTTCTTTACCTTGTCAGAAATCACAATTTGCTAGCCATCTAAAGTGTTTCTTCCTATAAGACAGTGGACAGCTGAGTGAAGTCACAGAGCTCTCATTTAACCAAAGTCATTTGTGTTTAAAGCCATTGTAAGTAGAGATCAAGCTATGTTCAAGTAACCCCTCATGCTCAAGAATCTCACCTCTCTGAGTTAGCAGGGCGGCTTGTCACAGGTTTAAAGATGCACACACGTTCAAAACAGCAATACAGCAGATAAACAAGCCCCACACTGAATGGAGTAAACAGGTCAAAGGTTTTGCAGACAAAATGTCCTCCTGGAGCAAAGAGAACACCGACATCAGCAAGCTATAGAGATACAAGTTGTTATCAAGCATCTCTATAACCTTATCTTGTGCAGAAAAAAAGATAGGTGTTTTTGTACAATAAAAATGCACATAAAACACTTACATGAAGTAGGCCAATGGGGCTCCATGAACCATCTTTCCCAAAACTTTTCAATAAAGGGAAAAGCAGTTCTCTGACCATGTTCAAATCAACATGCATTCTGCCTCAAAAGCAAGCCTCCTACCCACTCTGCACCATCCCTTCCCAGGCCCAAACTGTATCCTATGGTACTGCAGCATGCTATATAAAGTTTGCAGACAAAGAGCTCTGACGTGGACCAAGAAGCTTCATGCTGGAGGAAAAAAAAACTAAGACACCACCTAAATAGAATAGAAAGAAAAATGTCTACGTCATCCTTAGCCCTCAAACAAGTTTCCTACCTACGCTAAAGAAAAAGCAGTCAATCTTACAAAGTCAATCTACCCAGAGAATAAAGACTTCAAAAAGGTCACTCCTTTTACCGTATCATGTTCAAGACTACTACTAAGCAGATCATTGGCTCAAGTATTTCTGAGCACAAGGCACAGGATAAATGATAACGTGATAATTATTTTTATCGTCTGCTCTTGCATGTGTCAATGCCAAATGCTAACTAAACTCGGCAGAAAAGAGGAACCATCAAAACCAGATACAACTATAACCATCACTTGGAAACAACGGGGTATACCTAAGACAGTGTGAGACATCAGCTGGTGTTGACCACAGAGATGCCAGATTTAGAGGAGAAAAGCCACAAACTAAAGGGAAAATGAACTGAATTAATACTGCTCTGCTCCATCAAGCCTGACAGAACATTCAGAAAGCAGTTGGTCCAGCTGATACCATAAAGCTCAGATATACTGTCCAGCAATCACACTAGTGACCTTAGCCCAAGACAGCTATATAACTGACTGTTAAAATGCATTAGTTCAGAGCTCTTACTTCCTGTTGGCAAAAAAAATTTAAAAAAAGCAAAATAGACATCCTTATATTTCTGTCCTAGTTCATTTACCTTTGTGACAACTATATGTATATTGTGACAATGAATATACACTCAGTCCTGTGCAACTTAGTCTCACAGCACAGCAGGAATTATGGCACATTAATAAAAGCCTACAGCATCCTTCTGCAATACCATGCACACCTTAAAGAAGGAGGAAGAATATTAATGGATAGAACAAACCTGTCCGGACAATCGACAGTGCCATAAGAAACTGACAAAGCATCAGCTGTTTGCTTAGGATTTCTTGCAAGTTCTCCTGACCCTCCACAGAGAAGCCCTGCAAAGAATACAGCAGATAATTAGCATTTTTATTGCTCAAACAAACTATTCTATATGGCTGACTTGTGTAGTCAAGATAATTTATTTTCTGCCACCAGGAATTTTAATGGCAAGCCTAAATTAATTTCACATTGAAAATACAAAACACATCAAGTATCTTAGCACACACAGACTGAAGTACTAGTTTTGGCCATTAGTGCAGGAAGAAAAAGAAAGGGACCAACCCCATCAGCCATTAAGAAATGCACTCCTTTGTGATCAGTATTGTCCAAAACAAAATTCCGGAAAGCAGTAATGTTCTCTGGGCGAGTGATATCTCCATCTCCATCAATCCCTCCTTCTCCTAAGGGGAAAGAGGACAAAATTGCTAACATGTCTGCAAAATAGACTAAATGATCAGTACATGCAGGTGATCTATTGTATTCAATTAGTATTTAGTCAAAATCTACACTGACCTTGATAGGTCAGTGCACTAATACATACATTCCCTGGTTCACCACTAAAGATGCTTGTCATTACTTAAGGAAAATTATTCAAACGTTGTGGTCAAGGCTAAACAAAGCAGTGCAACAACCATGCTCAAAAGATGACTTGTACATTAGCTGTAGCAAACGACAAATCCCTCACTGCCCTCCTCTGAGTCAAGAACCGTACTACAACATAATATTCTCAACCAAGGAGAAATGGCAAATAGCAAAACCTACTAAAAACATAGGAGAAAATTTCATCTGAACAGTTCACCTGCCAGTAATATGATTTTTTACAAGTAAGGTAAAATTATTCACGTGGTGCATTGGTAACCTTCAACTAAGAATTAGCATCAATCCAAAGAAACCTAATTATCTATGTCTAAACACAGTCTAACCTGGAATTTTAAAAAGCAGCCTTGAAAAACATTCACATATAAACAAGTTTGTAAAGGACATCAGAAAATGGAAAAATGGCTTTAGACGCATGAATGCTTCTATTTTTTTTCCATATGGCTTTTTTTAAAAGAGAGATACAATGTCCCCTAGGCTGGCATTTTAGAAAGCTAATCTAAGGTGTATTCTAGAGGTTACCTATCCTCACTTTGAAGAACTCTGAACTTCTAGTTGGTATTAGTCCCTACAAATCTTCTACAGCTACAGCTTCTATTATCTGAAGAACTGCAAGACTAGAAAGCAGAAAGATCAGGATGCACGATTGTGCTTTGATGACTAAATTCCTCATCAATCATCCTGTCACTAAGCAAAGCGACACTAGAATTTGTTACCATTCTTTACAACACAAATATCACGGCAGCCTACTTTCTTCCCATCACTGAAAGAGAGTTTGTACACATCTCACTAGACTTTACAGCATAACAGACAGAAACGGAACCAAGAAAATGCATCAAAGTCATCAGGCTACTCACTTCTCCATGTATCATCTCTCCCTTATAAAAGCACCAGTCTGCTGTGAGTAGTAAAGATTCAAACAGTGCAACCATCAGAACAATGTTTTTCTGCCTTGCTACCCTTGCCACAAACCTCTTTAACAGATCTAATCTTGAAGCACTAACTATTCTCTAAGAGTTTGTGGTTAGACATCAACAATGGCAAACTGGCTCCCCTTTTCTCTGCAGAACAAACACATTTGAGTTTCCTTTACATAGTCTGAAATAAGAAGCAGCAAGACTATCAATCCTTGTATTTCCCTTCCTACTCCAAGAGGCTATGCAGAAAGAGGGCACAGATATATCATACAATGATAGAAGGAAAGATGCAATAATTGTCTGTGTACACACACAGTCTGTCTCTAAAACACAGTAACATCTTAAACCCATTTAGACTGAGCAGGTCATTTAGTCACAGTGATTCAGATACAGCTTCTAGCTTTAATTTGCTTTATTTAACTTTACCAAGTGTCCACGATCAATTATCAAAGTATATTTACAGAGGTCTGAAACAGAAGCATACTCTCAGTCAGGTATGTAAGGCTTCTACCTCTGGCTTTGCTACTAGCCTTTGGGCAAGTCATCTCACTCCTCGCATTTCAGAATTACATAAGTCAAGCGAGAAAAATTACTGTCAAACAAACATGTACTCTGCAGCTTTCAGACTAAGCATTTCAGCTCAAGTACTGACTGTTACATCAGGACACATTTTCTTGGCAGAATGGAAAAAAGCATAGAAACGTGACTCAATTTGCAAGTTCACCAATCTCAACTCCTCTCTTACAGGGCAGCCCCCTCCTACCTTGCAAAATGGTTCTCTAGAAACAGGTTTCTCTTAAATCCCCATGCTGGTATCAATACCAGCTGCACTCCTGATACAGAAGCCGGATCACAGGCGAAAACATCAGATGAAATTTATGCATGCACTACATACCGTAGTAAGGCTCAAAGAGCTCACTGGAAGCAGAATAGAAATCCTCAAGTTTAAAGTCATTTGGTCCTTTCAAGGTCATGCCAAATCCTTTTGCATGCCACTTCCGCCTCCACAAGACGTACTCAGAGAAGCCCCCAGGACCAGCACACACGTCAGCAAAGTAGAGCAGCTCTGGATCTCGCTCCTTTATCAAAGGCTTCTACAAAAGGAGAAACCAAAGAAATTCTACTCACCCAGTAACAGCTTTCATCAGTCAAACCTATCAACTGTACTATTCAGCCAGAAAACATCTTTCAAAAGCTTGTTTTTGCAGCTACTGTTTTAAGGATTCTCCTTCTTTCTCCACCCCAAGGAAGCACTGCTTTGAAAGTTAAAGAGGCCCTCACCCCCTCAAAGTCCTTAGGGTTTGTAAACATGTAGTCAAAGACATGGTCCATATTTGCCATCTTCATTGCAGCTCTGTGAACACAAAAACAGGGAGCTATGAGTTTCAATCTTGGCTTCCACAACTGAAAGCAGACATAACTGGGAGAAGATCTACATAACCACAAGTGCTACAGACCTGTTTAGAAAGAAGACTCCACGGATCATCTCATAGGGGTTCGATCTTGTTCGAGCTCTGCGCATTTCTTCTCCATCCAGCTCATCAAATACACTCTGCACAAACAGAAACCAAATTAACCCGGACCTGATGTAGGCTCAAGGGAGAGAAAGGATAAGGAGATAAGGACATAAGGAGAGAGAAGCACGAGGATAGGATGCTTAGCAGCCTATGCCATTGATTCATCAATATAGAATCTTTCCACCAATATAGAATCAGAACCCTTAGATTTGGAAGGGACCTCCGAGGGCCATCTAGTCCAAGTCCCCTGCAATGAACAGGGACAATTCTTACTCAAATTCAGTGACAGTGAAGAATTCTGTGTCTGATAATTATCAGCCTAATAATATGGAAGCTATCCCAAAAGCAGACACAGGTGAAAGTACTTCTCTCACACATACATAAACACACACAGAAATTCATAAGGGCATGATCAAATCTAGAAGGAAAGATAGAACACACAAGAAAAGAAAGGAAGCTTAATTCATTCAAGCCTACAGTCTTTTAGTTGAACTGACTAATAAACAGACACCACTGTTTTTATTCATCTCTTTGCATGCTGAGGTGTAAAACAGGTCATTGAACAGACAGTAGCAACAAAAATTCCAGGTCACAGCAGTGGCGCAGATGTAAGAGAGAATGTGTTGAGCTCCAGCTGATTAGCAAAATATATTATTCAAATTCCTTCAATTATTTATTCAACTTGCTTCCACAAAACTTCAACTCCTCTCCAAGAAAGGGGACTCACCTTGCACCGCAGGACATTAAGTAAAAGCTCTTCATTGCAGAACTCTGTTTCATCTTCAATCACCATCTTCCGCTGGATCAGGACGAGAACACAATTAACATGAGTCATTTCAGAATGCAACATGAACTTGTGATAGATTAAGCCTGTCAACTACATACTAGGTGTTATTAGCAAGAGGACAACCCACAGGTTGAGGTACTACTCTCTCATATTTGGTATCTTACAACCACACATGAAATACTGCATCCAGTCTAGCACTGCTCAGTAACAAGACAGATGCTGACGTACTATAGCAAGCACAGCAAATGGGCCACCAAAGTGACAGGAGTGTAGTAGTTGTAGTGTGTAAGAGACTGAGGCTAAGTACCAGAATCTAAAAAACTACCTTCCCCACAGTCATCCACTCCTTCAGCTCCTGGGCATCAGGGATTTCTGTGGTACATTCAAGGCACCAGACCACCTCCTCATAGGCACTAGGCTGCAAACACAAGACACGGGAAGAGTCAAGAAAGTTTTTGTTAGAAAAATATAACAATAAATTGTTTCCCAAAAGCTTGCCTCCCAATCCTACCATAAGGGGTGAAGCCATGATATGTGGGACAACTGTGTAGGTTTGTTTTTTTTTTCCTTGCCTAAAACATGCTTCATTTCTTTGGATAAAAGCAAACAGCAACAAAAAGACCACAGACCACTTTCCTCTCACCTGTAAATATTAATAAAGCTAATGCCTAGCATTCTCAAGGTCAAGAGACATTTGACAGAAAAATGCTCGTGGTGCTTAACACATCTGTTTTTCCAGTTCTCTCTGAAAGGTTCCCCCAATTCCAAGACTTCAACATTTTGAGCAACCTAGAGAAGGAATTGTTTTGGCAGTAAAATTCATAGCAATGCCACTTCTTCACAGTCCGTTACATCTGCTTACCTTCTTATGTTATAACAACATCATCCACAAGGGATATACAATAATGATAAATAACATCTAATTGCTGTAGGATGCAGAAACACGGTGAAGAATGACCCTTAAACAATGAGCCTACAGAAAACACTTCAAATTTCTCATTCTAAAGGAACAACCTCTGGTATTATTTCTGATTACTGAAAACAGATCAAAGAAAGGAGAACAAAGTACAATCGAGTGCAGCACAAATGACTTGATAGTACCACTCCCCTTGACTAACAGTGGCTGGGGCCTTTGTGCTGCTCTCCAGCTCCTACAATCCCTAGGATTCCACACTGTCATTTTTTGTTGTCTTTTTGTTTGTCTGTTCTTGTATACAAACATATAGCAACTGTTTCATATCTAGTAGTATCAGAACCAGGCTTTACTTTCCTGACAGTACCTATTTCAATTTTCTTCCCTGCTGAGGAGCTTGACAAGACACAGGAATGGCACATATCAACATTATTTTGAGGATCATTACACAAACACAGAATAAGATACATAAAAAAACATCACCTAAGTATTAAAAACAGTGACACACAGAACAAAATAAAACAGCTTAGTAACAGTTTTCCATCATGTTCACTGTTACAAATTCAGGAACAAATCACACAGACCACAGCAACAATCCACCTGAAACTGATTTGGTGCCAGAAAATCCACTATCCCTGAACAAAACAGAGTCTGGGGCTACCCAGCTGAGGTACCTGACAGTAGTAGTATGTCAGCACCAAAAAAACATTCCCAAAGGGCAAATCCTAAACACAGTAATGGAAAAGTACTCAAAACAGCAAGTACTTACCTCTGGCTCATCTTGCCAATCAATATTCAGCTCTCCATCAAACCCTTTGAGAGTAAGCCCAAAGCCTCTTCTCCCCTTCTGACTGGAGGCCTCAACAATATCTTTCCTACCTTGGCCATATTTTCCCAAACCTTCTCCTTCCCGGAAGCCCATCTTGGCCTACAAAGACAGAAAGGGGAACATAACGAGGCAAGTGGATTTGAGCCTGGAAAAAGAGCCTGGAACAGCATGCTCTAACAGACAGAGACATTCATCACTGCGTTCAGTGGGTTTATAAACCAAAAGATGCTGGCACAAGAAAAAAAACACATACTGTGATATTTATTGTAAACAAGCTGTGACATATATCACGAGTATCAGTTATAATTCACCTAACACTCAGAGGAGGAATGCAAGACATGCTGACCCTCAAACACACTTTCACCCCTTCACCTAAAAGGAAGATGTTCATTAACTGATATTTTAACAGCTTCATTAATTTTAGCAACAACAGAACAACAAAGCATGAATGTAGTCAGTGTCGCTCCCTCCAGAATGTATCCACAAGACAAAAAGTAAATAACAGACTTAAGTACAGTTTCAATTGGATGAATAAGTTATCCATAAACTCCCTCCTGTGAAAAGTAACAAAACCATTGCTTATTATCAATCTATATGACAAGCAACACAGTAATACCAGACAGGTTTTATACAAAGGTACATGGTGTTTTCTCACTGCCTTTGTTACCTGGCTTAGAATTCTCCAAGCCATCAGTACTTGAAATATATACATCAAATGTGACAGCCACTAAGCATGGTATTATGGTAATACTACAGTTCTGAGGACAGATAATGAACAGAGTAAAGAACTATTCTCCTTTTACCTACCTAATGCTACCAACTCATCTAACCAAACACCCAATCCCTGTATCCAAATTTATGAAACCTTAAAAAGAAAGGCCTTCTGAATTCAGAAGAACCTTCCATGAGAAAGACAGTCTTGTGCTAGAATTAGCAGTCCAGCTACAAAAACACACACGGGTGGATTCTGAATGATCAACAATCAGCAACAGGATTTATTTACAGAGAAGCACAGTCAGCAATCCCCAGCCTTTGGACCCCACTGAGTTTTTAATCCAGCAATATCTGAAATTTCCTGCTTCTTATAGCTTGCAAGCAGCAATTCATCTCCTGGAATGGCAGAACCTCCCCATTGCTACTTCTAGTAAGAACTAACACTTCCCAGCTCCTAGAAGCAGATCGTTCTGACTTGGTAAAGGACAGTACATGCTGGCATACCACTGTGGAGCTGACTTCCACTCCTGAGAAAGCAGCAAGAAACTGAAGACCCCACTCTGGTCCTCCTTTGAGTCCTGGACTTCCTCTCACATTTCAAGTAATACACAATTGTTTCACCATCCCCTGTTGCCCCAAGACTATAATTCTTTTATCATGAATAGAAATTCTTTCACAGTTATGAGGTACTCCCAATACCACAGTGAAGGAGTTTGCATAAAGAAACGTGCAAAAGCGAGGACTCAGAGAAGCTTCACTTCTCTAGAGCTTATTACTGCCTTTACAGTCTGAAAAAGTTGTTAAATTTGTGACTAACATGAGAAATAGTCCATGATTTCCTTAGAAGTTCCTAAACCTTTTTTCTCCCCTGCAGTATCACTATGTATGGGTTTGTGATCATCCCAGTTTAGCTGTTAACAAAGTTTAGCTGTTACAGTTACTATGGTGCACAACTCCATGCACTTCCAAGAAACTTCTGGCCCTAAATAAACTGGAGCAGCTCTACTTGAAATAAACACATCAGCAGTTAAGGTAATAATTCTAAAATGGTGTGCAGGCCAGTTTCCAAGACCAAAATGAATTAATATCAATCCTAGAATTTCTTAAGGTCTTTCTGACAGAATGTTTGTTAACTTAAACTTATCTGCAAAATAACTCAAGATAGGACACTTTCCCAGCTCAGCAAAGTGCCTTATTCAAAGATCCTCTTCTTCACATTGCCCTGTTACAACATCTGGAACATGAACCATTTCTTTTATTTAACAAATTCCCTCCAACAAAGCTCTCTCTGCCTCCCTGAACTGCTTACTAGACGGATCAAAGAAGCAGAGAACCCTGCTACAATGAAGACCAGAATCAGATTCTCAGAAAAAAATTGGTCTTTTCAGTTTGCTCTCCTCAGGTATTAATACACTGGTCCAAAACTGTTTTGACTTACCATAAGCTTTTGGGAGACACTGTTATACATTGAGTACCGGGATGAAGTACCCTCCACAAGAGAGTCTTGTTTGAACTCATTGTTGAAGACAAGCCTTTTCTCATCACTCTCACTCTCAGATCCACTGCTGCTACTGGAAGACTCTGAAAACAAGAAAAGTGAAAGAAATGAACACACACAAAACAAAACAAACAAAAAAACAACCACTAAGACATCTCAGTAATCTCATCAAGAACTATACAACATCATGAACCAGGTGAGCAGGGAGGAAGGCCTTACAACCCAATGAGCAATTCCACTTTTCCCTTGCTGTGATAACAATGAGGATGAAGCAATGGCACAAATTTCTTTCCAGAAATTTATCTAGTAGTCCTACTAAAGTCATTACTGTGGGGCAGGTCCAAAAGACCACTAAAGTAGCAATCCACAACAAGCATTGCCACACTCTTCATTGGACCTCTGCCTCTTGAGCCTCTCCTGTTCACTAACTACTAGAATTCATTCTAGCTTCTTTGCACAACTAGGTGTTGAACTGTAGAAGTTACCTCAAGATAACTGTTGTCAGCAGAGATTACTTTTCCTTGTTTATCACCTAAGAAGGAATTAAATAGCTGTGATTACTCACCTTTCATGCATCTCCCCTTCCACTTTTGCTTCTTTCTATGCTGACACTCTTTCCTTACTAACACTTGATTACCATGAGAAATACCAAGATGAAGAAGTACAAAGAGTGTGAAGTAACGTGAAGTACCATCCTGGAAAAAGTTAAAGCACCCCACAACAGGGACAGCAATTATGTAAAGCACTCTCCTCATCTCTGGCATACTGCAAGTAGGAAAGCACTCTCCAGGAAAGCACTTTCCAACTTGGGGAGGGGGGAATGGAGGAAACAAAACACTAGGCAATGGACTTAGACGACTCTGAGGCAGTTATTCTTTCTGAAACCAAATAAACCTGAACTTCCACAACTTACAAACATTCACACTGATCCAATAAAAGCAATGGCACTGTAGTGCAGGAGAACGTGATAATGTCACGTTTGTTTGTTTAAAAATTAAAAAAAACAACAACAAAAAAACAGATACTAGACATTATCATTATTGTTACTCTGTTACTGCACAACACACAACAACAACTCACTAATGAAAGATTCCAAAACAAAAAAATCTCCTGAGACTGAAGAGACTAATGCTGCCTACACATAAACAGACTTTTACAGCTTTTGGCCACGCACTTGTCTATTTTCTACGTCTGCATTCATAAAATTCCCAGACCAAAGTGTTTATGTGAGATCTGTTTTCTAAAGTTTAAAAAAAAAAAATGCCACCAAAAATATTTGTGCTGTAGAGAACATCGTTTTCTACTAAAGACAAAGTACAGCCTTGAAGTTCTGGCCATCAACCAGGGGATGCCAACCACAGTTTGGGTTGGAAGGGGCCTTAAGAGCCACCCAGTTCCAAACCCCTGCTGTGGACAAGGTTGCCAACCACCAGATCAGGCTGCTCTGAGGCCCAAATTATTTGCCCTTGAATGCCTCCAGAGATAGGGCATCCAAAGTTTCTCTGGGAAGCTTGTGCCAGTGCCTCTGAGTGAAAAGTTTCCATTTAACATCTAATCTAAATAACCCCT
Source organism: Odontophorus gujanensis (assembly GCA_013399175.1). NCBI lineage: Eukaryota > Metazoa > Chordata > Aves > Galliformes > Odontophoridae > Odontophorus > Odontophorus gujanensis. The sequence goes on from VXAB01003726.1 coordinate 604,534, forward strand.
CTTTTAGTTTAAAATCATTCTTCCTTGTCCTATCACTATCAGACCACGTAAGAAGTCTTCCTACTGTTTATAAGCTCCCTTAAAACATGGGGAAGCTACAAGAAGTTGCCCTTTTTTCTCTAGGTTAAACAAGCCCAGCTCCTTCAGCCCTTCTTCACAGGAGGGGTGCTCCAGCCCTCTGATCATCCTTATGGTCCTACAGTTCCTGCTTGTTAGGTTCCCCACAGCAACACTTAAAACCTCCAACTGTACCTTGCGTAGTATGATTACTAAGTTGAGCTTCATCGTCTGAAGTAGAACTAAGAGTTAAACCCAAGTCTTCCACCTTCTGCTTCTGCTTCTTTTGGGGGCTGCTAAATTCAGTCTCAGTTCTTCTTTTCATTTTTTCTGGAAAAAAAAAAAATCCAACTTGGCAAACACTACACAAATAAACATTCCTCTCCATGCTGAAAGGAAAGGCACACAACTCATCCCAGATCTCTGTATTATACTTCACAACNCTCCGCAGCGCCCGCGTTGGCGCCTCCCCCGCCGCTTTCGTTTCCCCGCTGCCCCCGCCCCCGCCGGTCCTTCCGCGCCCGGCGGCGCACGCCAGTGACGCAGCGCGCGGCCGCGCCGGCACTGAGGGGCGCGCTCGGGCAGGCGCTCGGCGGGCAACCGCGGGGCCGGAAGTGGAGCGGCTCTCCTCACAGCCTGCCCCCCCCGTGAAACAGTGGCAGCTCGCTGCCCGAACCGGCTCC
>VXAB01003726.1:605763-664927 GCA_013399175.1 Odontophorus gujanensis
TTGGTAAACACTACTTGGCAAAACATTCCTCTCCATGCTGAAAGGAAAGGCACACAACTCATCCCAGATCACTTCATGGATTATTCTGTATTATACTTCACAACCTGAGCTGTCTCTTCAAAAAGACACTGGGTTTTTTGAACCTACCTAACAGTTAGTCTAAGTAAACAGAAATAAATAAATAAATAAAATATGTATCCAGAAGCCCACTTATTACTAACAAATTCAGCTTTACATCCTTTCTACAACCTACTTATTATTAAACACTAGTTGACGAAGACAACCCAGATGCCAGCATGTAAGTAAATTAAATATATGACAAAAAGCATTACTGTGAATCAAAGATCTGTTTAATGCAAACATATACGAAATGAGCAAATAAGATCAATCTAATGGAAAACACGTAGGGTGAAATCAGGTTCTCACAAGGAAGTCAGAACACTTGACCTCTTCTCTACAAATACTGATTACAAAAAACTTTTTATGTTACCTCTGTACGAGAGCTCTAATAAATGGGGACTCGGGGTGGTTTCCACCAGGGAGCACTGGGAAGGTATTAAGCTTCTGGATGTGGCAGATAAACTGGCATAAAGACATAAGTAACGCTTCAGACTGAGTTAACAGAACCTACCTGGGAAGGCCCACAGATGAAAAGAGCCAAGAAACAGGCAAAGAGACGAAACGCTTGAAGCGCTAGCTGAACTTTCATGCTATCGACACAGACCAACACAACCCTACCGGCGGCTATTACCCTACAGAAGAACGCCACATCAATAAGAGATGCCCCAGGTCACTGCTTACTTCCACAGACGCACACAGCGCAGCTTAACACCCATGTCTTTATTCATCCCCACGAGCAGCACTCGAAAACCGCCCCGCCGCGCAGCGCTACGGCGCAGTCNGCTGCAGTTTCTCACAGCGCAGAACGCTAGTGCATTCATGCATCTGAGCAATACCTCCCTTATCTACACTCTACAACTATCTGGTAGATTTATTTTTTCAGCCTGACTACAGCAGAAGTGTGAAACTTTATGCTTGATCGTAGCCAACTAAATGGTCAAAAAGAGAAACTTCTGCACTTGAAATCTTTTTACCTCCAAAAACTCATCTATGAAAGGCACTAAGTTGTGAACAAAACTTCAGATTAGGTTACCTTTCCACAGCTTCTTTATGAAGCAGTATCAAAAAGCACGCACAAACTTCAGATACTTACAGTTTAACTGGTCTTCTATCAAAATAATACTGTATCAGCATGTTTTCTTCCTGACAAATAGGATAGTGGAGCTTCATCATAGCTCAATAGTTGGAACTCACCTCCATACATACAGCTAACAGCTCTGTATGAGATGATACTTTTCCTGAGGACTCAACTGAGAGGGTTTGCTTTTGTCCACGATACACCAAACAGCATTATTGCACATCCTCTCTCCTTGAACCTTTACAATTTAGGTATCTATCAATAACTAGAAAAAGTTTATCAACCCATACATATCTTGTTGCACTTACTGGTCACAGTTTAAAAGGCTAAGCATACCGCTTTTATTCGTAGTGTGCCCTCTTTCACTACGTGAAGAATATATTCTAGTGAAAATGGCACTCTCTCAAAACATACCGAAGAACTGTTACCAGAAGAATCATCCTTTTCTAAAACATGCATAAACACCAACATAAGAAAATAAATGTATTTAGCAAAATGAAACAGGGAAAATAAGAAAATAAAATAAAAAGAAAAAAGCAAAACAACACAGAAGAGGTAAATAGTACAAGAATTCACAGTCCTAGGCAACCAGAACATTCTCCTCCTACTTCTCTTCAACAGCAACTCCTGTTCCAAAGTCAGGGTATTTTGTTAGTGTTTTGTGCAGTCCTCTCAGACATTCTAGAGAGCGTGAATGCACAGAAGAAATTTTCAAGAGCCCATATATTTTAGAACACTAAAAGGACATGGGGAAAATTCAGATGTAATAACTCCTTCTCCAGAGAAACCTCACATTAAGAATTTAAGAAAGTTGCCTGATCTGCACATCAGATAATTCTTTCTTGTTCAAGTCCTGTCGCTCACATCAGCCAGAACGCACTACTTTCTTAGGAAGGCATTATCAGTCATGCACCTTTTTAATGGCATCTTCCTTTAGTAGGAGAAAATAAGAGATACAACTGTATGTTCTAAATGACTGGTAAGATAGCCACTGCTAACACAGGTTTGAGACTTAGGACTATCAATTCCTGCATACAGTGTGTCAAATAATTTTAAAATAGACAAACTACTTACAGCAATGAAAACGTGAAGCATGAAACAATCTGGGTCTTCTCAAAAAATTCAAGGATAACTAGGAGAAAGACATTTATCTCAGTGCTCGCACCAAGGAAGACTAATGCACTAATGGATATAATTTCCTTCTTCAGCAAAATAAACACAGAAACAAGAAAGTACGTACAAACAGCCAAATAAATATTACAGATGAGGGCTTCCCTCCTCCTTCTCTAACAGTAATCAACAGTCCCATGTAAAAGCTAAGTCAAAAACATATGCCACTGAAAATGGAATTTTCACAGACAATTTTATATTCTTTCATAGATGTGACAGGATGAGGCAAGACTTGTTTTGTCTTAGAGATGATTTAAGAGCTCAGAGGGTAGCAAAGCCACAGCTCAATAGCAGTGTTTTGTAAACAAGAACTAAATAGTTACTTGTGGTTGCCTACAGATAAAGCTTAACTACCCTGTCAACAGCAGATTTCATTTATTCAACTAATAGTAGTACTTAAAGAGGCCAAGATTCCTCTCTGCTGCTGACATCAACTGGAAGTATTTCTGAAGTCATTGCTAATAACTTCTGGAAGTGTTGTTTCACAGTTCTAAAACTTTCTGTGCAAGGAACAAACCAAAGATGCTGATGAAAAGAGCACAAACTAAGGAATTCTGGAAGATTTAACCTTCTCTATCCCCATTCAATAGAAAATGAGTAACATCAACTGAACAAACAAGCCAGCAGCCAAGCTTACTTTATATTTAAACACTTAAGGCTGACATGGTCCATAAGCCACCCTTTAACTTATTGGCCAGAAAGCCCTAGGATGACTCCAGCTGACATGAAAGTTGAGAGGAAAACCCCATGTTGATACGTTTTTCTAATACACCTCTCCTGCTAGCTGGTGTGAATGTCCAAGTTCTCAAATATCCTTTGTCGTTCTCCCTGCTGGGTGAATTAAGGGAAACTGGTATACACTTTTACACATCTCATTCACTCAAAAGTGATGCATTCAAATATTTACACCACACTGAGTTATGTCAGAAGTGATCTTGGAAACCTACGTTTTATAAGTCAACCATTTAGCATAATAGCAGTTTGTTCTCCCACAATCCCAGTTCTGTTTGAGATCAAGCTTCTGTACATTCGCTTAAAAAGTAAGGTCATTCTTCCAAATGTTGCTAGTTCTCAGCTTCAGTTCCAGCTTCTTCATAGAATCTCTCCTTCCAGATGTCCAGTCCACTCATCCAGCAGTAGTAAACAAATTCCATTAGGTTGCTCTGGTCAGCGTGCAGGCAAAACAGCTGTTCAGATAACACAGTAGCTTTCATTATAGTAACAATCTTCCTCAGAGTCCTCGCTGTCACAACTGCTGATTGGCAAGATGGAGTAGATGGAAGGAACAACACTGCTGTCATTGTCCGTGGCTGGGTTCACCAACACATTCAATTTCTCTGCATTCAAAACAGATATAAAAATTAGTATTAGTTCCTGCACCCTCAAATGCTGCCAAAAAATGACTTTTCTTTTAATCTTGTAGCCTCTCACTGACTGTTTGTAATAGCTCCTCAAGCTACAGGGCACAGGAATTGTTTTGCTTCAATTTTCAGCATTAAAAGAACATTGGTAAGTTTCCTATGTGCCTCTTCATGTTAAGATACACATGCGAGGAAGATATTCTGGATCCTTCCAGTGGCACACTGAAGTTGGCAAAAAGGTAGTGATTAATTATTACAACACTCTGCCAGGTAAGAAAGAAGAATGTAACAAAATGTGGTAAGAAGCCTTCAACAAGTAACGACTGTTAAGGACTCTTAAGGCCTCAGCAAAACCTCGCATAAAGAGCACTTAAGAGTTATACTGGTGCCCACTATACTAAAGTTAATCACCGTAAGACACCTGACAAGACACTTCAACAGTGCTACAGCACACTCTGCAAAAGTGCTTACTATGCAAGAGCAGTATCAGTTCTGCAAAGGCGAAAACAAATCAAGAAGCCATGCTGGACAACTTCTGAGCAGCATAGCCTATCTTGAGGGAATGTCTGGCTCAGTTAAATAGGTGATGATTTCAGGTTAGAACTAACACTGTTAAGCCATGACATTCTAAGTCACCACGGAGAACATTAAGTATTTCAAAAGCACCTTTCATTAGGAAGGATTTCAAAAAGGCTTGACACACTGCAAAATAAAGGATCATGCACTCACATCTACGAGGAAGAAAGCAGGACAATTATTTAAGGGAAAACAATAGAAATTTAGTAAGGGGTAGAAAGAAGTTGTACATTTCAGCACCTAGATACCAGTGTCAATTGCTCCAGAAACAACATTGGAAGGGGTAAGCAGAAGAGGAATACCTCCATACTGGAATTCTCCTCACAGCCTGTTTTGTCATACACAGTATTTTAGCTGTAACAATTTTTTGTGTCCAGGCCAAACAGATAAATTCCTTAAGAATCAGTATGGGAGAGCAACTGCTATTTCAGCCATGCACTTGTTTACATGACATATACCCGAAACTCCCTTCAGAGATTCCTACATATTTCTAGCACATCAAACTTAACTCAAGAGTTTATCATTAGGCATTGCTCTGTTGAATTTTTGCAATAATGTAGTTGACAGTTTAATCAAAAAGGTCAATCTTTTAAGGCCTAAGTTTTGCTTTTCTTTAATGAACTCCTTGAAATCTTCTGGAATGACTTTTAGGATGGTCAAGTCTTCCAGCTGGACTGTGAAATTCATACTGAAGTCTTTCTCCAAAGTCTTTATTTTATTTTACTGTGCAGTGAAGCTAGTTATGCAACATATCTTAAAATCATCTCCCCATCTCAATCTGCTGATTCTATCAATAATGAATATTTTCCAGTACTTCTGCTGCATGTTCTGAGCATCTCCTTAGTATATAGGTGCCAAAGAAAGCTGTACAAAATAGACGAAACAAGAGATTGTACTCATCATGCCACATACACCCACCTCTCACCTTTCCGCTCTCTGATCAGGGTCAGGCGATGCTCTTTCATTTCCACATCCAGATTTTCTACCATCCTGTCAATGCAGTTATCCAGCACCAGAGAGCGTGTCTTTGACTTAATCTCCTGCCTGCAGATAGGGCACTCCACTTTGCGTTTTGTCCACTCATCAATACAGTAGGAGCAGAAGCTATGTGCACAGTTCAGAGTGACTGCCTGTGAAATTTAAGGGAAATTTAAGGAAACTGTAATTCTAGCAAAATATGAACAGACGAACAGTCTACATTCGAGGCATCATTGCCTACAGCTTTTCAAATCAGTTTATTTCTCCCAAAACAGTTTATCTGAACAACATAAATGGTTTAGAACTTGATGAACACTGCACCTCCCTTCCTTTACTAACCTGTTCTTACATCTTATGCTGAAGCTGCCCAACCCCAGTCAACTTAAAGCAAGCTCTACCAAAGAATGACTGAGCAGGCTCTCAGCAGCACCTCAGAACACCAGTATAAACACTAATAACTCCTGCAAGCCTGATTGCATCTTGGGATTAAGTATTCATATCTATGCAAAGAGAGACGTTAAAGCTGAATTTGTTGCCCAGAGAAGAATTTTTAGAGCAGACAGAATAGGTTTTTGGACTAACCCTTACCACAAGTCACCTGTTGGGTTGGTTAAGTTACAGAAGTAAAGAAAAAAAGCTTGACTATTGCTTTAGCAGAACTAGAGAAAGCTTTTCAAGTCTCTTCTTTACTGGCAAAGCCATACTGGCTTAAACATACCTCAATGAAGTGCTCAGAACAGATAGTGCACTGCAGCTCATTCTCTAACACATCATTCATCTGATTCAACACTTCTTCTTTTTGGGCTCTCACCTTTTCCTTCTCCACCTGTTGAAAAAAACAAATACAGTCAGTTATGAACAACAATAATGGTGGGAATTGCACTTGTGGAGGAAGGTAACACAAGTAGAAAATCATCCAGCTTTAACTTCTTCCACATCAAGTCCACGTTTGTTATGTACCCAGATTTGGAACCTCCCTCCTCTTAGTAGTTACAGCAGTACTGAGAATATTCCAGTCCATTATAGAGTGCTTGCAAGAAAGAACAGCCACTACTGAAGTTCCCTTCTGCCTAAAGAAACTATCAACCAGATCTATTTTCTCAAAATCTCTTTTAACCTCTTCTTGGCATGAGTTTAGATTAAGTTAACAGAATGGTTTGAAGTCTGATGTAAAGAGCAAAACAAAATACCTCAAATATTAGAAAACCAAATGTGAGAATTTAAAACGTTTACTTGCATTTAACCGACCAACAATTTTGTTGTTTGTGGTTAAATTAGGCAAAGCAAATAGCTAGAGGCATGAAACATCGTAATTTCCAAGGGTAGAACACAGTACAAGATCCCTTTAGTTATCTTCCACTCATCATCTTGACAGAGGCTGGAACACACTACAGTTTCACTTGAGTCCACACAAACTGAAAATGAAGCAACCACTTTTCCAATACACTTCAAAAAAATAAAATAAAAATAGAAGAACACAATGGGTTTGCTTCTCCTGCACAGATTGTTCAGGTTTCCCATGCTTCCTGTTTGACAGAGAAAGATGATAATAACTTTTTAATACTACTACACAAACTGGGTAAAAAGTATATCTACTTTTCCCTACTCTCACCCTCAACTCTTGCATACTTCCATGCCAATTTTGGAAATCTGAATCAGTTGCCAGATCAAAATACAAGAGCTTTTCACCACAGAAGGTAACACACAGTTAAACCAAAGTTTAAATAAACCATTTATTCTGCCACAGCATATCATATTTCACTTATGGAGAGCTTGGTTTTATTCCTTACCTTGGTTTCCTCCAGCTCTTTATTCTTGGCTCGAATTATCTCCTCATAATCTTTTTTACTACGGCTCAGTTCTTCCATCAGAGCATGATGCTGTAATGATACCATCCCAAAAATAAGAGTGTTATTATAAGCCACCCTACTAAATATACATAGTTCTAATCATGATGTTAAGCATACTTATTTCTCCTGTCTGCTCCTAAAAGAGCAAGACTTGTCCATATGAGCTGGAGTGTTAAGTTAAGGCAGTTTATCCTGAACCTATTATTGCAGTGTAGTGTCAGTTATTTATGCCCTTCCCAGCAGCATGATACTTTTCAGTTCCTCTCCCAATTTACTCTCTCATCTATCATTAGACAATCCCCTTCTTGCAGTGACACAAATGACATGTAAACTCTTGCAGTTTTACAAGATAAGAACAAGCAGCATTAAACAAGATATACTTGCCATACAATAGTAAATGAGGAGAAAAAAAAAGGCCTAAAGTTTACAGCATACGTTGTTCATAATAAAACTCACTACAGGACATGGTAGTAAAAATTAAAATCTGACAATAAGTGACATGCATGAGGCACAGTCATGTCACTGCAAAACAAACCTGCACACCAGACACTACGATAAGAACATCTCTGAACAGAACTTACTCCAACTACTGAAGCTCACTATAGATAATCTAAGCAGCTGTATTCTGTGTACTTCGACTATAATTGGGGTTGGAGCTTACACAATATTGGGTTCTACCAGAAATGATAAGTAGGACTGACATAGGACATGGAAAAGAGACAACAAGAAAGGCTGCTCACAAAAGTTCTCGTTATATTTTAAAATAAATATGAATAAGCTTTATATGAGTCAGTGGAATGCTGCAGAGTGGAAAATGTCCAAAACTATCACATCAAAGTTTTCAGTAATTAGCTGGACTTCTGCTGATTTTTCCCAGCTACTTCATTGAATAAAAACTGCAAAGTAGTAGCAAACAACTACTTCATAACCAAGAGAAACACCTGCACAAGCAACCAACACTCAAAAGGCTTTGGGCTATTATTACAGCTTATGAATGTTCTACCCAGACACAGCAAATTCCAGGCACCACTCCACAATCATAAAATCAATGACTCCAGCTGCTGTTGCAGCATTCTGGATGCATGTCTTCTTACCATCTTTGCTCATCTACTCTGATTGTAAACATTTCAAAACAAAAATTGAGCCTATGATATGATGTGCAGTAGCATGTGAGTTCGTAAAGAAAATTCAACGTACTACTCCAGTCACCTTCCAGTATCACTGAATAAGTGACTGCAGGATTTCATTCCACTTTCAAGGCCTGTCTTAACAGGCCACTCCATTTTGAAAGGCATGCTAAAATTCAAACTAATGACTCCACTTGTTTGGCAACATCTGTAATTTGCTTTACATTCCAGTTTGGTTTTCTGTTCACTATCTTGAATGTACCCGTCACATCTGAGCATCAAGACGCATTTGACATACAAGTATCATGAAAGCCTGTCAACATACACAGAAGGGCTGGCTGAATCTTTTCATTTTGGATCAGCCTTCCAAGAGGAAAGGCCTTTCAGAAAGAAAGCCTAGGAAACCTAAGCATGTGACAATCTCTTTCAAAGACGTTCCTAACCAAGACTAATTCCTGCAGCTTAAAGCTACCAAAGCACTTTCCAAAATCAGATAACCAGATGACAGACCTCACAAAAAAGTCCACCAGCATATGAACCAGATTCAAGTAGAATCACTACAGCTACTTAATGCTTTCTAAAAACACACATTCTCATGTTATCTGCTGGCAAATAGCAGCTCCCAAAAAGGGAGGCCTATCACTTTCTAACAGTGATTTGGTCTGCAGAAGATATAGACTGCTCGAAATGTACTTCAGGCACAGTTCTGGTCTTCTACGAAGAGGCCACAGCAGTGAGATTTAAGTATATGAGTTACATAGTTAGACCAAGTAGACTTAATTACTTGCCTCTTGCAGAACCTGGGCCAACTGCTCCTTCAGATTCTCTTCCCCATCTTGCCATTTTACTCCCTGAAAAAAAACCACCAAAACTATAGACATTTTTGCAGTAAGAAAATTATTGGAGGAAGAAAAAAAACTGAAAATAACACAGGAATGAAAAGGACTGTTCTGTACATTAACTTTAGAGGATATACTTAAAGAAACAATACTGATTTTCAGCAAAACCTGAGAAGGTCCACTCTAGCAATTCATGTGTACTACTGAAATTACAGCTCATTTACTGTGAAGAGCTAAAATGAATGTATCATTTACAGTTCCATACTTGGAACAATTCCATGTTACTCTAGCTCCAAAGACTCTGCAACGTTCACAGAAGCCAGGAAGCAAGCAATAGCTTACATATGAGAAAAAAACCTGCAGCTCTAGCTTTGAACACATTTAAATAGGTCAGACAGTACTACAGCTTCAGGTGAACTTCACTTTATCCTAAGCATATAACTCCAAACTTCCTGTACTTCTAATACAGCATCTTGCCTTTAGCAGCAGACCTTAAAGGAAGTAACTGGTAAGTCAAGAAAGTAACTCCCAGATGAATTCTTACATACTTGAAACCAGATTTCAAATAAACACAAACAGGAATATAGACTTGTAACTTCCTATCTAGAAAAAGTTATCAACACATACATACTACTCAAAGGCACTTGTGATAGCGAGAAGAGACTATTTTTCTCATGTTAATTAAAAAAAAAGAAACATCAAAAAACCCTCCTTCCTCAAGCTCTGAATTAAAAGAGAAAGGCAAAAAATGATCTACTTGCTCAAAAAGGAAATGGATTCTTCATGTGAATTTAGCATTCATCCAGGAACAGCTGTACACTAGAAATAACTGCCACTTAACCTGAATACTTTTTAACATGTCCTCTTTGTAACCACATAGAATCAAAGAGTTTTAATTTTGTAATTAAAAAAAAAGCTCAAAACACACAGTCCAAAACGATTAGCACCATTATACCTCTAGCTTCTGCTGCTCTTTAGAGAACGTTCTCTCCAGCTCTTCCACCTGCTGCTGATGCTGCACTTGTTCTGTGCACAGTTTGTCCTGCAACTCTTGCAGCTCCTTTTCCATTGCTAGGATCGTCTTCTGAGCAGCCTTCCTGCGCTTCTGCTTCACATTCAGAACTGCTGTCTGTTTCTCCTGCACTTTGACTTTTAACTTCTTTATATCTATGAGAGTTTTCCTCAGCTTTTCCAGGCCAGTCCATGACTGAGAAAGAGCAGAGTGTTTCTGGTCCTTGTGAGCAACAGCCACAGCTTTCTCAGCACTATCAGGGCTACCATGCACTGGATCACCATCGTCCTCACTCGATCCAGAAGAAGTCAGCTTAACATCCTTCTTGTCAGTGAACTGTTTTGCCTCTCCTACTCTTCCCAATGGATTACTCAAAGGTTCACTGTCACATGTCACTCTGTCCCTTTTGGATCTGGAATTTGAAGGGCCTTCTGATCCAGATGTCTCCGATTCCTCCAAAGTAAATTTACGTTTAGATCTTGAGCTCTTAACTTTCCCCAGGTCACTCCTTTGGGCTAAAAAGGGTCTGATTTTCTCCCACTCCTCTTTAATTACTTCATACTCATATTCAGCAGTCTCTCTGTTTTCCAAAGGCACTCCCAACTGGATACGGTCTCCTTCTGCTATAGGATAGGTTTTTGAAGGATCCAGGCGCTGTTTATTAAGCCATACTCCATTTAGACTCTGAATATAAACAAAGAATCAGCAAGATTCAATATACAGTTACAAAGTCATCTGCAAGTTATTTCTGGCAACTGTAAACATATCCAGACTCTGCAGTATTGCAGACAGAACAGGCCACCTCTTTAAATAAAGCTTGTAATAGCCAACTTAATGGCTCGATGCCTCACTTATGAGGGTCAATGCATTACATTATTTATTTTATTATTATTACATTTCAGATTTTTGTGTACAAGCACCAAGAACAAAATTAATATATGCACTCATGCAGATGAAAAAGGATGAAGCCTAAGGAAAAGAAACTACCCAAAAGCTTCAGAGGAAAAAAGAATTAACCAACTGAAAGATTCTGCAATATATCACTGACAAGAACAAAGAACATTGCAGTAATTATTCTTAACAATGTCACCTGAAATCCAAGAAGAAACTAGAAAAATGAGCACAGCTTACACTGCCTAATGAAGAAAAAAAATGAGAGTCCTCATAAATACAAGGAAAATATAGACAAGGGAAAGCTTCTTCAAGAGATGATGTTCCCATCAGAATAGGGTGGGTTGCTTTTTTTCTTGTTTGTTTATCTTTTAATTAGGCACTAGCTCAAGAAATAGTTTTCAAGAACAGAGAAATAGAGCTGTGCTCAAGATGAACTGCAGAATCATGAGCAACTGGCACAGCCCAAAGAGATTCAACAAAACAACTTCACAAAAATGGTAGCAGTGATAACATAGACTTATAAATAGCTAAGCTACCATAGATTTTTCCAATCGTACAAACACTGTAAAATTTCAAGACTATAGAATTACTGCATTACAGCCTTGTTTAAGAGTAATTTTAACAGTAGGCATTCCTTTCCTTTTTGGCTAATCTGTTGTTGACCTAAACATCCTTCAAGACAGTATGAAGCATTGAATGTTTTTTGCTGTACTGGTGCTATTTTAAGGCAAGTTACTGATTCTACAGCTTTCAGCACGATTGAGAAAGTGCAGAGTTCATGATTAAAAAAGGAAAACAGATCACCACTGAAAAAGACAGACCTAGCTGAAGACTCTGATCTCAACACTTTTTCTACATTTTAATCAGCTGAGGAGGATTTTAAGCAGAATACATTTGAAGATAATGCAAAGCATGCTTTTTTCTAACAACAGATTCCTACTGTAGTTCGTTATAATCAAAGCAATCTTGTCACTGCAATATCAGTGTATCCTTTTCTTATCAGTTCAAGAACATAATCTTCTTGAATGCTATCCAAGTTTTTATTTATTTATTTTAAATTAGAGGAACACAAAGCTAGTTCACAGACTGCAAAGTGCTCTGTGTAGGACTGTAATTGCCTGAAAATGCTAGACCAAGGGCAAGTCCACATACAGAAAGCAATAAGGCCTGCATCCCAACTGCAGCAGACCAAAGTTTCCTGCTACAAGGGCGCAACAGACACGCTGTGCTTCCATGGACCTTCCATCACACTTATACCATACTATAATCAAAGATCATATGCTGTTTGATCCCAAACAGGTCATTATCTACAGTAAAACTAAGAGCAAAAGGTCTTTGGTCAGTCTCTGTACCTTATTATCCTTAACAGTCCACTGCCCTTCTGCATTTTGCTGGAAAACACAGTGCTTACGAGAAATCATCAAGGGACAGGTTTTTGATACCAGTTGGTACGTTAGATCTAAACCTCGGCCGACAGTTACCTAAAAATAAAGCAGTTGAAACAAAAAAATCAGCAAGATGGTAAATAAAAACCAAATGAAATGAACGTAAGTACCACGGAAATCTACCACGATTAGCATCTTAGAGCTATTTCCCAAGAGTACAGGATAGCACGTTGTTTTGTGTTGTTGGGTGGCTTTGCATTTGTCTGTTTTGTTTTAAATTCAGGAGTAACTAGAAAGTGAAATCTGAAGCACTCCATTCCTCCCCCATTGATAAAAACGTGATTGCTCCAAGCTAGGTTACAGCCTTGGTTTCACAGAAAATTTTCCCAGCAGCAAACCTGCTCAAAAGTAGCTCTCTCTCTATCCATGCCACATTTTATTCACATACTAACTAAACAGCATCTCTTCAAACCACTGCAATATGATGGGTCTCAAAATTATGTCTCACCCTCTTCTTTCGCTAACAGCATCTGCACAACTATCAGTAAACAGGAAAGACACAGGACAAAAATAGTGCAGGAAACTGTCATCAAAAAATGCACATGCAATTGTTCCCTTAAAGCATGATACCTAAGCTACGTGCTGTTTATCACCAGTCTGTAAGTAATCTAAATCATCTGTTTAGAATCCAACAGCATCCTCTGCAATAAGCAGACATAAGGTCACAGTACGGTTTTGTAGTACTTGTTAAATCTGATCTAATTGCAGGCTACCATTTAAGGCACAGCTCCATTCTCCCTCTCTCACACAGCAGAGTGCTGCAGCAAAGAGCTCTTCACCTAAGGGAGATTCCCCATGCAACTCATGGAGCCTGTGCTGCAAGGCTGGCACATTTCCTAACGTGCACCTGTTGCTGAGTATGGAGCAGGGGGGTGTGCACACAAATCCATCTGAGAACGTTGATCCCTATGTCCTGCTGAGATACAACTGAAGCAGATGCAAAGCACGACCTAAGTAACTTAGGCACAAGAATCGAATACGTTGTGTAGCGCTGATCCCGGTAAGTCAGGTTTTTTTTCCCCTTGAGCTACAGGATCACACACAGCTTCTGTGTAGACATGAGCTGACATTAAGGACCACACCAGCGAGGCGAGAAGGAAATTACGCTTCAGACCCCGACCTCACCCCCTCCCCCCACGTTACCGGCAACGAACGAAGCCGGTCCGGCCTCGTTTTTTCCCCTTGTATCCCCACTGGTCTCCCCCACGCCCACTCTAGGAGGCCTTCCCCCCCGACGCCACCACAGAAGGGCACCTCCCCGCTGACCTGGGTGCCGGCCTCCAGCAGCAGCCAACCGCCGCCCGCCCCGACCCGCCGCAGGCACCAGACCGGCCGCGAGGCCCCGCGCGCCGCCATGCCGCCCTCGGCCCCGCAGCGGCCGAGCTCCCAGCGCTCCTCCGCTGTCCCGTCGGCCCCCGTCTCTTCCGGAAGTCGCCGTGCCGACTTCCGCCCTCCGCCGACATGGCGGCGGTCCTCCGGCTGCGCCTCCTGCTTTTCACGGTTCGCCGCCCGTGGCCCCGCTGTCCCCGCCGCGGGGCCGTCTGCCCGCCCGCAGGGCAGATCCGCGCCGCCTTCCTCCGCTTCTTCGAGGAGAAGCACGGCCATCGCCGCCTGCCCTCTGCCCCCGTGCGGCCCCGCGGCGATCCGAGCCTCCTTTTCGTCAATTCGGGCATGAACCAGGTGCGGGCCCGGCCCTTACCTCCTCACGCTGCCCGATTCCCTCCCCGCATTTGCTTCGGGAACTCAAGGCCGGGTAGCGGCTGGCAATAGTACGTGTCTCTGTCTCACGCTCTCTAGTTCAAGCCCATTTTCCTGGGCACGGTGCATCCCCGCAGCGAGCTGGCACAGCAGCGGCGGGTAGTGAACAGCCAGAAGTGCGTGCGTGCTGGGGGGAAGCACAATGACCTGGAGGACGTGGGCCGCGATACCTACCACCACACCTTCTTCGAGATGCTGGGGAACTGGTCCTTCGGGGATTACTTCAAGGTGAGGTGGCAAGAGCAAGTCCTCACCTGGGGAGCGTGCAGGCCTTCTTTTTTTAGAGCATCGTGGCTGTGCTGTGATACCAAGACTGCACTTTCATGGGTACTACAGCTCCAAATTCTGTGGCATGAAGCTGAGGGGTCAGCTACTGTGCTGAATCACTGCTAGTGCTTACAGAAAGCTAGAATGTGCTCCATTGGTATCTGTCATTCTGAAGAACCATCTCGTCTCATTCCTTTACGTACTTCTGTACTTCCTTTGTGTTCTTATCTGCTCAGGAGGAGGCATGTAGCATGGCCTGGGAGCTCCTGACAGAGGTCTACAAGATCCCAAAGGATCGTCTCTATGTCACGTATTTTGGCGGAGACTCTTCACTGGGGCTGAGTGCAGATGAGGAGTGCAGGGATGTATGGCTCAGCTTGGGGTAAGCATGCTAGAGAAGGGGCTCTAAGCAGCAGATACTGACATCCCATTCTCCATAGTCTCTCATTTGCTCTTTAATAGATGGAAATCAGATGTGGGAGACAAAAATTGCATTTTAAACTCATTTAGTTTCTTCATTGTTTGCGTTACTAAAAGTTGGACGCTTCATCTTCTGGATCATTTTACCTATAAGCTGCTGCTCAGATGCAGTTGATCTGTGCCTGTATACCTCAGGCTTTCTAACCTGGATGCAGTGTGTGAAGGATGACTGCAATCCTTTTCTTCCTCTCCAGAGGGACTTGTGTAGTCTGCATTCTGCTAGCAATTGCTGCTTTAACGAGAAGATAAAGCCACTGCAATTTGGGAGCTTGTTATAGGCTATATCTGAACTTTGGGCCCAAGGCAGCCATTTGTGTGCTATTTGTAATGGTCAGTATTTTTCCTCATGTCTTGGCTCTGGTACAATTCTTTCCAAGGAGAAAAGTGGCTCCACCAACGGAGTGACACGTCTGTCTCCATCAGCAGGTGCCAGGCTTGTTTTGCTGTCTGTTCTGAGCAGCGGTGAGGGTTCTGTCTGGTTTGGTCTAGCTTTATGCTGCTAAGGAGGCTAATTCTGTGTGAACAGAAGTGAACAAGTCCCAGTGCATTTGGATACTGAGTTTCTAGTAGTCAGGAAGGATCTATCCTTTTAACTGTCCCTGTGATATAGTCTTATTTGTGCTTTGTGTGCACGTACCAGCACTGCCACCTCTGTTGTTTGCCTTTTCAGAGTGCCTGCCAGCCGTGTGCTTCCTTTCCCAATGAAGGACAACTTCTGGGAGATGGGTGACACAGGTCCCTGCGGTCCTTGCACAGAGATCCACTATGACTATGTGGGTGGTGGCAGAAATGCTTCAGCACTGGTGAACCAGGGCAGCCCTGATGTAGTGGAGATCTGGAACCTGGTCTTCATGCAGTATAGCAGGTACCAGGCATCTCCTCTGATCTCCAGAGCCTTTCCCTATTACATGCCATCTGAATCGTACATGTATACCTTTGGACACCTCACTGCTGTCCACTGCCACTGTGGTGGCAGTAGAGGAGCAAGGGGGAAGCTGGAAAGATGTGTCCATTGGGACTCAAGGTCCCCCTTTGCTTTGTTTGTCCAGTCCTCCTTCAACTCATTCTGTCTCCCCTCCCTCACTGCTGCATCCCAGAGGTCTCTTTAGGTCTGCAGCAGCGTAGAGAAACACTGGGTGAGAAGGCAGCTTTGGAATGCTGTTTAGGGAAACCCTTTTTCCTTATGTTGCAGTACATCCTGATGATCTCATGACAGAGCCTGGCTACCTGACAGTGCCAAGGCAGGCTGCTGTTAGTCTTGTCCTTGAACGATCAACTGTTGGATTACCTGCTGTCTCCATCCCCTGTCACTCTCCCATTCTCTGCAACTCAAGTACATCTTTTCTTTGCCCAGAAATGACCAATGCTTTTCTTCTGCCTTTTATTTTTCCTAACTTGCTGACAGAGAGGTGGAGGGGAATTTGCTTCCCTTGCCTCAGCACCATGTGGATACAGGAATGGGCTTAGAAAGGCTGGTGTCCGTTCTGCAGAACAAACGCTCCAACTACGACACAGATCTCTTCACTCCCATCTTGGATGCCATTCACAAGGTGATCCTGTTCAGAGTCGCAGCTAAGTGAAAGCTCTTCTGAAGCAGGTTGTCTGCCTGGTGCCATACTTCAGCTTTGCCTTCTTTATGCATGATGTTGTGCAGTATTTTTTTGAGGCAGGAGGTATGTCTGGTGAGGCCTCAGATAGCACCGAGGAAAGCTCAGGGGGAATTCCTCACTGGAAGTCCACTAATGTAGCAGCACTGATGATCCATTTTTAATTCAAAGTGTCTTAGGTTCCCTAGGGCCAGGACATTGGCTGACCTGTCTTAGGTACAGAGCTTTTGATCTGTAATGTTCTGGAAGGATTTAATGAATTTATCTTAGATTCACTGAGTAGTTGAGAAGCATGATGTCGAGTGTAGCTGGCTGCGTTGCATTGGAACTTTCCCTTCTGCAGCCATTCCCTGCTGCTGATCTGTCCTCTCCTCACTTTCTCTTTTAGGGCTGTGGGGGGCCCAGATACCAAGGTCTGGTTGGTAATGCTGATGCTGGGCGTGTGGATATGGCCTACCGTGTGGTGGCAGATCATGTACGGACCTTGTGCGTGTGCATCACTGATGGCATCTACCCAGGCCTCTCTGGAGCAGAGTAAGGATAAATGGAAACGGCACAGTGGAAGAAATTAGGTCCAGAAGGGAATATGAGCTAGGAGATTGGTGCTAATGTAGACTGAAGATGCAGAGTATGTGACAGGAAGGTGAGAGCCTGGAAGAGGTTCAGATCTGCATCTCATCCTTGGATTAGGTGTAGAGCACATGGAGTAGCCAACTTTTGGCAATTAGATCAGGCCAAAGAGGGGTTGCTTTTAGGGTGCTCTGGGTTGTGGGCAGGGATGCTCACATACTGCTTGGGGAATTCTGCCCTGCTTTCAGACTGGTGCTGCGTCGGATTCTGCGCAGGGCTGTTCGCTTTTGTTCTGAAGTCCTTCACGCTCCACATGGGCTCTTGGCCTCCCTCGTGCCTACTGTAGTGGAAGTGCTGGTGAGTGAAAGCTACTGCTTTAGGGAAGACAGGTATCACACGTTCTCTTCATCTCCGTGTCCCTATCCTGTATGCTGTCAGGAGTCAATCTTGGATAGAAAGGTGTTCCAGGAGGGTACGTCTGGTGCTGTGCACTGCAACAGTAAACATCTCTTGTCTGTGGATCATTTGTGATGAGGGACTGTGCTATTGTTACTAATGATACAGTCAACCCGAGTAAGCATAAATCTATGCAAGTACTGGCTTGTTTCCTGAGGGCAGTAGCTTCCTAGCTGTCGTATGTGGTTAAAGCTTTCTGAAGTTGGTCCCCATGATTACTAGCAACAACCTAAATGACAGTGCTTTCTTCCCAATGTGAACTGATGTGTTTCCCACAGAAGTACTGTGCAAGGCTTAGCTGAGTAGCGTCATGGGGAGATAGCCAGGAGACAGCAGCTATAAGTATGGGTGTGACTTTCTCACTGTGATACTGTCCCTGGGGCACTAGGGCTCCCTTCAGACTCACCTTCATGAGAGACCTTTGTAATGCTTGTGACATTCTTTGAGATTTCCCCAAGGAAGCTGCTGAGGATGGTGTTATCTCTAACTGATACTCACTCTTCAGGGAGATGCCTATCCAGAGCTGAGGAAGAATGCAGACCAGGTAAGCAATACAGAAGCCCCTGGAAAGAAGCTTCCCCCTCGTGGACTCTGTGAGGCACTGATTTTTGAGGCAGAAGCCAGCTCTTTCACAGGTCTTAGCTGGAGGATTTTGCATAGCCTACTCCATAGCGGTGTTCTCATGTATAGGCTGGGATGTGTTGGGAGCTTATCTGCATCGTGGGCACTGTCTGGGCATGAGAAGTATCTTTGGCAGACTTTGTTGTGGGAGCTCTATTAGATCATTAGCAGGGACTCCTTGTTCTGATAAAAGGCAGCTGTTGCTCTGAAAAAGCTAGGGCAGCTATTTTGTTGAACACAAGTACAGTCTGTTCTAGCCTGGGTACCCTTTGTCTAAAGTGGCTTAGGGATTTAAGGCTAGTCCCTGCTTGCTTCTGCTGACAGCAGCTGTGAAAGGCAATTTCTGTCTCTGCTTCAGCCACGCAATTTTAATTGGGTCACAGATAACAAATGTATAACAGGGAACATTTGTCAGCATCCAGCTCTTCCCAGGTGGATGGTCAGTATTTTCTTATCAGAGATGATAGAAGGAACAATGACTTTGGTACTGTTTAATAGTGTATTGGAGCCACATAATTATGGATTCTGGTTCAAGCAGAAAGAGCATTTGTTAGACATCCGCTTGATTGCTTTGAGCTGACTCTAGCAGTGAGCCCAGAGGTGGCTGGGCTGAGCTGAGCTGAGCTGGAGAGCTACCTGAGGTGTTACAGCTAACCCTTCTGTTCTTTGGGCAGGTTATGGATATCATCAATGAGAATGAAGTTGCTTTTCTGTCCTCCCTTGAGCGTGGGAGGCGCATCATTGAGCGGACAGTGCAGCAGATGAAGCCTTCCACAGATTTCCCTGGTGAGCCTCCTACCTCAGCTAGAGTTGTGTTTAAGGATGGCTTGACCTTGGTCACTGCAAGCTTTGCAGTCCAAACGGTAGCTACCTCTTCCATGAGTTTTTGGATGATGTTCCAGCCCTGGGCACTCCAGTGTCAAATTTAAAAGCAGATATTGCTCCTTTTGCCACACTGCAGTTGTTTCCTGTTACATCATTCTCACAACAAACTCGGCACTGGGAAAGTTAGAAACCCCAGTTGCTGCTTTATTTATTGATTAACTGGGTTCTTACTAGACACAGCCAAAAGTAGGCACTCAGGGCCCAGTCAGAGCAGCCACCTGCTTTGATGCGCTGCACTAAATTTTGGCAGAGATGTGGTTATATGGCTCCATTTGTATTCAGTTCTGTACTAAAATCTGTGTGGCTTCTCTGCCTTTCCTCGTTATCAGTGCAGTTGCACACAGCATATGTGAACCCAGTTACCAAGGCACATATCAGATTGGTCCTACTTAAGCAACTTTAGAGACACCTTTATTTCCCATGCTCACGTGTAGTTCCCGTCTTTCATTTTTTCTCCTACAGCTGAAGTAGCCTGGTCTCTCTATGGGAATTTGGGGTTCCCCCTGGATCTGATTGACTTGATGCTTGAAGAAAAGGGTATCCGTTTGGATTCAGCTGCTTTTAACGAACTTGTTCTAGAGGATGCTGAGGTAAGAGGGACTCTCTTCATGAGGATAATTCAGAGCCTGCCCTCTCATGTGAGCACTGTGGCAGAATTCCTGTCACTGCTGTGGCTTCTCAGATGTACCACAGGGCCATGTGCTTTTTCCCTGAAGGGGAAGTGAGTCTGAAGCAGCAGCTGGGTCCCACTGCCCTCACCTCTGGTTGTAGAACTGAGAAGAGTTTGCTGGTGATTCTTTTCAGACCTGTATCAGTGTTGTATGGAGAAGTGGAGGTTGTCACAGAATTGTGTATGTTAGGAGCAACTTCTGATAGTGATGCAGTCCAGTAGCCCCAAAAACAGAGCCAGCTTAGACAGCCCAAACAGCAAGGGAATTGTGAGGAGTTTACATAATCTCCTCAAGTTCTGCAGTGCTGGAAGACTTGTACTGCCTGCCCTGTACAGTAATCAAGTCAAGGTCTCTCTCCTCTGAGTTTTAATGGCCTGGAAGTTTCATAGCTACACAGCAAGCTGTGCAGGTAGTGTCACGTTAACTGTTGCTATGGCTTGCCTCAAGGGTAGCACAGTGTGGTATTGAGTGTTTGTGTAGGGCTCGAAGGAACAGATTGGTTTGGCAGTTGCCTGCATCAGCACAGATCTGAGTTAGACTTTCCCAGGAAGACAGCAGAAACCTTAAAGCTCTAGTTACTGGTTTGGGTTTCGCCAAGTACCTCACATCTAACTTTGCCTTTGCTCTGCTGCAGCGGAAGGCTCGTGGCCCACAGGAAAGACAACAGCTGGAGGGCAGAGTTGTGCACCTCGATGTGCACTCTCTGGCCCAGCTGCAGAGAGACATACCTGCTACTGATGATTCTCCAAAGTACTCCTACAAGCTTGGGCAGCATGGGCAGTACGGTAAGTGTGAAAATCCCATGTGTTGAGCAAACCTTGTCTAAGGGAGCTGGAATCCCTCATGACCCTGCTTTTACTACCTAGTACATGCAGGAGGATGTGTACCTCTTAGTTCAAACCTGTCCACCTTTCTGCTGCATCTTTTCTTGGTCTTTGTAACTTTTCTCAAAGTAGCTGTTGTTGGTATTGCTGGGCTGGTAACAAGGCTGTGAGAAATGAGTTGGTCTTAGCATGTGATGCTGAGGCAGTGACTTGATTTCTGCTAGAGGTGAGTGTCCCCAGCTATCAGGCTTATGGGTGTGAATGCTATGAAGAATGAAGATCATGCAAGGTGTTTTGTAGGTATTAAAGTTGTGCTCTTGCTGTTTCATTGGCAGACCACTAGATGCCAGTGCAGGCTTTTTATCTTTTGAGATAACTGGGGCTGCTGGTGCTCTAGGGAAGGCATAAAGATAAACCACAGAGAGTGAGAGGTGGTGTGGCTGTCACAAGCAATTAGAGGTAGCTGTGTGCAGCCTGTTATCCAGTGTACTGATGGCAATCCACATGAAGCAAAAAGAGAATTATACAGCAAGTGTATAGTTCAAACTAGACAAACTACAACAAGAGCACAATAGAAGAAAAATGAAGACATTGGCTGAATTTTCCAAGCTAGCACTGTCTTGCTTCATCAGTCACTGAGTCATGGAATAATTGAGGCTGGAGGGAATCTCTGAATGTCCAGTCTCTTAACCTAAGGAGGATCAGCCTCACAGTCAGAACAGGTTGCTCAGGGTTTTCTCTGATTATACTTTCAGTACTTTTAAGGATGAAGGTCCCTCTGCTTCTGTGGTCCATGTTCCATTTTTTATCACTCTTAGTGTGAAAGGTCTTTTCCTTACATACAGTCAGAATTTCTTGTACTCTAGATGTTGTGTCACAAATACCAACATACAGAGGTGAATAATCATTTTTCTTGACCTGATAACTGTGTGTTTGTACAGTCTAGCAGATAGCAGCCTTCTTTCCTGCAAGGGCACCCTGCTGACTTGTATTCACATTGCCCTTGAGAATCCCAAGGTTGCTCTCAGTCCATTTCTTTAGCCTGCCAAGATCTCTCTGAAAAGCAGCCTTGCTCTTCAACGTATCAGCCAATGTGACCAATTGTTGCCAGAAAAGCAGAATAAGCATGCATCCCATCCTGATGTAGACAGTCATTAATAAAGTTGTTAAAAGGTGTTGGCCATAATATCAGCCCGCAAGTAGCTCTGCTAATATCAGTTGAACTTTGAAACACTGAGCAATTTTCACTGGGGCCCAACTGTGCAGCCTGTTATACGCTTGCCTTATGGTCTACCTGCCCAGTCCATGTTGCCTGAGTTTGATTTCAAGGATGCTAAGAGAGAGTAACTTGCTTCATCAAGGAAGGTGACCTCCCTTGTCTACCAAGCCAGTCATCTCCTTGTAGAAGGCAGTCAGGTTGGCCAAGCACGCAGTATAATACAATGCAGATGTGTCCAGCATGTCTTTCTCTCTTGGGCTCATGTGAACCTAGATTGGGTGTCCCTGCTTGATTACCCAGCAAGTCTGTGACTGGAAAAGTTATCGATGACTTGATTCCAAATAGCAGATCCTTTGTCCTTTTGGCCAATAGTTGTTCCTTTCCTGTCAAGTCAAAGTAAAGTGCCAGCTTTCATTTTGGACTGGATGTTGGCAGGGGTGGCACAGGGAATTGGTGCCTCCTTTCATGTTGTGATCTGACAGGGTGCTCACACTCATTGCTGCTATCTTCTTCCCCTTGGCAGAGTTCAGCCCGTGCCAGGCCACCATCCTGATGCTGTACAGGGATCAGTGTCTACAGAAGGAGGTCGGGGCAGGGCAGCACTGTGGCGTCATCTTGGACAGGACTAACTTTTATGCAGAGCAGGGTGGGCAAGCCTCTGACCAAGGTTACCTGATACGCTTAGGACAGCAGGTGAGACCCTTTGCTGGTGGTACCCAAGGTTTCCTGGATACTGAGGCCAGACAGAGTTCTCCAAGTGGTGGGCCGTTTTGCAGTGTTAATATGCAAGCTGCTGACTCTTGACAGTTTCCTTGTCCGTGCCTTGGGGTTGGTGGGGTAGGGGAGAAACAGCAGTGATCTCATAGAGGTGGTTCTGCTGTTCTGGTTGTCTCTCTCAGCTCTTCACAACATTTCTTCTTTCTTTGAAAGTCTTGGAAGTATTCCTAGGTTTCTCTTCAATATGTTGCACTCTTAACAGCTAGAGCAGCAATGCAAAGAGAATGCGATTAATAATCAGAGTCCGTGAGAAGAGTAACTGGTCTCGGGCCAGTCCTAGACAACTGCACTTGGGCAGTGCCCAACCCAGGACATGATAGAAAAACTCTTATTCCTCTCAAAAGGATCAGGGAGGATTTCTTCTTCTGAAGTAAGTTTTTTCTACCCTACCAAGAGGAAGGGCTCTGGCCCTAGTTACATGGGATGCAGTATTTCTTCCCTCCTGCACGCCAGCTCTCAAGAATCGCCTTTGGGCGCTGATGCTGCCTTTTCAGCCTTACAGAATGTGATAAGTACATCTTCCTAAGCTGAAGGGGGGATCATGTTCCTCTTGCCAGCCTGATGAGGCAGAAGCGGCACCATGGATGCCTGGAACACGTGCCTTGGCAGCTGCTGTCCATTTTCTCTTAGACAGACATCCCTGTCAGCAAAATTCATTAGCACAGTTGGTGTGGCTGCCCCTCCACTGCAGACTGGCAGCCTCAACATGTTCAGTGATTGGCTGGATGCAGGGAAGGGATGAGGCACTCTGGTTATGTTGACTTGTCCCTGCTTTTCCCATCCCATTCCTGTCTCTTTGGAGCCAGTGAGAGTTATGTTTCCCAGCAGGATCAGGCAAGCATCTAACTCATTTTTCTGTTTCTCTTTGCTTAGGACGTACTCTTCCCTGTAGAGTCAGTTCATCTCTGTGGTGGTTACGTGATCCATGAAGTCACTGCTGTAGAAACCCTGCGTGCTGGGGACCAAGTGCAGCTCTTTGTGGATGAGGTAATCTTAACCCTTTTCCAGCCTTGCTTTGAGAATCTTGTGGTATCCTGAGTGAGCTAGTCATTTCAGAGCCTCATCTCTTTTATTCCTGACTGTTCTTTATTACGGTGTGCAGCAGGAGGGGTAAACTTGCAAATGACATTGTAGTCTGCTATGAGCTGCAGGTCTGTCTGGAAGTATCCAGTTTAGTTTTTGCAGTTTTGCAGAGGTGATCCCTTGGGAAAGGAAGTTAAATCTGCCCTTTAACATAAATTCATCTGACAACTGTGCTACTTGTTTTTTTCACCATCATCTCCCATCTCCTCACATACAACCTTTCCCTTATCTCTTTGTGCCATCATCTGCTCCCCCAAGCTGTGGCAAACCAGCACTCCATGCCCAAACTGTCTGTCCTTTCAGGTCCAGCGGTTGGCCTGCATGACAAACCACACTGCTACCCACTTGCTGAACTTCGCGCTCCGCCACGTTCTGGGTGACAGCACAGAGCAACAAGGTTCCCATGTGACAGCAGAGCAGCTGCGCTTCGACTTTAATATCAAGGTGACTCTTTCCCAGGGGTGTCAGTACCTCAGTACTGGGCTCCTCTTCAAGGATTTTTTTCTCTTCTCACTGTAGTTACGTGATGCTTGCTATTCCCTTTTACGAGCAGGGAAGATGAGACATGGGAAAGTGATGTGTCCAAGCTCCTCTTTTGTTCTCAGGAGGCTTCTCCTGAAGGCAGACTTACTTCCTCAGGGCCCTGTGACCATGGAGCAGCTGCAGCAAGTGGAGAAGGTGGTCCAGGATGTGATCAAGCGAAATGAGGCTGTATATATGGCTGAGGTCCCACTTGCACTGGCAAGAAGAGTTCAGGGACTCCGTGCTCTAGATGAGGTATGACTGGAGGGCAGGACGCTTCTTTCTGAGCCTTCTCTTTCAGCAGGAATTGTTCGGGTCAAAGAGATGTTGAAGCAGGTTTCTGGAGGGCAATTGATCCCTAAAACTCATGGGGATAAATGGCATGGAGATGAGATCTCAGGAGCACTATGTTTTAATATGTGGAGACTGGTGATGCTCAGGCTTCCTACTCACTTCTTCAGACTAACAGCTGTTGGCGTTACCCAGTTGCTTTTCTCCTCGTACTAGCTGTTTATGGTGCCCCTGACTCTTAAATCATTCTAGAATTAGAATAAAGTAAGGCAGGGATCTGAAGCCATGTGGTTAGTCTGTAAGTGTCCCTGAAGGACTGTATGGTTAACTGCTGATCCCTGTCTCCTTTGTCAGGGGTATCCAGATCCAGTGAGGATAGTGTCCTTGGGAGTTCCTGTGGAGACTCTGTTAACCAGCAATTCTCAGGCTGCAATGCAAACCTCTGTGGAGCTCTGCTGTGGGACGTAAGTGTCTTTCACTAATAGTCCAAAAAAGTGTGTTTGTGGGCAGACTGTGTCCTTGTAATTTTCAAGTTGTTACCCACCCTGATTCCAGGACAAGGCCTGTGTGAGGATTTCTGTGTCCCTTTGAGCATCGCCCATACAAGACCTCACATGGGAGCACTGGTGGCTGAGTTAGAGAAATATTCCTGAGTTACACACTCTGTTCCTGTGCAACTAGGTTTCCTTACCTGTAACAGGGACAGAGTAGGCTTGTTGTGGAGCTTTCGGAATGCCAGGGTGAGAAAAAAAAATGAAACACAGGGCATTTTTCCTCATTTCATAGTCTGAAATCCTCTTGAAAGCTGCAAGGCTGCTGCAGAGCGTGAAACAGGATTTGTGTCCTGTCACACCTCGTTTGGTTTGGGGTTTGCAGGAGTTATCCAGATGCCTCAGAAGTCTCTGGGGCAGTTGTAAGAACTACTGTCCAGTCTGATTTTTGTAATTATTTTAGTCATGATCTGGCACTAGAGTAGTAGAAGAGTTAATCAATTTTAGTATGATGCTGATGTGGGGAAAAAAAAAATGGAAACAAATTGGCATTTGAGCAGGTAAAGCTGGAAATGAGCAAGTTTCTAGTCATGTGGGAGGAGCAGGACAGGAAACTGCATGGGAGTGGTGATGATCAATTCTAATTATGCTGTCTGAAATAATTGCTTGTGGTAACAGAGTCAATGAGACACTGTAGTTTTTGTATCAATTTTTGCATAGCTAAGGAAGAAAAGGAAGGTGATCAGTTCCCTATGTCTGCACAGCAACAATATAACTACAGACCAGTGGCCTGTGTGTGAGCTGATCTAACAAGGGAATGGAAGAGTTGAAGTTAAAAAAAACAAAACAAAACAAAAAAAATGGCTTTCTACAAGGTTCAGCAGCAGCTGAGTAGAAGGAAAAAATCCCAATCCATCTTACTGCTAGAGGAAAGGAGAACTTAGCTATTAAAATGTATTTGTCAGTAGCCTGCTGGGAAGGTGGCACAGAGGTTCTTCTGGAGTAGCGTCAGCTCTCCTGTCTCTTGCCTGACCAGATGCCATCAGGAGTTTAGGAATGGAAAAAGCTTGAAGCTACTGGGACTGAGTAGAGGCTGCTGTACTGGAGTTGTGTCTAAAATGAAAGCAGCCTTCTTGATTTCTGTTTCCAGAGAGCAGCTTGTTTCTTCCTTGTTCTCTGTCAACTTTGCAGACACCTTCTACAGACAGGAGCTATGCAGGATCTGGCCATTGTCAGTGAACGTCAGCTTGTTAAAGGGATTAGTCGTGTCATTGCAGTGACAGGGAGACAAGCCAAACAGGTAAGAAAGGAGAAACTGAGATTTCAGCCCAGTCCAACTGTGTAAGTTCCTGTTTAGGCAATTAATTTCCCTCTACTTGGGCTGGAGCGTCACTGCTGTGTCTGATCTCACTTTCTGCTTTACTCCAGGATGCAATTCTGCTGCTGTCCCTTACTGTTCATATCTGCTCCCCAGCTGCCCTAACCTTCTGTCTCCTTGACCTTCATTCCTTCCCTCAGACCCCCCTTTCCAAGATAGAAATTTAGCACAAAGTATCAGGAAACTTCTGGACTAAAAATTTCAATCACTGGGTAGGTATTTAAAGGTGTAATCCTTTGTGCTTTGATTTTGCCTCCTACCTATCGCAGTTGGACGTGTTTTATGACTGCAGGGCTCTGCCCTCATTCTTACAGACTTTTTTCTTCTCTCTTTAGTCTCTTTCTTGACAAATTGTAGTTCTGATCTGATAGGGTCTGTATAAAAAGTAAGCAGTCTGTGAGATCCCTGTTGTATCTGCAGAAGTGTCAGGGTCCCTACACCTTGAACATTTCCTCAAAGGCTGCAGTCAAAGTGACCCACTGACAGTGAAACTGGAAAGACTAGATGCAAAGCCCACCCCTGCAAAATCTGTTGCTTTTTGGCTGGCTGTCCCCTGCACCACTCTGTTCCCACTGTGTTTTTTTCTTAATACAGAGAAAGGAAAAGCTGCAGGGCAAGTCTGCATACTTTGCTGGAAGTGCTGACCTGAAGAGTCCATGAAAGGAGCTGTGTGTGTGTGTTCATTAGACAAGGGAGGCTGCAGGTGTGAGGGAGTAACCTGGAATGAGGGATGTGTATCCTAGCTAGGCCGAACAGCTCTGTCCACAGCTTTTCCTATATGCTTTCTGGTCTCCCAGGACCATTGTGGGCACAAAGATCTGTCAGGGAGGAAATTTTCCAAACCATAAGAGTTTTCACCAGTGAAAAAAAGCTTGTATTAGCCTTTGTTGATGAAAGCAATAAAATGTCTTCATGTTCTTTGGTTTCATCAGTCATTAGTTTCAAAAATGCATTTGTTAATGCACTAATAAGAGCTTTCCAGTTTTTTCCTCACTGAAATCCGGATGAGGACTTCTTGCTGAAGAAACATGGCTACATGACAGCATGGTCCCACGAGTGTGATCACCTAGTATTGGCTGCAGATCTAGAGAGGAGCTCTCTACTCCAGAGTCTTCTGGGGACAGTCATTCTATTAAAGCTTGACTGCAGTTGTCTTCCACCTGGATACTTAGCAGCACTTCAGTGCCACCTCTCTATTTTCTCCATCCCTGATTGTTTGTTCTGTTGCTGCATCTGAAATGCTTTCTCTCTCCCTCCTTCCAGGCTCGAGAAGCAGGTCAGTGCTTGGCTATGGAAGTGGACTCTGTCTCAATACGGATGAAGCAGAGGACGAGCACCTCTCTTCTTGAGATTCAGAACCTCTCCAAAGAAGTGGGACAGTTGACCAAAGTAAGGATTACATTCTGTACAGAAAGATCCCAGTGTTGAATGGCTCTCTTGAGGCAGCCCGACTTCCCCAGTAGATTCACATATCACCATGGTCAATAGAAAGAAGCTGCCACTTCCTGGTGCCTTTGTTCATAAAGATTTCAACTAGTGTCTTGGTAACTCTTCTCCCTGAGGGAGTATCAGATGAGGCAGCAGTGGGGAGAATTAAGCAGTAAAAAAAAGAGTTTCAGGCTTTTCCCCAGGTTTCTGATGCTCAGCTGAAAAACCTGTCACAGTGAGCAACTGGCTTCATCAGATGGGAGTATAGGAAGGTCTGGAAAGAGAGCAGGCTCCAGTCTGAGCTTCCAGAGAACAGGTGCTTTATTTCTAGGTACAATTTAGTATCTTTACAAAGCAGACTGTTTTGCAGGTGGTGGCTAGCACTGCAATACCCCAGTGGCAAAGAAAAGCACTACAGAGTGTCCTCAAATCCCTGCAGCGAACTGCCAACACAGCCATCAAGAAACTGGAGATGCAGCAGGTACTGTGACAGCAGCACACTCACTGTAGCTTGCTAATAGCACTGTGTGGTGTCCACCAGTGAACCTGTGTCTGGAGTCCCATCAAAAGGCAGGGGAAAGTGGGTGCAGTCACACAGTGCAATGTGAGCCCCATGTTGGGTTGGTTTCACTGACACTGATCAGAGCTGTTGTTTATAAAATGCAGCTGTTGTTTATAAACTGCATTTCTGGCACATGCAAAATCCTGATATCTGTTTACCATTGAGGATAGGACTTCTTGCATGCACCAACAGGTAGATGGGTATTGCCTACTTGTTAGTACATGGAGAAGATGATATTGCCCTGAAAATGTTCTTTGCAAGGTCATGCAATAGAGTGGCAGAAGAGCCTTTCTCCCATTCACGTGGGTGTTGCTGTGGTTTCCCACTCTATTTGTTATTAATTTACATGATTACATTAAAAATCCTTATGAAATTCTTATTGGAGGTTTAATATTCTCAGTATGGTCTGTCCTGTAATTAAAGCAGCAGTATCTTGCCACAGGAACCCACCTCGATAAATGTGGCATTGGATAGGCCAAGGAGAGAGTCTGAGAACTGAATTTATCACCATCTATTTCCCTTTTGAAATCTCTACTTCCTTTTGAGGCAGGAGGGTTGTGTGGAGATTTCAGTCTTCCAGTATTACTTTGACCTCTGCTAACATAAATATCCACCCTGTCATACAGAACAGCACTTCTACTCCCTGTATACATGTGTTGCATGCTTTATAATACTCATCCACGTCACCCTGTGCCCCTCAAGTGCTGTGTGTTTCCTCCTGCAGGCTGAAGAGAAGGCACAAAGGCTGCTAGCAAAACACTGCAACCAACCTGTCGTTATTGATACTGTCCCAGCTGACTCCCTGTCTGTGAGTAAAGCACGCTGCTTGTTGGCCCAGCAATAGCTTAGATGCTGGATGCAGTCAGTCTCCCTTGCTGTAGCCTGACCCTGCCTTTTCCTTCCTCTCCCTAGATCCTAATGAAGGTAGTGAACCAGCTTTGTGACAAGTCACCTGGCACATCAGTCCTGCTGCTCAGCCCTCAGGATTCTGGGGAGGTGCTTTGTGCCTGTCAGGTGTCCAAGGTAAGCAGAGGCCTGGCAGAGTCACAGGGAATCTGCCTGCAGAGAGGGACTGGGTTCACTGCTCAGGTCCTGGCCGAGCTTTTTCCTGGTTTCTACCCAGTGTCTCTGATTAATTATGTTGAGGAATGACCAGAGATGACTGTACAGAGACTTTGTAATCTTTCAGCTTTTGCTTCCAGGATGTTTTTGCCCAGGGGCAGGACATCACACTAACACTTAAGCTCAGTCTCCTCTCAGTCATGTCTCCCCCAGGTAGTGAGGGTCCAGACTGGATGAGGGGAGAACGGTTCCTTCTTCCAGACTGCAGACTGCTCCACAGTTCAAAGTGTGCATCTCTTCCCCAGAATTGCCTCCCCACGTTCTCTGCTGCTGACTGGGCCATGGCTGTCTGTACACAGATGGAAGGCAAGGCAGGAGGTTCTCCTGTTGTCGCTAAGGGCAGTGGAAGTGCCAAGGGCATGCAAGGAGCCCTGACTACTGCACTGGAATTCTATCAGAGTAAACTCTGAAATAACTGTGATGCTTTGGTGGCAGGACAGCTGTAAGCTATGTGGATACTTGATGCAGAGCACACGTTATCCTGTGCTGATCTGAAAGGCTTAGCAGCTCCCACAGCGAACATTGCTACAACCTCTGCCATGGAGCACTTCACTTCTGGCCATCAGGAATGAGCAAGGAGTCAGTTCCTGGTACCACTGACAGTATGATGCTGCCTGTTCTCAGCATGGCCATATGGGGATTGAGCCTTGGAAGGCAGCAGCTGCTTCTGGAACAGTGCAGTTCTTGCTGCAAGACCGGCACTGGGGGGCTCTGTGAGAGCATGAGATGACTATCTTATCCCAAAGTTATTAAAGGATGGAGAGTGTTTGATCCCTATAATGTTTTGGTTGGGTGTTTGTTTATTTTTCATATCTGCACATATGTTTTTCTCTGCTCTATTTTGGCAGAATGGAGTTTGTTCTGTCCCTATAAACCTGAAAAGCAACATATGCTCTTGTCTAAGCAGACCCATCCTGCAGAGACTCCCCACACCCTTCCCTGATAAAAACGCTTCTGTAATTTAGAAATGGGAAGAGTAGTTCTCCTTGCCTGTGTGCACAACCTTTTACCTAGCCTATGCAATGGTTAAAACTGTAGACAGTCCTTGGTATTAAAGCACAAAGGGAACAAAATCATCTCGACCTCCACCTCTTTCCTTTGAGTGCATGTTCTTACACTTGTTTCTTACTTCTGCTCCCTTTTAAGTCCTTTCCTCTCACATTGCTTCTTCAGACTTCATTGTTAAAGCGATGGCTAGAGTTTCTGGCCAAAATACTTATGTGTAAGAAACTGGCCTAGATAGAGAGGTCACAAGGAAAGCAGAGCAAAGAAAGTGATTCTTGGCAGCTGTGGTAGACTGATGTAAGGAGCTTCTAGTAGCTGAGAGCAGACTGTTAGGTGGCTGAAGTAGGCAGGGTTCTAACTGTGTTACACAGCTGGAACAGAACTGAGCTTCGTGTGCTGCAAGACTCAGCAGTAACCCTCTGGTCAGTGGGATACAGCAGTGCTCTCATGCACGGCTGCTGCTCTCAGCTCAGGTCTGTAGAGCAGGCCCTGCAAGCTGATGTATTTGCCCATTGCTCAGTTGTCACATAAATAAGGCAAAGTAAAGAGGATATAGTGGGGGATGACTGTCTCCTGATTAGAGATGTCTGCCACTTTTCTTAGCAGTCTGCATCTGCTGTGAGCAGAGCCTCCTCTCCTCACTGAAAAGTTCACCTGAGGGAGAAAGGTGGTGGATTTAATGGTGTTAAGAGGACAAGGGCTTTTCTTTCTCATCTCAGTAACTGTCCAGCCCCAGATCTAAGACTTAGTGTCAGGTTAAGTGCCTGATAATTGATATGAGGGCTTGGAGGCAGAAGGAATGGGGAGCAGCCTTCAGAGGCTGGTGGTGCTCCATCCTATCCTGAGTTTCACCAAGGCACTGACAGCTCCTACACCTCCAGAAAGAGGATAGAACTTAGACCTCCTCTGTTAAATGTTGCTTCCGTCCAGTGAGCTTAAGGTAGAACTTTTAGCTAAGGAGATTGTAAGCCAATGTTTGTGGGCATCAGGATGACTGGGGCAGTTCATGCTATCAGTTAAAAGCACTGCTCATGCCTGGTGTTGAACAGCTGCTGTGTTTTACCCCAGCCACGGCAGAACCAGGTGTGGGAAGGGATGCTCTGTCTTACTGGGAAAATGCTTTTCCCTTTAGCTTCTGCATTCACTTCAGTGTATTAATAGCTGCTGCTAGAGATGTCTCCTCTTGGTACTGGAGAGTAGGTGTGTGAGGAGGAGGAGAGGCTGAGCTGCTTCTGCATCATACTCCAAAAGCAGAGCCTGAGCTTGCCAGTAGCAGCCTTACATATTTAACCTCCCTTCATGCTATTTTATTTTCCTTACAACTTTAAAGTCACTAGACACCCTGTACATTTTTGCCCAGTCCCTAAATGTGCAGGGATCTGTGTGCTGACCTTCAAGGCAATGTCTCTGCACGTAGAGAAGGTGCAAGTCCCCACCAGCATTCTCCTGGCCAGCCAAGAGCTGCTGCAGCAGAGGCTTCCAGAGCAGTGGTGGGGTCCTCGGGGGCTTTTTGAAGGAATCCTGTCTCTGCAGCGGGAGCTGATGGGCTCTCAGCACTGGGGAAGGAGCCTGCTGAGATGGGTGGGCAGCAGTGACCTAGCTGCATGACATCCCAGCTCTTTTATCCCTCTCCTTGTGTGGAGGCACCAGGTTGGTAGAGTGGGCTGCTGCAGTAAAAATGCTGCTTTCTGAGACGTGGCTGCACTGGACCATCGCTGACCCTAGAAGACTGCGTTTCATGCTGTTCTCCTGCCTAAATCCCAATGTGCTGAACTACATCCCCTCCTCCTGTTTTCCTGCTGCAGAAGAACAACACGCTCATGTCCTGTGCTATGGGCCTAGCTGCCACCTTTCTCTGTTTCAGCAGTAGATAGAGCAGTGCTCAGCTGGAAGAGCTTGAGGGGATGAAACATGAGTTTTAAATATAGTTCTCTCACCGCAATAGCAGCCTACATTCCCTTACTAGGGATCTAAGGTGCAAACAGTTCCTTGTGCACACAGTGCAACTCCAAACAGCACAGGCTGCAAGCACACACACGCAGGACAGTGGGAAGCAGAAAACTAATTAAGAAGTGATGAGTTTTTTGCTGTGAACAGGTGCTGTCAAGTTGGCAGCAGCTCTGTAAGTCCAGATGGATCCCCAAGGTCCCCGAAGGGCACATGCAACGCATGTGACTGCCAGCCTCAATCCAGGCAGCTACCTGTCTTCTTGTGAAGGACCAACCAACTTAGGCCTTGCCTAGCTGGAAGAGCCACACAGGTGGGATGAGAACTGGAGCTCTGTGGGCTACAGAACCCTCTAGCTCAGTAGCTATGGGTCTGTGTCCTGCTCTCTGACAGTGCATCAGCCTCAGCACAGGGCTGGGGTTGGAGGGCAGGGAGCCCTAGATGGATTGGTGGGTATCTCCAAAGAGGGCCTGCTAGAGAAGGCATCAGGAGTACCTGAAAGTCAGCCTGCAGGGAGAGATGGTGGGACAAGTTGCTCAAGGTTTGTTGAGGAGAGGAGCTGGCAGTGGAACAGTGAGCACAGGCCGGGCTTCTCCAGCTGCACGTGTGATCCCATAAGGGTCATCCCCAGCATGTGTCTCAGGGACATCCCGAAGACTCCTGGCATTGCTGCAGGCCTGCATTTTGCACAGTTCATTGAGCCAACAGGAAGAGCCGAGTTGTATGTGACCCATAACTGTCCAGCAGCCTTGGGCCCAGCAGAAGCTGAAAACCACTGTCACACTCAATAGCATTATAGGTCACCCTTATAAACTGCCTCAGTGACATCTCTTCCAAACAGCAGCCGAGGAGGTAGGAAAAAAGTAGTGGAAATGTAGGGAGCAATGCCTGTGGGGACCCTTAAGCCACTTGCCATGGGTCAGAGAAGCCCCTAGCCCAAAGCAGCTCTCCAATCCCAGCGTTGGTGGCCAAGCCCCAGGGGCACAAATGGACACGAACCGGAGCAGCATGAGGAGGTAATTTTCATGGGTGATCCCAGAGCTCACCTGTGCTGTCTGCCCTTCACAGCCAGCCAGCTCACTTTGTGAGGATGACCATGCTTTGCAGTCAGCCCTGGAGATTCAATTACTGCCGATGTTTCTGTGCCACTTGCTGAGAGCAGCAATTGACTGGGCTGCAGCCCAAGCTCCTCTGGAAAGCATTGGGAAAACCCATGGCCAGCCCCAGGTGCCAGGCTGCTGCCGCCCACCACATGTAATGTCTCCCCTAAGGCTGCAGAGGGCTTGCAGGGAGACCTGTCCTGTTGTGTTGGGGCTGGTTGAGCACAGCTCTGCACTGCACCCTGTGCCCTTGTAGCTCTTGCAGTCCCTTCTGCAGGAGGGCTCTGGACTAAGCTGTGAAGTACCATCACGTGCAGGCATTCAAGGGCTCCCACCAGGGCTGTCATCCTCCAGGCCCTGCTGCCGTTTCAGCCCCGAGCCCTTCCTGTGCTTTCAGGTGTCCTTTCAGTGACACTCCTGAAGCTTCATGGATGTGGGGTTGCTATTGTAGTCCTCAAAACAGGTCCTGGTATCTCCATCTCCCTCTGGTCCTCACCCAGCCTCCCCTCACACGCTGCCCCATTCCTTTGCACTAGAGGTTGCATGGGTTACGGCTCCAGGAACAGGAAGATAAATCAGAAGCTACGTAGACCTTCTTTTCACATGGTGAGGAATTATTTACACTCGGATTGGGATTTGCTGCTCTACTAATTTTGTTGTCTCCTCACTTGTCCCACATTGCAGCCGGCATTCCCTGCCCGCTGCCCCCATTCACATGCTGCTTCCCCCAGCCCACTTTGGCCTGAGGAAGGTGAGTCCTCACCTCAAATATCACCAAGTTTTATGGAGAAAGAGGAAAGGAGATGCAAAACTGCCTGACCTTTAAAACAGCCACATTCTCACGTTTCCTCCCCCATCTCAAAGCAGCTCTTTGCTCTGCTGTAACCTTCTCTTCCCCGTCCCAGCATTTATTTATAAGCACTATCAATAATTAAGGAGCTGCCTGCCTTCCTCGGCTGCAGTGTTGACAGAGGCACCACTGATGCTTCCTGGCTCAGCCTGGCTGCTCTGCTCACTCAGGCTTTCAATTCTCCCCCCTGCCCTGTTGGAAGCACAGCAGCAGCCTACCCAGAGATGGCTGCAGCCAGGCCAGCCCTGCCACGATATGCACTCCCTGGATACAAAGAGAATCCAGACAGCTTTCCCTGCAGAAAGGACAAGAGGGCATGAAGAGGGGGCTGGGGCTTTGCCACCCATTACTGGAGGGAGGGCAGTGGCAGCTGGCTGCTCCTCAGCCCCTGGCACCAGGCCATGCAACCCCAGTGGGGACAAGGTANCAGCCAGGAATAGAAGGCACTCACCAGATCCTGTCCCTCCTCCGCCTGGAAGTCCCACCAGCATTCCTCTGGCAGCTGCAAGGCTGTAGCACCAACCCATCCCACAGGAACAAGTAGGAGAGCTAGCAAAAGTTTTGGGTGACCCTGGTGACCACCCTCACAGCCCAACCTGCTGCAGCTAGCCCTATTTCTGAGCATTGTCTCCTACGTTCTATGAAGAGGCTTGTCTTCCCCATCCCCTCCATGGAGCTGAGTGGCAGCAACCTGGCAGCAAGGGGACCTGAGTATCAAGAAGATCCAGCAGAAGGTGCCAAAGTCTCTTGAGAGAAAGGATTGCTCAAAGGGTCAAACGGTGCTGAGCCAGCAGCAGCTGTGGCCACATATTCAATTTTAACCATTAATTAGAACAGCCTGGGAGCTGGGCTCTGAGAGAGCTGTAGATCAGGTCCTGTCTTCTCCAGCATTTCCCAGTCTGGAATTCTGCCACCGGCCCCCACCTCAATCCCACACAGTTGGGGCTGATGGCTAGGGAAGCAGGGGAAAGAATAACAGCCTGAGGTCTGCATCCACTGGTAGAGTTGTGCAGGTTCTTCATGGTTTTTCTGTAGCTTAAAGGGTGGAAAGGAAGGGAGGGGGGCCTGGCACAGCTCCTGCTGGAGCTAGTTTGCCATCTGGCATTTGGATGCGATGCAAGGGGCTGAGTGGGAGTCAGCAGAGAGGCCTGAATCTTCTGGCCTGATGCTGTAGAGATCTCAATGAGAGGGAAGGAGAGGGTGCTCCAGCAGCAAGAAGAGGGGTTGCAGACAGGAGCTGCTGGGTCCCTGGGCACAGCTCCTGCCCGCCTGGAGGTTTTCAAGATTCTGTCAAGAAAGCATATGATCTGAAAAATGCATTTGAAACACAAGAAGAACCAATTAAACTATCTAGCCTAGGGAATTCCAGCGCCAGCATCAGAAAACACATCCACCCCACCATGAGCAGCAAGCATCCTAGAAGGAAGGGGTTATCCCATGGTGGAGTGTTGCCAGCTGCTGAGCCTCCCACCTGCCAGTATCCTTAGGCTGTTTAGTAGAACCATTCCCCTCCCCTCCTGCTTGGCTCCTGTGTCACAGTGGAAAGGCCAGAACAAAATGAGCTCCACAGCTCCTGCTGTTCTCAGCATCCAGGGGTGAGCCTGCAGGACACACTGAGCACCACTCCCCACCATGCACTGCAGGCAGCAGCTGGGCTGGCTCCTATGAGCAGGGCAGGGGGCTGGAAGGTGGGAGGTGGGACCAAATCCAAGCTAATTAAGGGTAATTACTGCTCTTCCCAGGAAGCAGGAGGAGGCAGAATCCACAATCAACC
This sequence comes from Odontophorus gujanensis, assembly GCA_013399175.1. NCBI lineage: Eukaryota > Metazoa > Chordata > Aves > Galliformes > Odontophoridae > Odontophorus > Odontophorus gujanensis. Next base: position 641,902 of record VXAB01003726.1, read on the forward strand.
CCTCTATTAATAGCTGTCAGCAGCTGTGCAGTTCCTGCTGGTATCCAGGGAGAGTGGAAAGCTTTGGAGGAGAGGCAGTATGCATCCATGCAGTGCTCCCCATTCCTTCTGTGCTGGCTCTGCAGGGAGCTATTTCCTGTCTTGTTCCTTTCACCACTTCCTTCAGAACTGCAGAAGATGTCAACCACTTTTTTAGCAGCATTTTCCAGCAGGAACCAAGATGAGGAAGAACTGGAGACAGAGCTTTGGATCTTGTCTCCACTCCTCCGTGTCTTCATTTTGTCCAGTCTGTTAGTCTGGCAACTCTCTGTGCTTCACTGAGCTTCCCACTGAAACAGTACAATCCACTTTGCAAGGGAGTCCCCAAATGCAAGGACAAACTTCACCAGCTCCTGCCCAGGCAAGTCCCTATTGTGCCAGGCGCACACTGAACAGCAAATACCCCTCTCATGCAGTCTTCAGCCATGCCCCAGGAGTGTACCAGTCACAACAAAGCATGCCTGACAGATTAAGGTGCCCTGCATAAGCCATTAAGTGCAGAAGCCACCCCATACGGCATAAAGAACTTGGATAAAATTGTGTCCTAAACTGCTGTGGTGACTTCTGGCCATTGTGGTGTGATGTGAGGACAAAAGGGGCTGCAGGAGATGCCCTAGTGGAGCTGGCTGGCTGGGAGGATTCATGCACTCATTTTTTCCCCTTCCACTGCTTGTTCCCTCCAGATGCCACTACAAGCACACAGCCTGCCGCTTGCTGCGGGCAAGAGCCTTGCCAGATGCATTGTGCAGTCCCTAAGGAGGCAGGCAGTGCTTGTGTCGTTCCATCAGGGAGAAATCCAGCAGCTGATTAGAGGCGAGGAGAGCTGCTGTGCTGCAGGAGGGAAAGCACCTGGGCAGCCCAGCCACCTCCTCTGCTCAGACACACCATCACACACACTGTCCCTTGAGAATGGCAGCAGCTCCTGCCCAGTGACACTGCTACAGAGCTGCTGCCATCACTGCAGGGCTGTCAGCAGTCCTTGTGCTGTGCCCTCTCACAAAGCGTGAGATTCTGGTGCCACAGAGTTCATGCTCAGTTATGAGCTTAACCCTGTGGCAGATCAAGCCAGGATTTTCCTGTCTCTCCTCTTCCCAGGGTGGTGCGGTGCAATGTTATCCCTATAAAGCTCATCATCCAGCAAGTCCTTACAAACACAAGAAGGAAATCAGACTGGGAGAAACCAGGCAGGATGACGCATTCCTAGTCTCATGCCTGGGACACCAAACAGGTCGTCACCATACAACCATCAGCCTCAACAGTATCCCAGCCTCAGAAATCCTGTGGGATGTGTTCCCTCTGTCAGTGCACTGGCTCCACTCCCAGTTAGTTATTGTAATCATAACTTTTACCAAAGCTATGCTGTCTTCAAGCTCCGGGCAAAGGCAATGGTGCTGGCAGTGCACAGAGGCACCAGAGATGCTACTGTCAGGGGCAACAGGCAACCTGACAGAGGGGGGCTGATGTCCCAGTCACTGGGGCCTGAAAGGGGTCCTTTCCCCGCTTCCCTCCTTCAGCTCCAAAGAGGGGGAGTGGGAATGGGAGTATTACCCTCTACACTTAGCCAGCTGCATTTGAGCTGACATTTGAGGAGCAGCAGCGCCCTTCAACTGCACAGCTTGCAGGAACATGTGCATGGAAATAAATGTTCAGGCAGTCATCAGAGGAAGAGTTAGTGCAGCCATTTTGAAGGTGCTGCTCCTTGATTTTGGTGATTCAAGGTCCGATTGCATCCCATTCCACAACTGACTGCAGTACATGGGCCATACTGTCTCTGAGATCCCACTAGACCCCAAAACCTTCAAAGCATAGCATCTGCACCTTGTTACCATGAGGTGGGCTGAAGGCTTTGCCATTGCTGGCTGCTTGAAGGCTCTGCCCAGTGGAGGAGAAAACATTTATGGTTATGTATTGCCCTCACTCTTACTTTTCAAGATCTGTAAAGCCCTGCAGATGTTCAAACACCAGCCTGACCCACAGGCTGCCTGACTTGTCCCCAGAGGTGGGGGACAGCAGTGTCACCCGCCTACAGAAGGAAGCACGCTGCTGCCGAGGGCTGGCTTCGCACCGCTGAAAGTCACACAGCACGCCTCAGGATCTTGATGCCTTTTTTAGACCTAAATGTCTGTTGTTTTGCTGTGAAGTCTTTAGGGTAATCTCGGGTCACATTCATAACATCTTCACAACCAGGAGGTATATTTTAAACGAAAGGCAGCACAGCTTCCCAAAAACGCCGTCTATCTCGGGACTTGTGAGACTATCATGAGAGCCGGCACCACCCCGCCTGCTCCCCGCGGGTGACTCCGCTGCCGGGCTGTGTCCACGGCCCGCCCTGCAGCCACCGCGTCCCTGGATACGCGGCGCACACCGGGAGCAGCACCGGCAACGGCCGCATCCCCGACGGTGAGGGGCTGGGGGTGCGGGGCGGCTGGGGGCCGGGAGGTTGGGGAGCGGGGCTGTGAGTCTGACCGGCTGTGGGGTGGGGACAGCCCGCTGCTTTCCGTGCCATCCCCCTCCCTTCGTTTCCTAAAGAGCTCTCTCACTCCCGCCTCCCGGCAGCGACCGTCACCTCCTCTGGTGTCACCCAGGACCGTGTTTTGGCCTTCGGTGCTGCCTGGGTCGCGGTGGCTACGAGTCGTATTCCCAAATGGCTGCCTGGCCTCATCCTGCCTGATATCCAGTTACACACAAATCCCATTATACTTAGAGCTAAGTAGATTCCTCGTCTGACATGCATTTATTTTTTTTCCCTTTACTTAAGGCCCGTTGCAGAGTCCCTTTAGGAGCTGTAATATGCTGTCCTAATGGATCCTTAGCATCAGCCCTCCTGTGCGAGTGCCAGGGAGCACTGCAAGGTGGTGCTGCTGGGTGCGGGACCGCCAGACCGAGCCTCCTCCTCTCACCTGCCCACGGTGAGTGCAGCACAGATGCAGGGACAGCTGCCAGCACGTCCATGGTGCTGCAGCAATGTCCTGAGAGCTGCCTGTGGGTTTGAGCTCCGGTGGGAATGCCACCTCAGCCCGCTACATAACCGTACTCAGGGTGAATCAAATGTTTGAGCAGCTATCCGTTCCCAGAGCAAAGCAGCTGCAACTGAAAGGCTGGTTAGCTGTTTAAATATGTGCGCACCATCTTGCAGCCCTTTTCTGGTCACAGAAAAGCCATCAGAAGCCCCATTTAGCTGTGGCTGGCCTGGGGGACAGTGTGACACAGATGCTTTTTGAATAGGATGAAGGGCTGAGCAAGGAGAAAGCATTTTCCCCAGTCACCTCACCTCTGTCAATGCCACCTCGCTGCCATCTGACTGTGCTGTGCCCTTCTGCAAAAGCCCAGCAAGCACCAGGAGCTCGGTTTTCAGCATGGTTTGTGCATCCAGGTCTCTCCTCTTTCAACAGCAGAGGCAGAAAGCTAGCAAAGCCTGCTACAAAGCTTTCAGGGAAAGGGGATCATGCTGACTGGGGCATCACAAGCTGGGACAGCAGAGAAGGGTTTGAAGGGCTGTAGGGCTGAGGGACACTGTGGGACACAGTGCTAAGGTGTGTGTGGCTTCTATGCAGGACATCATCCTTTTGTCTCTGCCCTTTGCACCGAGCCATCCTCTTGGTCTTATATAGGAAGCTGCCCTCACTTCTGACACTGCCAGCCTGCATCCTGCCTGATGCTGCTGTTAGGTGCCTCTAATCAGCCCATTAAGTGTCAGCATGGCTCTGTATGCCCTGACAGAAGCTCAACAAGCCTGGGTGCTCCTGTTGAAGCCAGGGCTCAAGAGGCAGGCTCATTGCTCGTACCCATCAGAGCTTCCAGTCACCACACACATGGATGTGATGGCTGAGGGAGCTGCCCCTGAGGTTGGTGTGGGAAGCAGAAAATGGAAAGTTTAGTCAGGGAAAGCACTGCAGAGTTAATAGGACTGAGCATCCTGCCTTCTGCTCCAGGCTGGTTCTTTTAGGTCTTATCTGCTTATGCTCAGGGTGGGTCTGGACAGGTCTGAATTGTCTCATCAGTTAATGGATGTTTGGAAGGAGTTCAGCAGGAGAGTAATTGAGCAAAGTATTAAAAAGTGCATGCACTTACAGTAAGCATCTGTCTGTAAAGACAGGCAAACTGGATCAGACCAGGGGATGGTCTCCTCTTCTGGCAGTGGCTATAAGCAGGTGGAAAACCACAAGTATGTGTTCCTTTACTCCAGTGCTCTCCCCACCTCCACCCATCTTCAACTCAGACTGAGCCAGGTGTGGCTTCTGAGCATTGACTCATTCACAAGGAGTTTCTTTCCCTTGAACTTATCCTGGAGCCTCCACAGACTGCAAGCACCCACAGCATCCTGTGGCAAGGCATTCCCCAGTTTAGCCATGAACACTGTGTAGAGCACCCTTCTTCCTTTGTTTTAAACCTATCCTGGCAGCTTTGCCTATTTCTTTCCTGAAACAGACAGCAAGCAATCAATTCTTGTCCATCCTTTTCAACACTTGAATGAATACCACCTTATTATCTGTTTATTCCATGTGGTATCTAAAGACTTCTTTGTGAAAGGCACTGCATAAAGATAAGGTTAACGAACAGTTGCTTTCTTGCAGTGCTCTGGGTGCAAGCAGAGAAGCAGAAGGACTGGCTGAAACTGTATGATGAAATAGCAGCACAAGCAGAGCACCCATACGGCCAGCCCCCATCTAAGGATGTCCTTTTCTTATTCAGGCAGCCCAGCTGGAAAGCGCAGTGGTGTTTTCCTGATCCCGAGCCATTTTCCTCGTGCTTCTGCAGAAGGAGAAGTGGTCCCTGAGCAGGATGCAGCAGGCTGCAGGTGGCAGGGGCAGAGCTGTCCCCTGGCTCGGTCCCTCCCGGAGCAGGCTCACCGCTGACTCGTACTGCGTGCACCGCATCATCGAGGATCCCGAGTGGTGCCTTGTCACTGTCCCCCCGCTCTCTGAACTCTGCCTGCAGCACATCGTCCAGAATTTCGCAAGTAAGCAAGGTGCTTCTGCCACGGGTCACATGGAGAGGAGTGCTGGTTTTTAGGGGAGCCGAGAGGCAGCGAGGCAGGATGTACTCGTACGCTACAGGGATGGCTTTCATCTTCTGGGCTGCTATCCAGGACGTGACTCTACCCAAAACCTTGTCCTATGGCTTCTTCTTCCTGCTTCACTCTGCTTGGCTGCGGGCAGGGTTCTGAAGTCGATGGTTTCTACTCCTTGGTCACGCATTACAGCAGCACACAAGGATGCAGCCTCATGGTGCCAAGTGCTCATAAAGAGATGAATACTCCCATCTCAGAATACATGCTGTGCTTACAGCTTCAGGCTTCCTTCACAGCCCTTGGTGGGGATGTGACAAGTTCTATCCTCAGGCAGCAAATGTGCTTTTGAGGCAGGTGGGAGGATGAAGCATAGTAAAATATAAAAAGCACGTCTCATCTGGAACTGACTGGGAGAGGGGAAGGAAAGGGACAGCCCATCACCCAGTGGAGCAGCAGCAAAGATCAAAGAAGGGTCTAAGGATGTGTTCGTGCTGGGACTGTAACTACACACACACACACACGCACACACACACAGAGTAATCATCTGCCATCTTAGCTCCCTGTGCCAGCTGATGGATACTGAGAGGTGAACCAGCGTCAGTAGTGGGCTTGGGCAGAACTGTAGGGCCACCCCTGGTTCCTACATCCCAGACCAACTTCTCCTTTTCTCTGTTTCCTCCAGACAACCCTGTTTTAGATCGTCTTCTGCCTGAGGACCAAAGGAAGGTGCTGGCCAGGCTTCCCACTCACCTTCCACTTACTGTCACTGCCAATCTAATAAGTGATGAGGACTACTGGAAGAGGTGCTGCACCGAGCGCTGGCAAGTGTGTGACATCTCCAACCACGGAGGTAGTTGGAAGCAGATGTTCTTTGAACGTCACCTGGAGAATATCCTGAAATGCTTTGTCCCTAACACTACAGACCCCAACCAGGTCCTGGAGCTCATCCCGCTCTGCAGAGACTATGTGCGGAAACTGGAGATTGATCAGTTCCTGCCACCGGTGAAGGAGGACCAAAAGGAGGAGACAGATTACCTTTCTGATTCAGGGAGTGATTTTGGGTTTGGCAAGGTCTGCATTCACCACTATGACCTGGGAGCCCTAGTTCCTGCACTCCCTCTCCTTGAAGAGCTTCATCTTACTTATGGCGTGAAGGACTGTGGCATGAACTTTGAGTGGAACCTCTTTAAGTTCACCTACCAGGACTGTTGCAACCTGGCTGCTGCTGTGAAGATGTGTCACAACTTGAAGGTAACATATCCCAAAATGAACCTTTCTTCCTCTGCTCATTTGAAAGTGCCTAGAGGAAGAAACCCAGGGGCCACTTTTCCTTGATGGCAGCATCCTAATCCTGCTGAGCCAGGGGCTTGAGGTGTTGTGCAAAGCCCAGCCTGAAGATTTAATTGTTTTATTGTCTTCTACCCCCACAGGTTTTCAAGCTGACACAGAGCAACGTGGATGATGACAAGACCAGGCTGCTGGTCCGCAACTTACTGGATCACCCCTCCTTGGTGGAACTGGACTTATCCCACAACTTCATTGGGGACAAGGGGGCACGAGCTGTCAGCAAGCTGATCAACTGCAGCAAGCTAGAAATCCTCCATCTGTGTAACAACCAGATCTGTGATGAGGGAGCCCAGGCCTTGGCACAAGCGCTGGCAAAGAATTGTACCCTGACCTCCTTGAATCTGCGCCTCAACCATGTGCAGGACGAGGGCGGGAAGGCCATGGGCTGCGCCCTACTGACCAACACCACCCTGAAGTCCCTCCACCTGGGAGGCAACAGGCTGGCAGAGCAGACAGCTGTGCTTTTCTCCCAGGTCCTCACTCGAAACTCCAGCCTGACTTGTATCAACTTCTCGTGTAACCCCATCGGGCCGGTAAGAGAAGCCCCTTCTCCCTGCAGCTTGGCATCCTGCGTGGATGCATGGTTTGATGTCTGGACGTGGTCCTGGGCAAGTTCAAGGTGGCCCTGCTTGAGCAGAAGGTTGGACTGGGTGACCTCCAGAGACCCCTGCCAACCTCACCCATCCTGAGATTCTGCTGCAGGGCAAATGCTGAGCCTGATCTGCCGCCAAGCCATGGGGCAAATGCATCATTTGCTCTGCAGTCTTGTTATGATAACTATCAGCTGCAAGCAGTGAACAGTAGACAGGAGGATGGAGGTCTTCCATGGGACACACCTTTGTATCACTAACATCAAGCTGTTCTCACGGGGCTTTCAGGCAGGAGCTGGCTTTAGTTTCTGGGCAGAGAGGGGTTTTCCCCACAGGAGGTTGAAATCCAGGCCGAGCGCTTGGGAAAATCACAACCTGTTCACCCGTGTGGGAGTAGATGAAAATGATAGGCAGCACAAAATGAGCACCTTATTCTTATCCTCTGTACTTTGAATCTGCTGTGCCCTCTGGCATGCAACAGAGCACTGTTTCACCCTTTCCAGAATCTCCCCTGTCCATTACACACTCAGAGGAGATCGTTAGAAAACTGACCCTGTTGTTGAGCCCCTTTAATTCACGCCACAGCTCTGGAGCAGTGCAGTAGCTCTGAAGTGTCATGTCTGGATGTTTGTATGTGGCTCCTGAGCCATAAGCTCACATTTTGCAGGCAGAGGGGCTGCTGCAGATCCTGCTGTATCCTTAAGAACTGCAGTGTGCAACATGCCCACAAACCAGACCACTTCTCTTCTGCTGATGAACTTAGAAATCTGAAACTAGACAGCTAAATTCAATCACGCCGGCTCTCAAACTTTCAGTGCTGCTTCAATTTTTCTCACTGTCACAATAAAGAGACAGCAAGACCAGCTGTCCCTGCTGGCAGGAATATTGGCATCAATATGTTTGACAATGGCTTTAAAAGGATTTGATAGCAGCAAACCTTTTGTGAGATCTCATTTTTTTTGGTTCTGGACATGGAAAACTGCTTGAGTGTAATGATACAAAGGGACATGGGTTGGAAAGGTTTAGAAGGGTTTTTGCTTAGTAAATAATAATCTTCACAGTTAGCATTTTCCATCTGATGAGCTCTTTCAGTACCCATCTGTGAAGTGTTTTTATCTTCAATTTATATATAGGGGAATGGAAATCTCTGCTAGGAATACATCAAATTCTGACCTCTGTGTTCCTTCAAGAAGAGGCTTCTCTCCTTTCTCACATTCTGCCCTTTTTAGCAAAAGGTCCAACAGTCAGCATGCTGGGGAGAGGACTGCCTGCACAGAGGGGATGGGGTCAGGGCATGTGTTGGACATCTGAAAGAGAAGAGCTGTGGGAAAAAAAATGTCAAATTGTTGCATCCCTGAAGACAATGCTTCAGGCAAGGGAAGGAAATGCAAGGTGTGATGACCCCCTAAAGTTGTCTATGTTGATTCAGGTTGAACAGGCTGTGGGCGCCCCATCCCTGTAGGCACTCAAGGCCAGGTTGGACAGGGCTCTGGGCTGGTGGGTGGCAGCCCTGCTCACAGCAGGGGTTGCAACTGGATAGGCTTCAAGGTCCCTTCCAACCCGAGACATTCTATGATTCTGTTTTGCACTGTCTGACCCATGTGGCATTGTGTGAGATGTCCCCCCCCAGGAAATGGCACCCAAGGAAGATGAGGAGCAGTGCACCTAATCCCACATCTGGCCATCCCCACCCAGCAGTGTACTGGAGACTGAGGGACAGGGCAGCGCAGGCTCCTCACAGGTTATCCTCTCTGTCCATGCCATTACCCAGCCTGAACTTGAGGATTCCTGACATGATACCCAGAGGGAGTCATTAGCATGTGTCACATCACTGTGTGCTGCATAAGGCTACACTCTTTCCACGTCCTTCTCTAGAGAGCTATGTTTCAGGCTTGGGAGAAGCCTTAGCCACTTGCGGCACTGTCTGACAGGTTCTTTCTCACCTGCTGCAGGATGGTGGCAAGCAGCTGTTCGAAGGACTCAGGTGTAACCAGACCCTGACCGAGTTTGACCTCCGCCTGGCAGAGGTGGACGAGGAGAGCGAATACCTCATCAGTCAGATGCTGTGGGCCAACCAGGATGCTGCCTGCCTGCAGCCGAGGCTGCAGCAGCCTGCTGAGCCTCTCTGACCAGAGAGCAAGCAAGGAGATGAAGGTACCACTGACTTCTCACGTAATGTCTGGGCTTACTGACCTACCCCTGCACACGTGGTGACAGGAGGCTTTCAGCACCCCAGTCCAACCCTTCCACTCAGAGCAACACAAGAGCTTGGGTCTCTCCCAGCTTTAAGCAGCCCACACACCCACAGAACCACTGCTGACAGACACCTCCATGAGTCATCTGAAACTTTTATTACACCGATTTGGTTTACAATCTTTGTACTTTGATATTTCCAACAAAAAAGGCAACATTGTGATATACTGTTTGTACATATATAGAGAGACGGACAGAGCTAGATCATATTGACATAGTTGAAAAGTAAAAACTGTTCCCAGTGCTCACAAAATAATTTGTTCTCCACGTACCCGCTTGTGCCTTGCTCTGCCTGATGAACACAGGCCACCCGCTTGATGCCATCCATGGCCATATAGATCAGAAAGGATCGAGTGTGAGGCTGTCCCCGGTACCAGCAGCCACACAAGAGGGACCCTGTGGGTCACCCCAAAGCCCTTGCAGAGCATTACAGTGCCTTTATGAGCCATTTGTGGATGCTTCAGAGGCTACATCTGCAAGGAAATTTAGCCAGGGGCAGCTGCTGCAAAACCTTCCCACCCGGGCTCCTCCAACTACTTGTTTCCCATCCTCGAAACAGAGGTATTGAATAGATCTGTTTTATTTGCATTTACAAAATATTTCCACTGAATGACACACCTGAATGAGATGAGAAGTGTTTAGAAACAGCAGACAAGACCCAGGTTAGCTTCAGGCTGAAGGAGCAGCTCCAACAGTGTGGGTGGGCTGGGGGCTTAATGGGAGTGTCCGGTCCTAGGAAAGCCTGCAGGTAGCTCCAGGTACATGGCCATGCTGGACAGCCAGTTGTGCGATGAAGACTGGTGCCAGGAGGGCAGGGATGGGATGGCACACGCACTGGCCAGCACAGCCACTGAGGACCACGGGTAGAAAGAAAAGAGCTTGTGAAAAATGTACCATCTGAAAAAACACTGAATTGCTTTCCAGGATGATCTCGGCTCCTTTTGCTGCACACAGGCAAGGCTACCAGCACTGGTACGCACCTGGGCTGTGTGAGCTGTGTGCCTCCTGTGGACTGCTTGGACACCAGCAGCCAATTACCACCAGTGTGCAAGGCTTCAAACCATGGAAGAACTGTAACAATTAAAGCCCCAACAGCTTACAGCACCAGCAGTTTCTCCAAGCACGATGCTGCCATCGCTGACAGATCACTCGTCACCTTCAGACAGGGTTACAGGTGCAGGCAGCACCAGCTGCAGGGCATCCATGCAGGCTGGGAGCATGCCCCTGCCCGTGGGGCATGCATGGGTCTGCAGCAGACTGACAGGGGAGGACGGAGAGGAGGAGGCAGGGGAATGATGCAGGTGCCAGAGGCTGGCTGGCAGTCATGGCAGACGGTGAGCCACGTTTCATGCAGGCAGGACGAGGAGCCGGTGGCGGCTTCCTGAGCCTCTTGGCTTCCGCTTTCAGCAATGGAGGCACCGGTTTGCAAGGTGTCATGTTGGCATATGTCACCAACAGGACAGCAGGCTGCTTTCAGGCACTGGCTGTGGATGGAGGAGCAGGAGGATGCATGGGGATCAGCACTGCACTCAGCATCCCTTTGCTTTGGCAGGGCTGTTTTTGTCCATGTTGAACTCCATCCCTGCCTGCCGGCTACCTGCTGTCCATAAGCATTGTTGAGTGGTATCTAGCCACAAGGGAGGGTGAAGGGGGCTGTGCGTGGCCTATGGGACGGCATAGTAGAGTTCCTGTGTCTCCTGACAGAGGGGACACAGCCCAACCTCTCCTCTGGCGGCAGCAGAGGGGGCTGAGGTCTGAGCTGGTGTGTCTGGGCAGGCAGAAGCAGCACAGAGCACAGAGCCAGGCCCAGCAGCAGCCTCCCTGGGCAGAGGGGACAGCTAAGATGTGAAGCATTTCCTCCCTGCAGGCTGCGCCCAAAATAGCCAGCCCTGTCAGATCCCCATCCCTGGCCATGATGGATTAGCCTCTCCCAGGCACAAGGCAATTTATTCATTAGTGACATTTACACCTTGTGGCTGCATTATCCATTCCGGTTTGGTGACACATGCTCCAGCTGTCAGTGCTGGGCCTGGAGGCAGCAGTGTTGCTCTGACGACGCAGCAAGACCCAGCCTGGCCACCTCAGCTGGGAAAAGCCTCCTGCATCCAATGTGTCTTCAGGCAGGAAGGGCCTGCCCTGAAAGTCCGCTTTGCCCCAGGACGTCTCCATCCTTGACCCAAAACACAGCTGCTCGTGTACAGCAGCCTCCCGCCCTGCCTTGCCTCATGTGTCCCACAGAAATCCCCACATCTGCAAAGCCTCCGACAGCTGCTCTCTGCCAGCCTCCATGGGTCCCCCAGTCCCGCACAGCCCCAACAGCCGCCTTGTCTCTCCTTTTGTCTCTCCTCCACTCAGGCAGCAAGACCAAAATACCAAGGACATCCATTTCCTGACTTCAGTCTCATAAACTTATCCCAGAAAGCTCTAAGTGCCTTCCTATGAAGGCTCAGAGAAGTGCAGTGCAATTCCCCAGGAAAGCGATGAACACAAGCACAGGCCATGCAAGTGGTGCTCTGCGAGCAGTGCTCAGAGGCAGTGCAGCCTGACTGGCAGGTTGTTCCACCAATGCATGTGAGGTCACTACAAGTCCACCAGCATTTCCCAGGAGAGGACTGGAATGGTGTGAGCTCGTGGCCCAGAAGGTGCTGAGGGGTGATTTGGGAGCTGAGGAATGCTAATTTTTGCATTGGATTTGAGGAGGGTGAGAAGAGCTGGAAAGCATTGGCAAGGGAACAGATCCAACAGTTCTCACCTCTCAGCCAGCCAGCAAGGGATTAGCTTCATCTCAAACACAGCTTGTTTCATGCTTTTATCCCTGCTCTCTGCCAGTCACTGCAGCAAATGTGACACTTTGCACCATCTTCCTGTAAAAACCAGGTCAGGAGTTTCCTCTCACAGATCACTTAGCAATGCCCTGCCAAGCTGCAACCCACTCGCTACAGGAACGAAGGGGACACACCAGACCAAAGTCACCAACACATCCAGACTTACCCTTGGAGGTGCACCCAAACAACACCCAGCCACTTCTCCCTGTGCTGGACTAGAGGTATGTCTGCTTTCAACCCACACCCTCTCTGCATGTGAGATGCGCACAGACTTAGGTGTGGGTCTTCCAAACCTTTTCACCCTGACAGGCTCACGGGCTGCCACCCAATGTCTGAATTCATGGCACGTTGGCTGACAGCGCTGCTAATGGACATTTAGGCAGCAGGACTGATACTAAGTCATCTCAACACATTCTAGCTAGGCTTTTTTCTTTCACTGATGTGAGTAGCTAAGATTGCAGAAGCAGCTTGCATTGATGGAGTGAAAGAACCTCGTGTCTGCATGTGAAGTTACTTTGCTCTATGAAGTCCACTATATTATAACCACAGCAGGCGATACACCCACTCCCAAAGTTCGAAGGACTGGGGAGGCTTCAGGATGGTCATCGATTTCTCACAAGCTTCATTTCCCTGGAAGTCTGAGGTTTACAAAAACCAAACGCACAAAAGGCCCCAACAAAAACAATCTCCACTGGAAGGAGGGGAGGAATAAAAGCCAGTCAGCTTTCCAGTAGCAGCTGTGCTTATTCTCAGTGCTTGACAGACATGCTGCATACTGTCACGGGCTCCTCAAAACTCAGCAGCTCCTGGAAGTGTTGCATAGGTGGACAGTGTATCTGATAGCAGAGCCTGGCTGCGGGCTGCAGGAAGAGGAGCTCACCGAACTCCACGAGGAAACTGTCCTTCCCCATGTGAGACAGATGGTTTGAGGAGGGAAGGAAGAAGGGGAGCCCATGAGGCCATGGGTCCTGCAGGTTCAGTTCTGTCCTTGGAATCTCGTTTCCCCATGCGTGTAGAAAGGTTGCAGTCCTGTGGGAGAAGGCTTCTCTCCCAGTGCAGGGGAGGTCAGTTTGCTCATTAACTGGCTTTTGAGGGAGTAAACATGATCACAACCATGAGCATAACGTTTCCCTTCATGGAGCAGCTGTGATGGAGGCTGCAAAGCAGAACAATTCAACCCATTGCTTGAAAAGACAGTAGAAATTCAACATTCATTCATGTTGGCCAAGTCCCAGCGTGAGTTCTATATGCATCAAAACAACACTGCAACAGATCAATTTGTCTGGATTCAAGGACAGATCGCTCTGAAGAGTTGCTAAGCCATGCTCATGCTGGCATAGCACCATGGGCTTCAAGAAAGTTACAGTAGGAATGAACCTAGCCCCTTTATGTCTGTATGAAATGTGACTCCTTTCTCGTTTTTCCCATGGAAACAAGAACCCAGAGTGGACTCATCCCTAAGTCTCTAATGGGCTCCCGGGCTCTTACAATACAGCCTTCAGACCCCAGATACACCTGGCTACACGGGTTGTGCTGTGTCTCTGATGTGCCTTTTTGGGAAAGAGGAAAGGGGGAGGGTTGTGCTTGCTTGGAGTCAGCAGCTTCCCCAGCACTAACCCTGAGTATTTGCCTGGAGTGTGATTCTGGAAGGTCTGGGGTTGGCCAAAAGCTGGGACTCTTTCTCCCTGTCCTACTGAACAGAAACCTCATGAAGAAGCTCAAAGAGAGCCAGGGACCAGCAGAACTCTAAAGGACAGGGCACAGTCCTTTTTTGGAGGACTTTCCGTGCCCTAGGGAACTAAAATGCCTGCCAAACCTTTGCTGAATCCATCTGTCCAAGGCACCTTGGAGGCTAGAGATACTGCAGCCTGATTTAAGCATTGTGTAGGGGATTTCAAAGAGACTGTGTTGGAAGGGAGACAAATTCCTCACTAGTGACCCAGTGCAGCTTCACTGACCAAATGCCTCCTGATTCACCGGGACACCGAAGCCCTTACACACTGTGAGGACTCTCAGCACTGGCCTGGGCTTGCATTATGCCATTGGAGAGAGAAGCACAAGCACCCAGCGAGCCAACGGTAACCACTGAGCATGGAAATTCCAGGGCAGACAACGGTGCTGAATCCACTTTCACCCAGTCTGAATTTGTGCCAGTAATACCAGGAACAAAAAGCAGAGGAGGATGTGCCCATACCAGAGATCTTGTGCTTCCATGTTCTCATAGAGGCCCTCTTATTTCAGACATCTATGTCTGGCAGCGAAAGTAAGGGTAGGTTGCAAGACAGAAGCATAACAGAGTAAGATTTTAAGGGATTTTCTGTTCAAACCACTGTTGCTTGGAGTCTAGCCCTTGAGATCCAAGGAGGACAAACTGACTTGAAGGGCAAGAGATCCTGTCCAGGGCACACAGGCACAAACAGCAGAAGGAACCGCTCTGAGGGCAAAGCAGATCCCGGGGATGTCACCAATCAAGGCTTGCCTGTGTATCCAACAGAGATGCGATGCTTGTTAGAGAAGGACCCTGCAATAGGTCCAATTTCAAACCTAATAAACTCGAGATAATTCTTTAACGTAGGCCGATCTGGTGGAACAAGGCATCTGCACACAAGACCCCAGGACCTGTAGGTGAAGCAACGCAGCACGACTGAAAAAACAGACCCTTTGTTAATAGGGTGGCAGGAAGAAGAGTAGCTGGACTAAATGTAGTGCCGTGCTGGTTTATTACTACATCTTGCACTTCTGACAACGTGAACGTCTGAATGACCAGGTGCTAATGGACTTGCTCCTGCAACCCATGACATGTTGCCTGGCCATCACCTGCCCCATTGGATGAGTGAAGTGTGGTGAGGCTGGGGAGCAGTGCCATCTTTGCTCCCCATGTCCTCAGCCTGAGGTTCCCAATGCTCCAGTGTATTTTTTCATTCCTCCCTCCCTTCTCCTTAAAGCTCCCTGCCAAAACCATGCTGCCAGAAGCCTGCAGCTTGGTATGCAGCCAGAAAACAGCCTGATTTTGTGCAAAATTCCCTCTTGCAGACATGCATCACCCTGCTGGTCTGCGATCAATAGCTGAACCAACCAGGGCCTTCCTTGATGCTTGTCTGAAGCTATTAGGGTAGGAAGGGACCTCCACCAATTGACACGTCAACTTGACATCCACGCGCTGCTGTCCCAGTGCCATCCCTTCCCCTTCCCCAGCTCACCAGGGACCTCTCGCTCTCCTTCCAGCTGAGCCCTCCTCCAGCCAGCAGATCAGCGTTGCTGCACTCCTCTCCACCTGGAGGCACCCACGGCTGCCTGTCTGTGGCCATCCCAAATAGGCAGTCCTTCACCTGGGGGACGCTGACCCTTAGAGTGCTGAAGGAGCTGCACCTCAGGTCCTCCAGATGGTGATGCCTTTCCCAGTGAGAGCATGTAACAGTTGGAGCATGGTCTAAAAAACAAGCAGTGAGGGTAGGATACAGCCAGGGGGTAGGGGAAAGCTAGATTTGTGGTGCTCAGCCTTCTCTCTAAGCGCCTGGGTGCTCTGGGCCTTCAGACACGGGCAGGCAATGCTGTTGCCCCCACCCTGCCAGGGTCTGGCTGCAGCTGGGGGGAGAAGGGCGGCGAGGTGCAGCAGGGTCTGTCTGCTGGTTGCTGCTTCCTCCAAGCGCACGCCAGCCTGGGGATGGAGCACCCACTGCAGCACTCCCTCCCTGCGCCAGGCCTCTCTTTTCCTTCCCCAGTCCGGATCTTGATGCTGTGAATGACGGTTTTAGGATGATTTTTTTTTTTTGCATGTGGTGGTCGATCTAGAGTTCTGTGCCACGTCAGGACAGCGCCATCACTCACCCCTCCAGGAGGTCAGAGCCACTTCTCTGTCCCACCTCGTCCTCCTGGGCCACCTCCCTCCCCAGCACTCCTCTCTCAAACCCCACGCTGGCTTGGGCCATGCCATTGGCAATGAGATCCCACTCCCCTCCGTCTTCACAGTGAGGTCTCCACACAGGACCCATTGCGGTGGAGGTGACGGTGGTCGTGGTTCAGGCAGCCTTCGTTGCGGTGCACAATGAGGATGGGGAAGTAGAGGGCGTCCTGATAAGGAGGGGGGTCTTCCTCCTCCACTGTCACTTGGCTGGAGAGGCGGGTCTGCTCTGTGGGGCAGCTCTGCTCATTCAGGCTCCCGCTCCGGCTCTGCCAGAGGCAGCTGCGCCGTGAGCCGTACAGACGGCCTAGCGAGAAGCGGCTGCTGCTGAAGGGGATGCGGGGGCTGCCATTGCAGATGCTCAGGGCACTGCGGGAGAAGATGGAAGAGCTGCTTATAGTCCTGTGGCACCGCTCGCAGTTCTGTCGGTAGCCCCCGTAGCGGCATGCAGAGTAGCTGGTGCAGCCGGAGAGCCCCACCAAGTCCATCAGGACGGCCTCCGAGTAGCTGGGCACCAGCTGCTGGTTGGATCGGATGTGCCACTCCAGCTCGGTGCTGTCCACCGTGTTGACGCGGGGCATCCTCCGGCAGAAGGAGCGCTCCTCAGCCGGTGTCACTGCCACGTAGTCAAACCCAAAGAGTTTCTCCACATGGTAATGGACGTAGGAAGTGCGGTATTCATTTAGCACCCGCAGGGGCCAGGATAGGGTCAGCAGAGCAGCCACCCAGAAAACATAGTGGGATACGTACCAAGGCAGGTTGTCTGGGTCGGAAAAGGCCACCATGTATTCCTTGAAGTCCACGTTTTTGAGGTGCATCCCCTCCCTGGCCTCCATGTAGTCATCTAGGCCCTCGTTCTCGGTGAAGAAGCGGGCCCGCTGGGTCAGGTAGGAGTTCTCCGACTCCACGTTGGCAAAGCTGAAACACTTGGTGAAGCGGAGCCGTGTGGCTGGGTAGCTCTCCAAGTCAATGAGGTCTTTGGAGATGTCCTTAACTCCACAGTTGGAATAATCAAATTCAGCCTCTGCCACGTGGGTGTTGACCCGCTCATGATACACTTGGGTGGTGGTGTAGGCATCCCCATTACGATAGCGGGTCACCTGCCGGGTCCTCCGGACATAGTGGTAGCTGATGGCCTTCCACCAGATGCATGGGGTTGCCTGCTGCATCCGCTGCACTCGCTCATGCACGCTTTCCACATCCACTTTGTACTGCAGCTCATTGCGGGTGTAGCAGTGCCAGCACTCCACCAAGTACACCACGTAGAGCATCACCAGGAAGGCCAGGGGGATATAGACATAGCCATTGGAACAGGGGCTGTCATGGTACATCATGGACTTGCCCTTGTAGGCGCTGTCAAATGTCAGCCGGGTCACCTTGGTGACATGGCACCACGTCATGGCTCCCATACAGCCGTACATCAGCAGAGACAGCAGCAGGCATTTCCAGTGGGACTCTCGGCACAGCGACTTGCTGAGAGACTGCTTCACTGGCCGCTGCTGCTCCAAAGGGCCGGGAGAAGAGGAGAGAGAACAAGAGGAGAGGTCAGTAGGCTGGAGGGACAAGAAGGCAAGCAGGAAGCACGATGTTAGGGGGAACAGATGTCAAGCACAGCAAGATGGAAGCTCATGGATCTCCCCTGCATGCCTCAGCTTTCTGTGCCAATCCCACCAATACAGCCTGCTCCAATGATGGGTCCCCTCCTTCAAACATCACACTGAACCCCATCCCACTACCTGCGTCCCCTTGCATGCAAGTCCCCTTTTCCCAATCACTACTCATAGTTCAAGCTGCTCCTACCACAAAGCACTTGGGGTGCCTATAGCACAGAGACCTTATGCAGCAGGGAAGGCCTCTCCTTGGTCATAGCGATCCTCACTCACTGCACCACTTAGCAGCCCAGAGGCACCAAAGTGCTTCTGAAGTGCTTCATAAACAACACAAACAGGAAAGTGCTCTTCCACAACTGAAGTGTAGCCACCTCTGGATGGAGAGAAGGCAATACTGAATAGTACCCTAAAAGGTGCTCAGACTGGAAGTGAAGAACACCCCACAGACCTGCAACAGCTGGGAGAGGCGAGATGTAAGGCATGGCTGACAGCAAACATAATTGTGTGCCCTGGGTTTTGAGTGAGAAAGCTCATCTTTCTGTATGGAGAAAAATGCTCTCGGGTCTACAGCGATGATTAAAGGGCAGGATTTCAGCAATAGCACTTCCTAAAGTGATTGCACTGGTGCATTCACTACAGCCATAGCAAAGACCTGTGAAATCCCCCACTTATGGAAACATCTGTCACACTCTCCAATTGTCTGAAGTCTTGAATATTGATCTATCACATTGTTTGTTTGGTCAATGAGACTGACATTACCAAACCCAAAGGAATGACATGCAAAGAAGTGATCTACTTTCTTATACAGAAGTCTTTGTCCAGCACAGATGTCATCCAGCACAGCAATCTCCAAAGGGATGTCCCGAAACAGGTGGCAAGAAGTCCAGGCTCTAGCACATGCCACAGAAGTCACTAGGCTGCTTTCAGCTTTGCCCACCATCTACAACTGCATGCAGCATGGCTTCAGGCACCCTTCTCTCTGCCTTACTTATGCCTTGAGCTCAGCCCCCCGCCTCGATGTCAACACCTAAAAACATCAGAGCCATGCTGCCCTTACCTGATCTCACCTGTGCCTTTGCAGGGGCTAAAGCCAGCACTCATGGCAACGATCCTCAAGCCTGGTCTCATCCCTTCTCTGCTCCTGGGTGTGCCAGCAGGCTCACCTGGCCCTGCAGAGCCAGGGCAGGACTGAGGGAATGTGGAACCCCTGCAAACAATGACTTTACAGTCTAGCCAATGTCCTCCTGCTTCCCAGGCCACTGGATGCCAGGAGCCTGTCATCTGAGGATCCCAAAGAAAGTAGTGGATTTGCACTGCCAGGAAAGAGGAGGTCACTTTCACTCTTGGCATGAAAAAAAACATTTTAGGAAGAACTAGATGTCACAAAGCACTGGCAGGCTTGGAAAAAGATCTGGGCCTCTTCTTTCCTCCACACAATTCCCCTACAACTCCGTGATTCTTGCTCTCCTTGAAGAGCATCTCAGCTCTCACCTTGGTCCCTTAGAGCCCTACACACTAATCCTCCCCTGGGGGACCACTGCCACAGTGATCAGCCGGGCTGGCTCCAGCCCAGCTCTCCAGCAGAGGTTTCTCTCCTGCAGGCAGCGTGCTGCCCTTCCCTGCTGCCTCTCTGCAATGAGTGGAGCAGGCAGCCATGCATCAAAGGGATGCTGGCACCACAAAGAGAACAACGGTACTTCCCTCTGGGGGTCCCAACCATTAGTGGCACTGAGGCCCCACTTTGTGGCAACCTGCTGAGAGCAGGAGCTGGTGGTAGGGACACAGAGCAGAGGAAGGCATGCAGACAGTGCTGCTCTGCAGGCAGCAACGACAGCGGCAGGTGGCTCTGCCTGGGAGAACAGCCACAACACACTCTTCCCACTGCAACCCCTAGTGGCAGCAGCATCACATGGGGAAAGATGCAAACTGCAAGAAGAGAACAGGGAGCAGGGAGACGAAGCAGGGACACCTTGTAGGAGCTGCCTGTGCTGCGCCCTGCTTGCTCAGGCCTTCACTGCAGTCACAAGCTCTCCTGCGCTATACCACCACTCAGGCAGCTGAAGGTTTCCTCTCCCCCAGCTGCCTTCTCTTCTGCCTTGCAAGTTGTCCCCATCAGCAGCTGGTGCAGGGCTGGCTGCTGGTCCTGCTCAGCAGATGGGCGATGCAGCTGGAGCCCTGCAGAGCTCCAGGCAGAGCGTGCTGCAGGTAGGGAACCCGGGGCATGGCACGGGAAGGATGATGCAGCCACGGCTCGCTTCCAGGAACTATGTTAGCAGGGCTCTAGTCCACACAGTAGTCTCCTCCTAAGACTACGCAGCATTCAGACACTGCAGCGCTTTTACAGGGTCACACTAACCCCTGCTGTAGGCTGTTTACAATCCCATTTTGTTCTAGGCTTTTGAGGTAAAACACATCCACATCGGTGGCACCAGTGGGGCTTCTGAAAGCTGATCAAGTGCCAATAATGGGACACAACCACGGCAGAGCTGGAGGAGGAGCCAGCTGCAGAGCTTAATCCTGGTAGGAAATGCAGCATCCTTGCTCTTCTCCAGGGCTGCATGGGGGCTCACAGGAGCACACAGCCAGCTCCACTGTTTCCCCACTGAATAAGATCACTTCCTTGAGCTCTCACACAGCCTTGCAAAAGCCAAGAGCAGCAAATGAACATGAAGATGAGAAAGCTGGGGACAGATAAATCCTTTCTGTCCCAGAATGGTGTCACTCAGAGGAGCACAGGCTGTGACATAAATGCCACAGCCGCCTGCTTGCTGCAGTCTGGTGGGATGAGGGGAAGGCCTGCTCTGCTCTGCTGCAAGCAGGGTGATCACCAGGAGCAACCCCCACTGCTCATTGGACAGGTGAGCAGATCTGCTAAGCAGGTGCACCCCAACATCTCTGCTGGAGGGAGAATGGACTTGGCCCTGGCTGGGCCAATACCTTTGTGTGACCCCAATCAACCTCTTGCTCTCTCTTGCCCTATAGCACGGCCCCCCACGTGCCTGAGAGCCACCTTTCTCCATGCGTGTATATAAAGTGCATCTGAAATGAGCAAGGGGCAGGTGGATCCTGCGGGCCTCACAAGGCCTTCTGACATCACCCTGAGGTGCAAGATGGATCCCCATGCCTGCAGCTGCTGCTGCTCAGGAAAGGACAGGAAAGGAATGTGGGATAACTCTCAAGCAGCCACAAACCAAACTGAAATGTCCACAATACACAGGGCAGAGGCAGCACCTGAGAGGAACCCATTGCTGAGCTGAGCTCTGTTGAGTGCTTGCTGATACCAAGATCTGGGGAACCCTTAAATGTCCCTCAAGGGGATAAGCCTGCCCAGAACCCTGAAGGCCAAGCACATAGCAGAAGTCCCTTTGTTGCCCATACCTCTGAGGTCCTGCAGCTCTTAGCACTGAACAACGCCAGAAGTGCTGCAGGACCCTGTCACTTCTAGGGACTGCCACCATCCTCCTGCACTCTGGGCAGACACTGGCCACTGATGCTCAGAAGGGTCCCAGCTGGGCCAAAATGACACCCCACAGTCCCAGCTCAGGAACCACTTCCCTGGAAGCAGCAGCTGGCTCAGCCCAGGCTGGCAGCGCTGCCAACTGCAGAGGAAAAGGGAAAGCAGAGCATCTAGGAGGCAGGGAACCCTGCCAGCAGCCAGCTCCTGTGACGGGCCCAAGGTCTCCATTTTACACTTGGAAGAGAACTGGTTCCCTCCATCACATTTCACCTCAGCAGCAGGACAAGGGAATTTTTTAGCTTGTCCTCAGGCTGAAGTGCCTGTGTCTTGACACTTCATACTTCGCAAGGTGGAAATGTGTTGCTGAGAGAGATTCAGCCCTGCACTGCTAAGTGTAGGTGTATGCGTGTGATGCCAACAGGAAGCAGGTCCTTGGATGGCACAGCAGCTCCTCTACAGCCAGCTCAGGCTCACTGCGAGCCTTGCTAGAATGAGCCAAAGGGCACCTGGAGACCTGGGGCTCCTACATACAGTGACCTGAGACATGTATAGACAAAGCACCTTCAGACAGGACAGATCCCATTTCTGCTTTTCCAGTACCCAGATATCTGTGTCAAGAGAAGATTGCAGCGTCCCTCTCTCCATGGCAGCTCCATGGCAGTCCGTGACAGCTGCTGGCTGAGGGAAGACACCCCTTAACCCCATGAGTGCAGGTCACAGACTCCAGCCCTTCCATCTGCTCTCACGGAACACAGTGACACTGACAATGCAGCTGGCAGCCACTGCAGAGCCATCACAGCCTGGCCCATCTTCTCACGACTGGAGGCAAGGGATGCTTGCCTGTTCTGCATTTGTGTCATCCAGCCCAGCTCTCGTGGTGGCACCTCTCGGAAGGCATTGTGCTCCCTTGGACATGGCACTGATTCACAAAATAACCAACACTGGCAGGGCACAGGAGGCAAGAGACCTTGTCCAGGTGTGATACAGGTATGTATTTGCACTACACGCTGCTCGGGGTCTGTCTGGAGACCCGGCATTCAGTGGTTGTTGGACAGCAGCAGGAAACAGGAGCTGAGGAAGAGCCGCAGAGTACTCTCTATGTGCACAGCTCCCCAGTCCTTGAACTTCAGCATTCCTCTCCCACGATTATTTATGTCTAAGTATACGACCGGATACATAGGACAACTCCGCGTGTGCACGTACGTTCTTCCCGAGCCGAGGAGACAGGGAACACGGGACTATGCAGCACCGCCAACCGCAGCTCCCCAGCAGCAGCGGACGGCGATGCGCAGCCCCGCGCACCCCCACCGCGCTGCCCTTCGCCGCCTCCCGCAGGTGAGGAGCGCTCCGCTCTCCCTGCGTTGCTTCTGCTCCCTACGGACCGCGGTGGCCGCTTATCCCCGTGGGAAGACCGATCGGGGGCTGGGACAAAGGGTCTCACCCCGCTGCCGGCCGCGTCTTCCCCCGCATCGCCCCCGAGGCAGGAGTGAAGAAGAGGGGGACTCATTTTTCCCAAGCACGGCCACCTCTTCCCGCTGCAGCAAGCCAAAGCCCCGGCGTTCTCCTTTTGTGACGGTCCCCCTTCCTCCCCCCCATCTCCGGCTCCGCTCCCATTCTCGGCGCTCCTTCCAGCTGCGCTGGGGCCGGGCAGGACCGAGCGGATGGGTGGGGGCGCCCCGGGGCAGCGGGGCCGCGGCAGGGGAGGGGAGGGGGCTCCGGGGGTCCGTACCTGTGCGGGCACGGCGCGGCGCGGCTAGCGGCGGGGCGGTCAGCGAGCGCGCCATGCAAAGCCGGCCCCATGCAGATGGGTAGGGTGGTTGGGGGGCACCTCACCTCCTCTCGGACCCCCTCCGCCTCCTCCGGCGGCACCGACGTGCTGCTGCCTCCCTCGCTGGCCGCGGCCGCCGAGGCCGGGGGGGACATGGCGGCGGCGGGGGCTCCCCGCTGGCGTCGCCTCCGGCTCCGGCCCGCAGCCGCATTATCCCGCCCGCCG
>VXAB01003727.1:0-14342 GCA_013399175.1 Odontophorus gujanensis
GATTCTATGATTCTATGATAAACCATACCATTTTTCATACCTTTAATCCATTTTGCATACCATGGTGTAATCATGTTTATAGACTTTTAATCTCTTCTGATACGGAGAAGCCCATCTTGTGCACAGGAAATGAGGCAGCAGGGCCAGAAGAACACCCTCAAAGTGGGAGCCAGGAGTTCCCCACTAATCCTGTCGACAGACAGCTATGTTGCAAGGTAAAATGCAATTAGTTTTATGTGTTGCCATGTCACAGTCCTTACAGGCGCATTTGTAAGGGATAGAAGCAATACACTTTTGTTATGGGAATTCTTCATGATTTCTTACTTACACAAGGCAGAAGTCCTGAGTTGTCCACAGCACACAGGCACATTGTTGCTTCTGCAGGATTGAGCCAGATGTAGCACATCAGCACATTGCTTCAGCAGCTCCCCAGCTACAGCTGCATGCAGGGAGAAATGCTTGGATGGGTGTTGCTCCTAAGCTAAGTGTTTGGAAGGCACAGCATTAGTCAAGGCAGGAGCAGCCTCCTTCAGCCCCAAACTCTTCAGCTCAGAGGGCAGAAATTTCTTCTGCAGTTTTCCAGAAGAGTGCCCAAATCTGAGAATTCTTTACATTTCATTGGATCTCCTGAACTGCCCTGCAGGTGTATCCCTTCAGCATTAGAAACGTTCCCATAGGGAGAAAGAAAGAGGTGAGGGGAGAAATATTTAAGTCAAGCAAAGCAATGAAACGTGATATATATACAAACCTGCAAATTACCCACACAGAGGTGTGATATCAGAAACACCTAATGCTTCCCCTGACACCCAAACTGCCTCCTCTAAGATGACTGTGTCCTTGCCAGGTATTTATCGCTGCAAAACCCTATAGCACATTTTCACCTTCATAAATATATACGTTTATGCTGATGTGCCTTAAAACTGCAAAAGGGAGGAAAAAAAAGAGAATAATGCTCTTACTATTACATCCATTCATTTTCATCTTAAAAAATCAGCAAGATTACAACTCATCCCTTTATCCCAGGGTAACTTATTGGTGTTATTTCCATCCCTGGGGAACAAAGGGCTCCTACTCTGTATTCTGCAAAACAGGTGCATGATAAGGATAAAGAAAGCAGGACTGCTGTAGGGAAGTCAGTCACTGGGATTGAGGGTAGCAGCATATGCATTTAAAGAAATCTCATTCCTCCACAATTCTCTGGCAGACAGAGCGGAAGTTTGGAGGTTTTTTTGTGGGACCCTTAGTCTTAAAGAGATTTATACAGTTTACACAGCTTGCTAAGGCTCAGGGATCCTCCAAAGCTGCAAGTTTCTTCCAACTGCTACAGACAGGTTTTAATGAAACCTGCTGAAAGACACAGATATGGAGGCTGACAACCACCAAGAGGCAAAAGGATAGAAAGCAGAACGTGCGCCTGCAAACAAACAGTCACGCCTTCAGAAACATGGGCACACAACACAAGAACAGCTATATTGATTATCAGATAGCATTTGACACTGTTAACAGATAAGCTCTAAAGCCAAAGTTGTTGGTTATCACGTATGTATCACTGCACACTACTTTAGCTTTAATAGTCACTCTGACAGAGAGAGAGAGTGAGGCAGACAAACAGAGGATTTTAGAAGAAGGAAAAGGTCTAACCTCTAACACAGCTGACAACTTTATTCAAATCTGTCTTGACCAAAAAAATCCCCAACAACCAGAAGACCTAACAAGACATCCTTCATGGAAAATTACTGAGTCCAAAATAATTTCCTTTTCAATGAACAGCGGAGGTTACAACAGCATATACTAAAGGAAATAAGAAAGCAATTAAGATACCTTTGTTAAGGCATTTTTAACCTGTCAGCAACATGTGCCTTTTGTTCTTCAGTCTTTTAGGTTAATAAAATCAAGGCCAGCTCCCTTAGAGATTCTGAAGCTATTAGATATTAGTAAAAATTAATGTACCACAGGGACTGTGTAAGAAAAAAATGCACTTAATTGAGTGTTGAGAGCCAGAGTCACCCATTGTAAGTATATTCTGGCAATTGAGATGTTATTATTGCCAAGTCTCTGCCATATGATGATATAAATGCATCTTTTCTGAATGAGAGCTCTGAACACATGGATGAAAAGATGGCTGCACTCCTTAAAAAGAAAGGCTGGATATTTTCTTTTGCATTTTGTCATTGCCATCCTTAAGAATCAGTAGTGTCATGAATGGGGTTACATTTCTAACAAATTCCTAAGTAAATCTGGTAAAAATGAGTTTCCAAAATGAGAGACATTCAATATTTCCCAGTCTGAATTTCCATTTCTAATAACATCTCTGTCTAAATGGTAACCTTATTATCTGCCTCTCAGTACTGTGTTCAGTCCTTGTGAAGAAACAAAGACACTCCTTACTTCATTTCTTCTCTCTGGATGAATGATGTATGAGCTTTTCCAAATGCTTTCAGCATATGAGGGCTCTATTTAGCCACACACTGGAAGTGCTAGTAGTGAAGGGAGACAAAGAAACCTAAACAACTGCATAAACTGTAGTTCAGAGTCTGATTACTGATCCAAATTAGGCTGGACAAAACAAGAAGGGCATAGTTTTGGTATGGATTCTTTCAAATTAGAGTGAGTTATGACAAAATCTGTGTCTATCCGGTGTTCCACACTCAGATTCTGAAGTTGCAGTAGAGAGAACAAAACCAGCCACAAAGCTGAACTCCTCGGGATTAGGTTATTGATCTTCACTCAGAAACTTCTAATACAAAGTAGGGGGATGTGAACTGGAAGGAACACTTCTCTCAGAGGACACCTACCAGCAGCTTCGTTTCACACATACGGGGGCTATCAAATGTGTATACTTATTCTCTTGGGAAACTTCTTCAAGCTGGAAGTCTCACCTTGCTAGAGCACAGGCTGTAGGATAAGTACCAGGGCCCTGGAAGCTTGCCCCTACAAGCTGAATACAGACAAGTAAATATTCCCAAGCTTCCCACTACATTATTTTTTTCAGTGTAAAATAAAATAAAATAAAAAATAAACACTTCTTCAGAGCTTAGGGGCTTTTTCACAGAAAAGAGAAATAAAGTTTTTGGATAGCAAATATGAATTGCTACTGTCTTCTTCAAAGTCATGATAATGATGATAGGAAATGAAACCATTAAAGAATTAAGAAATGGCAGTACAATCAAAGTCAGCACAGAGTCATGGAAAACAGATCTTGTCACTGAAATCTAATTTTTTAATGTCATTTGCAGGGTGCTTAAAAAAGATGAGTCACATCGTAATAATCCTTATGCTATAGCATATAGTGTTTTATAAGGAAATATTACCCTTCATTCCCCCACTACCTTAGCATTGATCACGACGTCTCCATTAATGCTACACACTCTGACAACAGTATTTATAAGACTCCAGAGGGTATTTCCATCCTATCCCATATAGGGAGATTTACATTTGTACACAGACCTTTCATACAAAGTCCTCATCAGCTCTTCCTCGTGCTACTCCTTCTGGAAGGTGGCTGGTCCATCCTGAACACTTTATCATCCCATCATGCCTAACTAATTACTTCCCCTGCCATCCTGTGGGGATATATATACATACACATGCACACACATGCACACTTAGTGCAGCCCACCATTGTACCTGAGGTGTTTCGTAAGCTTTTGTTCCCCTGAGCTTCCCACTGAACAGTAAATGCCATAACTCTTTATACTTAGTGTTACACTAGGCCTCCTTCCAAACAGAGAAATGCCAGAGACAAGATTTGGATGTGTGAAAGCTTGATTTTTTTGTCTAATATCCTGTGGAAGCTTGGTCAAATCCTGTCAGCACTGCGTGCCTCAGACTGCACCTGCTATGTGAGGAGAACTGCAGGTTTGAAAGGGCAGCCTCTATTTTTTGAGGTACAGAAAAGCACACAATAGAAAATAAAGCCTATAAATAAAAGCCATGAGAAAAGACATATTAGGCTTCAAAATAAGGTATGTCAAAGGGGGTAGGGGTCAGTATTGAAATAAATTTGGCTGTAGGCATTTCAATTTCAAGATAAGATATGTTGAGGTGGTTAAGGGGAACTGATTAGATTAGTCATTTATATTCATTGGTAGAGAATGTTAGCATGAGGAAGGGATATCTAGAAGAGGGGATGCAGTTAACTCACACGTAAGTATTAATGAAAAAGATGCGTCCATCAATGGCAAGTCAAATTGGAGTCTGTATCAAGCTTCTTCTGTCTGCCCTACCCACTTCTTAGTGAGAAATCCCACCTCTTTGCATCTGTAAGTCCTCAGCATGAGTCCAGTCAGACTCCCACTAAACGTACATCTTTATTCCCACAGCACAGAAAATATCTTTGGATTTGGGGGAACTGTCTTTAAAAACAGAGTGGGTAGGCAAAACTTTTATTTTCTGGAGTGAGGGGATTTTGCTACTTGAGACTGGATGCATTCCAAGATTAAAGTGGCTTTCTGTTTTATATAAAAGCTATTCTGAAATTCCCATAAAATTCACAAATGTTGTGAAGCATCCCGGTTCCAGGGCAGAACTAGTCATTTATCCCAGGCACTACACATTTTTGTCAGCCGCTGCAGAGGGGATCTGCCTCTCCAGACACAGCAAAACCCCATCTTGGTTTACACTAGAACACAGCTGGGAGTGAATGGTGATTTCAACCCTGGGAACTCTTGGGCTGGGTGGAAGTATCAACGGCTTGCTGCAGTGATAGCCCATATTTCTGCTTACGTGTGCTTGGAGGCCAGCTCAAGCTGCTGACCCACGTGCCGATGCCTCTCCTCATCTCAGTCCGCAGGCAGCAGCACAAGGGCCTCTGCAGCTGCTCAGCTCCTGGCAGGCCCCAGAGGGTGAAATTAAAGACACTCTTTAAAGTTTCACTTTTTTGTTTTAAGTGCAGGACTTAAAGTCCTGCATAACATCTGCCATCTGGGCTAGCAGCAAGCTGAGGTCATGCATCCCGATATCGTGAGCCTGGCCTTTCCAGCCAGAACGGACTCCGAATCCTTTTTCTTCTATGGATCAAGGGTGGATAATGAAACATAAAACAAAAGCATGTGTAGACAGTAGCAAAACTGAGAAGTCATATCAGACCAGCGTTGCTGCTGCTTGCTAAATTAAATACAGGGACACATTATGCACAGAGGATCCAAAAACAATGTTTCTGAGACAGGAAGGAATATATACCGCTTTCACTCCCTTGGCCAAACAAAAGGAACCAAGGGACTGGTATTTGATATACTTAATTAGTAAAATCTTGCCAAGCCAGATAAATAAAGGGTTTTCCAACCCCTTAATTCTATATCCAGCTCCCTAATTCTGTCATTAACGTGATGTGGTGCACTGAAACAGCTTTGCAAACAGAATAGGGCTACAACAGAAGGATCCTTCTGTTTTCCAGCAAATAATTACTGAACTATAAAGATCTGCATTATTGAATTTCCACAGAATGAGTCTGTGGAAACACAAAACTAAAGGAAGTTTTGCAGGACCCAAGGACGGCATGCAACATTCTCTCTTATGAGGCAAGCACATTTCTCAATAGTTCTGTTTCTCCCCCTTTTGTCTAATGTACTTCTAGCTAGTCACTGACTACTACCTGGAGCCTAGGAGTTTTTAAGCCTAGATATTTTGTCCACTTTGCAGATGGTCACAAGCAGAACAAGTTAGTGTCATGTAAGATCACTGGAAAAAAAAAAGACAAAAAGTCCTCTCTATTCCTAGCTACATCTGAAGGGATTGGTGTCTATTTTTTTTATAACAAAGAGAGAGATAACTGGGCATAGGTATGTAGCTTGCCTGAGGAGTGTCTTCTTCGGGTCAAGTTGCATGTCAAGCCTTTTTAAACCTGGAAATACAGTTCTGGCTCTTGGAGGAGATAATATTTTTCAGGGATAATGTTTGCCTGTTATTGTATGGCCACAGTCTTGAAAGAAAAAAAAAAAAACTGCTACAATGCTTTTCTAGGTCTTTATTGTATGGAGAGAGAATAAATATTTAAGTGGATCAGACCTACCAGTTATTAAGAAGAAATCCAGCAAGCATTCATTTGTCGGGCCACCTTGACAAGGGTTAATCACACATTTCCATAACCTGCTTACATAGCTCTTGCGTCTATTCTGTGGATGGCTCTGGAAGGTCAGGCTTACACAATCCCGTCTGCTCTGACTCTAAGGCCCTGAAAAACACACATGACTCACATCTAATTGTTAGCATTTATCATTTTTATATTCTGAGTATACTCAATAAAATGGGATTTACTCTGTTGATGCGACAGTTGAAATATTTTTTGCTTAGATATAAGGAAAATGTTATGATCGCTCAGTTTTCTGATTGGTACAGGCACATTACAGTGCTGTGTTTCAAGCATAGAGGTGTTACAAGGGAATAGATGATAGAAATGTTTTGAACAATAACTTTGTATGCATAATATAAACTGTGCTGTACACACACACGTGCCCCCTTGAATTCTAATATGAAAATATAGCCACATCTAACACAGAACTTGCACTAAACACATTGGTCTACTGATGAGTGTGTGAGTCACAGGTTAAATCTGCTCACCAGTTTAACACAAGGAAAGAAAGAAAAAGAGTGCAAACTAAAGAGAGTTCCCTGGGCTAATTTTCTAACTGCCCATCAGCTGATTATTCCTGATGAAAGAGAATGAAAGCAAAGAGATAGAGAGTTATTATAATAAATATAAACTGGCTTCAGCCAGGAGAAACTATATCAAAACAACAGGGGAAGTAGAAGGGATGTGATCCATCGCATTAATTGCACTGTAATTAGTTATATACATCCCTCATCCACTTCTCATAAATGTGTTCCACTTCTTATATAAAAAATGCCCAACATTAAATGCAGGAGCTGTTGTCCAAACTCATATCCATTATATTCCGAGATGTGCTTCCCATACGTTGCTGGCATCCATTAGCTTTTAAAGACTAATTAGCACGAATTCTAGATGGGTGTGGGCTGGACTGCTCCATTTCTCATTTTTTAAAAAGGCAGAAAAGGAACAGATGCGTGTGTGCTCATGTCTTCTGAGGGCTGTTTACACAGAGAACCACTGAGTAAGTTTACAACATTTGAAAGCTGTATGTCGTGGCTCACAGAGCCCAGGGCCTTGAACCAGGGACATCCGCATTGCCTTTTCTGCCAGAGCTCAAATCTCAGTCCTTCCCACCAGGTGTACACATTCATTAACACCCAGTAACAGCTGGACCCACTCCAAAGTGTGCAGAATCTTATGGGCAGAGACTACAGTCTATGTGTTTACAGTCAGGATGCTGGCTAACCGGGACAGAGGTAAGCATGCTGTGAATACAATCTCTCTTTATGTGCACATATGTACTAACTAAGCAAACAAACCTATTTACTGAAGTTTCATTTGAGTATGGAAAGGACTATTCCTCACCTCAGATTTGTCCTTCGCAGCTGACTCCTGCCGTACCGTATATACAGACAAAGCCTCTGCCATGACATCTGCCTGATCCCTGAATAAACATGGCTGAGAACACGTGCTATTTCTGCTTCTGTATTTGTATTAGGGCAATGTATTCAACTATGAAAGTTGCGTGACCACTGAAATACAGCCTGCTTTAAGGAAGAAATTTAGTAGGAGAAAGAAAAGGAATAACGTACTAAACATTCAGAATACAGAAATCATGAGTAGTGTTTTACCACAAAAAGAATAGAAAATGCTATTTTTATTTTGTGGACAGTGAATTCTCAAACAGTGTATAAAAACCCTGGATTTACGAAGACCAGTGTGGATGCAGTAGTAAAATCAGTACATTCCTTTAGCTATTTCTAACCAAAGCCCTGTTCCTATGAAGAGAAGTGTAAAGACAGACTCTTACACCCACACGAAGCTCCTACTGATATAGCTTCCTTCAACCCAAGGGAATAAGCACTCCTTCCATTTGAAAACTGCACAGCCACAATTTTGCTGTCTCCTCTTTCTATCACCCTTTACCATGCTAATGGGCACCAAATTCCATGGGAGGCGACATCCTCCATTCTGTGTAGCTTTATTAAAACATATGCCATGATTCACACTGGACATCTTAGGCTCACTCTTCAAACACACTGTACTTGCTATGTGCTATCATCTATGCCAAATCAAGCATTTCTTTCTTTTGCAAATTTGCAAGCTTCAGGGCTGAGCACAAATCACTTTCCGCAGGTACCTACCACTTGGTTCCCAATGCTCTGTTACATTTGGCCAGAGAGATTATAGAAGTCTGTTGGTTCCCTGCTTGGATGAGCATTCAGTTTGAAGATAAAAACTTGCACATTTGAATATTTATGTGAGAATACTTGCCAATACAACTGCACATTCACTTTCGATGAATATGCAGGCATATCAGCTTGACTGCAAAACACTCATAAAATTGCACCTGTATCTGCAAACAAGCGCAATTAAATATGCCAGAGAAACCTAACATGTGATATTTGCAGTATCAGTTCACCTCTATTTTTTTTCTGCAGTAAAAGTCTGTGACTGTGATCTTGCTGTCTAAAAATATTAATTCTATGTTAGTGTTAAGTGAAATGAAGTGGAATCATCAGCTTCATTTGAGCAAAAGTAGAAGAGGCAACTGCGTCTGATCACAGGCAAAAAGCCTCTCGGCCTCAAATTAAAAAGACCAATAGATAAAATTCTGTTTCAGTCTATTAAGTATCTCTTCTTCCATTTGTTCCTTTTTACCTTAGATCACATTCCTCCTTCTCAGGTCCCAGTAATGGGTTAATTGCATGCAACACATGTTCTTGTAATCAGTGAAGTTTGTTTTCATCTAGGTGCCCTTTTAAGGGAACCTTGCTTGTCTTCTCTAGTGTTAGATCGGTAAGGAATTTAATTAGCTGTCAGAAAAGTTGTTACTGAAAGAGTCAAAATCTGCAGCAGCTAGTTCCCAGTGTAAGGCCTATATCAGGAGAACTGCACTGCCAAGCACTGGGGCTCTGGGATGACCTGTTCCTTCCCGAGCTTCCCAGGGTGAGTCTCAGCTCTGCTCTGCATTACTGCTGTCTCAGTTTACTGCCCTAAAGAGAGGGGTAGTCGGAGGATGACAGAGGTGCTAATCCACAGAGCAAAATACAAAAAGATTTACACCAGAGCTGAGTAAATATGTAAAGAAATGAACCCACCATCTTTTTTGAAAATCCTCTGTAAGTAATTTGCTTGATAAAACACAGCTCACATTTGGGCAAGGAACTAAGTTAGCAGACAGGGTGGAAATAGCATGAAAGCTCCTTTAAGATGGTTTGCATAATGTCAAATAGGTTAAAGAAACCCTGCTTCCTAAATTAAAACCATATTACGCTTTAAGGAAAAATTTACTTTGGACAATGGTAGTGGAAAGAATGACTAAATAATGTAACCGTAATTAATTGTTCGCACATGAACAGTATATAATGTTTGTGATTGCCCAGAGTGTGTAATGTACATAGGGAAGTAATTGATGTGTGCTTTTGTGTTGTCTGGGCCACAGAAGAGTGCCAAATGAGGGAGGGAAGGGGAAGCGCATGTTCAGAGTTTATGTACATAGCAAGGCCCTCAGCACCTTTGGAAGGGTCTCCAGAAATGTGAGTGTCAGGTCAAGAATTCTTCAAGAATAACAGCTCGGTTCCCCCTCCCAAACCTGTCCCTCAGCAGCTTCTCCTTGCCACAGGAAATAAAAAAAATAAAAAAATTAGAAGTGTGATTCCAAAATATAATTGTCTTCAGGGCACCTTAAGCAGAACAGAACCACCTAACTAAAACCAGGACCTGGACCTGCCTTTGCAAAGAAGGCAAAGATTTCCAAATGGCAGTCCTTCTCTCTTGATCTCATATACTTCTGTTGTTAGTGAAAACAGTAAAACAGTATTTACAAGATTCTGCACAGCATGAGATTGTTTGTATGCAGCTCTGCGAAGAAGCCAGCCTGTCCCCTATACAACAGTGCTACCTAGTGGCACTGAAGCTCTCAATGGCAAAGCTGCTTGACATCTTTTGCAGATATCTTCATGTTTGAAAAACAGTACTTACATCAAACGCTCTTCCTTTACAAGTCATTCAGTTATCTCGTTAGGACTGGCTCAGGAGAAAGGTCTCCTCGATACTATCGCAGAATTTCTAGAAAGTCAGTACGACTCTGAGCAAGTAGCTTTTAGAGGGTAAATGGTCCGCTGCCTTTGAGCTGTGCCTTGCAAGCTATTACTCCGGCTGTGTAATTTATGCAACTGGTTCTGATGAAACTAACGTGATTATTCACTCATGTAAGGATTTCTTGTTTGCTTAAGGGTTACTGGACCAGTTCCCAAGCCAGAAATTCTTCAGCTAGATGTCATGGGTACCAAAGCAATGCCACTGACAGGCTTGGAGTCATGTACACAAGTGGATACTTATTGCAAACTGGTGTTAAATTTGCCCATGTTGTTTGGAGGATTTCAGGTTTACAGTACAGGGAACACTGTGAGGACTGTATTAATGGCAAATATTGCAGTGTGGTAATCTCCATTAGAAAGAAAATGTTGTCTAAATAAAGGCCTATTTAAAAGTCTTTGCAGGTAGGATGCTTTACATGTTCTGATCTGCCCATTAGAGAAAAGCAAGGGGGAAAAAACCTCATTTAGTGCTGACACAATGTTTTCAACGAAGCCCATTTGTAATAAGATGCTCTTTAGCCAAATCATTTAAGTCATTTGGAAATCATTTAGAATTCTCTTTCAGAGCAATTAGTTAAAAGCTAAAAGCCTCAAATGGTTCTTTGTGGTGATTTCATAATTATTATTTAAAAACAGAAAATATCACCTTAAAGCAGAAAAAGAAAGCCAACCAATGCAACTGAAAGTATCCACGCATGTTCTGGAGATAGGGATAGGGAATGAAGAATAGGCAAA
Source organism: Odontophorus gujanensis (assembly GCA_013399175.1). Classification (NCBI taxonomy): domain Eukaryota; kingdom Metazoa; phylum Chordata; class Aves; order Galliformes; family Odontophoridae; genus Odontophorus; species Odontophorus gujanensis. The sequence goes on from VXAB01003727.1 coordinate 10,888, forward strand.
AGGTGACCTTTTCGAGATCTATGCATTCCATATAACAATCTTTTCTTGCCTCACGAAGAACACACTGGGGAGGAAATCATTCACTATTCTTGTTTATATGAGATGTTATAGTAAGAATTAAATGTAATTTAGTGGGACAATAAAATCTTCTCAAGTACTGATATTCGACACAGTATTGTTGTGTTTGGGGTGGATTTGGGGATGATTAAATGAGTAAATCACACAGATCTGAAACATTTTTTTCACCTCCTCAGATGGCATCTTGATCGTGCATGCACTGTGAACACCAAAAGCCTATAGGTCAGACCTGAAATTATAGCTAAAACTCAGCTCCTGAGGTACATGGACTGTTTATATCGATGAAAATTTATGATCTCTATACCCTAAATCCCTGGCCTCTCTTTTACATTGACTTCTTTACTATTTGCTGCTTTATTTTATGGTGATCCCTTGCCCTCTATAAATATATCACGGTTATTTAACCCTAGATCCCAACCATAGTTTTCAGTATTTCAGGAGGGATCTATTTGCTACGTAGTCAGCTTCTGGGGGGTTTATAATCCTATACATTAGCAGCTATTATTTCACTGAAGTTAAAAATTTTCAACAATTTTTGTCTTGTCATTTAACTTTGCTATATTTGGTATTACAGCCAGGAACAGAAAACTGACTGCTGTTTTTCTAAGATTATATTGAGGTAAAAATCTTCCTTAATCTCCTGCAGTGATTGAGTTATTTTCTATTAAATATTTATCTGTGGAAAAATGAATAAATTTAACTGTAATAAATTATAGTTTGGAAGACTTAATTGCCTATTGTTATTAAAAAAAAAAAAAAAAATCAGCCTTATAAAAATCTGACCTAATCCTAGAAACATGCCATGGAGTAATTAAAGTTTTCTGTGGGGATAGACTGCAATAATTATCTTGTTTTGACTGAGCTTCTTATTATTTTAGCCTGAAAAAATAAAACTGAAAAACAGGAAAGGAATATAGATTTGCAAAACCTATTGTCTGATGTTAAAATTGTTAAGAAAATATGAGTCAGTATTATGCAAATTCTGACCTAATCCCAGCAACATATTGGTAGGTAATTGTATTTTTCTTTAAAAGGGGACAGACCCTACAATAATTATGCCTTGTTAGTGTCCACATTGCTATATTTTTGATTTATGTATTTTTGTGGGAGCTGACAGATAAGCAAGAAAAATTGACATATTATAAACTAATAAAAATAAATAATATCTGAATCCACCTAGCAGCAATGCACATTGGGAAGCTAAATCAATGCATTAATCACACAAATTTTGAGTAAAGTATAGTTTGTGCTAAATGAAAGAAGTGACCTATACAAAACAGAGCTTAATATTAAAACAGTGGCACTACTTCTGTTTCGACTTGCCTTCATTTCTGAGGTCAAACAATGGATGAATTTGACCAGTCCCATTTTTCTGGTTACCCCACACCCTATTCCAGAACAAATATGTGACCATCTCATCTTTCTACAGATTCTAATAATGTTCACCTGTTACAGCTGCCTTGTTCCCCAAGGAAAGAATCACTTTGACAGAAAAAATTGGTTTGCATTTCTCTTTCTCCCTCTGTTCTAGCATTTTCATTTTACAGCACTTGTTTACAAAAATGCTCTTTTTTCTGTGTGTGTGTGTGTGTGTGTGTGTGTGTGTGTGTGCGCGTGTGGAAAAGCATTGTCTCTTAAGAGACAGNAATCCACCTAGCAGCAATGCACATTGGGAAGCTAAATCAATGCATTAATCACACAAATTTTGAGTAAAGTATAGTTTGTGCTAAATGAAAGAAGTGACCTATACAAAACAGAGCTTAATATTAAAACAGTGGCACTACTTCTGTTTCGACTTGCCTTCATTTCTGAGGTCAAACAATGGATGAATTTGACCAGTCCCATTTTTCTGGTTACCCCACACCCTATTCCAGAACAAATATGTGACCATCTCATCTTTCTACAGATTCTAATAATGTTCACCTGTTACAGCTGCCTTGTTCCCCAAGGAAAGAATCACTTTGACAGAAAAAATTGGTTTGCATTTCTCTTTCTCCCTCTCTGTTCTAGCATTTTCATTTTACAGCACTTGTTTACAAAAATGCTCTTTTTTCTGTGTGTGTGTGTGTGTGTGTGTGTGTGTGCACGTGTGGAAAAGCATTGCCTATTAAGTGCCAGAATAAAAAAAAATATTAAAAAAAAAACAAGCAATTTTGGTATACAGTGACTGCTAGTTCTGGGGGTTCTCCTCTAGTTCACTGGTGTTGTTGACGAACTGGCAATGTAAATATTACAGAAATGAGTGGAGGGCTGGGCAGGATCTAACAGTTGATATGGTCCAATGCAAATGGCAGAAGACTGATGAACTGTGAATACTGTACCTTGCCTCATGTTCCTGCTCATGTAGCCTCATTGCAACGATGTGAGTGTGGACTGCCTGGGCCAAATCCAGATGCTGTATAATTAGTGCTGAATTTAGCAGCATGGGACTGATTTTTTTCTCAGCGACTGTAATTTGAATATAAAGAAAATACCAACCATCAGGAACAAATGATTTACAGCCTTGTCTCCTGCTGTCTGCAAATGCCACTATATGTCATCCTGTTTTGGCATTTCCAAAGTAATCTCTTGTTTTAAAGGCTTTAAAACAAGCATTTCACAAGCTTGTTGGAGAAAAAGAAAACAAGGTTTGAAAAACATCTGAACTGTAAGGCAATCCCCTCTGCAGTCCTCAGGTGCATCCACATTCCTCACACTTGGGGTACATCTCCATGTGTGAGGTGCTTCAAGAGTTGGACTTGATCGTTATGAGTCTTTTCCGACTCAGGTTATTTTATGATTCTATAATTCTGTGACAGGGAGCACTCTCAGCACAGGGTCCTCCCCAGGGAGATATCTGTACTGCCTGTTATAGCCAGTCAAGCTGAACAAGAGCTGAGGATGCCACAGATTCCTTGGTTTGTAATGTCCTTGTGGCTATGATGACCCACTGCTTCTGTATCGCTGAGTAGGTGATACCCTCCAAGAACACAAGACAATGTGCAATATGTTGGTCATGGCATATACTTGACAGCCTCTCAAGGTCTCCACACTGCCTAGTGTTGCCACAAAAGTATATTCTATTGACTGTGTCATTTCAGTAAAAGACCTAAAGAACTGATGAAAGCAGCAAGTGGTGGGCTCAAAATAAAAGATAATGAAGAAATGCAAATTATAAAGAAGAAATACAGAATATAAAAATAGATACAAAGGAAATAGTGGCATTTGGCACCATCCACAAGTCAGCTGGAAGAATTAAAAGCCATCTAGCTGGCCCTAGTTACTGGTAGCAAGCACAGAGGACTAAAAGTTGGAACTAGTCTAAGAACAGATGGGACAAATTCTTGCAGCAGCTGTCAGATACTGTGAAAAGAAAAAAAAAAAAAAAAAAAGAGAGA
>VXAB01003727.1:15508-37559 GCA_013399175.1 Odontophorus gujanensis
CCATCTCCCTTTTCCCTTTTCCCTTTCCCCCTTCTCCTTTCCTGGGGCGTGGGTCTGTGGGTCCCCCGCACCAATCGTCACGGAACCGGGCCGAACCTGCCCGTAAACCATGACAACGAGTATGATAGTAGGTAGGGTAGGGGACGAGTAGGAGCTGTGCTCTCCTGAAATGATGTGGAATCTGGAGCCTGAGACAAATGGAAGAGCAGAGGCAGAGCAGGAACTACCAGGGAGGATAAGTGCTAGCAGAAAACTCACCACCTGTAAGAAAAAGTGCTGGAGAAATAAATATCAACTGACTGTAACAGGTTTAGCAAATGGTTTTACCAAATGGAATGAACTGCATCCCACGCTGTCCTTGGAGCATAAATTAATACAGACCTTTACAATAAGCGCTAATATGAAGTTTACAGAATTTTAAGATTAGTAAACCTATGACAAATACATTATGCAATTAATGTTATATTGATTAACTCTTATATGTCTCAAATGCAGAATCATTCAATCACAGAATCATAGGGGCTGGAACGTACCTCAGCAGGTTCCCTATGGTAGGTTGTACAGGAAAGCACACAGCTGAGTTTTGAATATCCCCAGAAAAGGAGACCCCACAACCTCCTTGGGCAGTGTGTTCCAGTGCTTTGTTCCAGATACACACAAGGTAGCAGTCACTCTGCTTGGGTGTTTAGGTGCACATGTGATGAGGACAAATGTGTACAGTATAGAAGAGTTTAAAAGGGATTCAAAATAATCATAATCACACTTCTGACTCAAGATGCCTACAAAACCAATGCTGCTTATCTGAATGTAATAAACATCACAAACAATAGACCATGTTTCCAGAAAACAAAGGTTATTATAATTATCTGCATTAAAAAATATTAAAAAAAAAAAAACACAGAATTTTGATGCAGGTTTTTTGACATTGAGCTATTTATAGCAAAGCACTGAGTTTAGCTATAACTGCAGCTGACTAGTTCTCTGAAAATCCTATTCCCTAAAAGGCAGCATCACAATTAGAGTGAAGAGTATTTTAGCTGAGATAGCATTCCTGATATAGACACAGTCAATCAAAGGAAAGGCCAAAGCAACAGTCAGATTAAAGACTAATAACGCTCTGAATGACAATAAAAGTCCACTGAAAGCTTTATTAGACTGGTGAAAACTTAGCTCAGAAGATACAACAGCCCTTACACAGAGTAACCCCCCAAAGGTCTTAACATCATTCATAATAGATGTCAGGCTACACTGGTGAGGATTGTGAGAAGACACCAGAAAATCAAGGGCCAATTCGAACTGTGAAAATACTGTTAGACTGAGAATATTTCTTAATTATAATATTTTGTGATATGAGTTGGCCCCCAGGAACAGTAATTCCTTAGGTGAATTCTAACCAGTAGATTTCAGATCATATTGAAATAAATGAATCATGTTTTGCCTTTAACAGAAAGGGAAATAGAGGCACAGAGGGATATTGTAACGCTTCCTTATAATTTTTTTNACTAGTCTAAGAAAAGATGGGAAAAATTTTTTCAGCAGCTGTCACAAACTGTGAAAAAAAAAAAAAAAAAAAAAAAAAGAGAGTATGAATGCAAATTTAAGTTAAATGAACATTAAATCATTTACCCTTGAACATATCTGTACCTGAATGTGTACTTGAATGTATCTTTGGCTAATGCAAATAACCTCCATTAGGCATGGAAATAGAGGCACAAGGAGATCTTTCTAATCTTTCCTTGTCTTTGTTATTTTCCACTAGCTTGTTTAGATGCCCTGCCTCATCAGCACAGTTGGTAAGTGAAGTCCAGGCCTAAATATTTAGTTCTTCCACTGTCAACACAGAAGGAATACAGGTGTGAAGTTTAGCATGAGGAACTATGTGACTCCTTTGGGGTCGTCCTGGAGATTATAATTTACATCATGTCACTAAGAGGACAACCTGCTTCAGAGCCTTTCATCAGTCACACTGCAATGTGAAGCAGGCAGTATTAGATCATGTGAGATGAGTGATTCTTAAAATTCCCAATAAAATGTTTTTCATCTGGAGTTTTATAAAGAACGGCCAAAATAATATAATCTATCTCATTATCTGGATCTACATAGTAACCTCATAAAAATATACTGATAAAGCCACCTAGTACCTCCATCCAAATTATACAACCCACACTTGTAGAGAATAACAATTATCCAGTATTTCAACACAATATCTTGGCAATATCAGTGCCAAGATCACTTTCTTCCAAGAGAAAGGAGACAATGAGGTTCACATCAGCTAATAATGAGACTCAGCGGAGAAGCCTGGAAGAGGCATCTACAAGAGAACTCTGTTTGGGAGCCAGTTGGCTTCCCTGCTGTGGGAACTTGTGGGTCTGGTGGAAATAATGTGAGGAGGTAGAGCAGCCTTTTAAACAAGTGTTATGGTTTTATGATTTTTGATGTATTATTGATATTCCACATCATAACAACATGTGGTGTATTGGGAGTTAAAGAGTTAATGCTCCAGTTCCGTGGATCATCGGTAGTTCTGGGTGTACCTGTCTCAGAAGAGAAGAACTACATTCCTCAGAGGACTTTTCAGTGCTTTTCATTTTACATATTTACGCTCAGAGGGAAAGATAAAAACTGTCTGCGGTCACGGGACACTCTCTTTCCTTTGGGATCGACTCAGCAGTGGGTGCTCGCTGCCGTCTCGCCTTCAGCGTTAGCGTAAGGCCTTCGGTTTATCGGACACTCTCTCTTGCTCATTTTATTTGATTCATTAGCCTCAATTCCAATTATATTATATTATATTGTGTTATTTTGTTTTCTGATATCTTATTAGTAAATTAGCTTTCCTCCTCAGATTGTTGCCGCTGTTTTGTTTCTAGGCCCATCTCCCTTTTCCCTTTTCCCTTTCCCCCTTCTCCTTTCCTGGGGCGTGGGTCTGTGGGTCCCCCGCACCAATCGTCACGGAACCGGGCCGAACCTGCCCGTAAACCATGACAACGAGTATGATAGTAGGTAGGGTAGGGGACGAGTAGGAGCTGTGCTCTCCTGAAATGATGTGGAATCTGGAGCCTGAGACAAATGGAAGAGCAGAGGCAGAGCAGGAACTACCAGGGAGGATAAGTGCTAGCAGAAAACTCACCACCTGTAAGAAAAAGTGCTGGAGAAATAAATATCAACTGACTGTAACAGGTTTAGCAAATGGTTTTACCAAATGGAATGAACTGCATCCCACGCTGTCCTTGGAGCATAAATTAATACAGACCTTTACAATAAGCGCTAATATGAAGTTTACAGAATTTTAAGATTAGTAAACCTATGACAAATACATTATGCAATTAATGTTATATTGATTAACTCTTATATGTCTCAAATGCAGAATCATTCAATCACAGAATCATAGGGGCTGGAACGTACCTCAGCAGGTTCCCTATGGTAGGTTGTACAGGAAAGCATACAGCTGAGCTTTGAATATCCCCAGAAAAGGAGACCCCACAACCTCCTTGGGCAGTGTGTTCCAGTGCTTTGTTCCAGATACACACAAGGTAGCAGTCACTCTGCTTGGGTGTTTAGGTGCACATGTGATGAGGACAAATGTGTACAGTATAGAAGAGTTTAAAAGGGATTCAAAATAATCATAATCACACTTCTGACTCAAGATGCCTACAAAACCAATGCTGCTTATCTGAATGTAATAAACATCACAAACAATAGACCATGTTTCCAGAAAACAAAGGTTATTATAATTATCTGCATTAAAAAATATTAAAAAAAAAAACAAACACAGAATTTTGATGCAGGTTTTTTGACATTGAGCTATTTATAGCAAAGCACTGAGTTTAGCTATAACTGCAGCTGACTAGTTCTCTGAAAATCCTATTCCCTAAAAGGCAGCATCACAATTAGAGTGAAGAGTATTTTAGCTGAGATAGCATTCCTGATATAGACACAGTCAATCAAAGGAAAGGCCAAAGCAACAGTCAGATTAAAGACTAATAACGCTCTGAATGACAATAAAAGTCCACTGAAAGCTTTATTAGACTGGTGAAAACTTAGCTCAGAAGATACAACAGCCCTTACACAGAGTAACCCCCCAAAGGTCTTAACATCATTCATAATAGATGTCAGGCTACACTGGTGAGGATTGTGAGAAGACACCAGAAAATCAAGGGCCAATTCGAACTGTGAAAATACTGTTAGACTGAGAATATTTCTTAATTATAATATTTTGTGATATGAGTTGGCCCCCAGGAACAGTAATTCCTTAGGTGAATTCTAACCAGTAGATTTCAGATCATATTGAAATAAATGAATCATGTTTTGCCTTTAACAGAAAGGGAAATAGAGGCACAGAGGGATATTGTAACGCTTCCTTATAATTTTTTTCTTAATAACTAAGCCCTCAGATTATGGGATGATATTATGTGCACGAAGTGAGTTCATACACATGCATATAACTTTGGTATGTATTTCTTGAAATCTCACAAGTTTTAGGTTCAAATTAGGGTATTAGGGTATTAATCAGGGTATTTGCATGCAGTTAGCTTTGTTTCAGAAAAAGCAGGTTGTCCTGGTTTTATCAGTATTCCATACCATGATATCATGCAGCAGGCTATCTGATGCTTAAGCACAGTGTTGGATGCAATTCCTGTGTGCCATGCTTCTAGGAGACTCTAGCAGATAGTGTTCCAGCTCTAGGAGAAGTGATATTCTGATTCTGGGTGAGGGGGAATTGGTCTCGTCTTCTCCAGGAGGTTAGCAGTGGAAGGCCTGCCAATAAAGACTCAGTCTGACTCACTCTCTGTCTTCTCTGGTTTTATTTTTGGTTTGTTTTGATTTACTAGTCATAATTATTTTGTATTATCTCACATTCCTTTTAATAATTTAGTTTCTCCTATCTCAATCAGGTTTTTTCCCTCTTCCGTTCTCCTCACCTTTTTCCAGAATGAGTGTCACCTGATTAATTCTTCAAACCATGACACAGGTATCATTTTTTCCCTCAGTATCTGTACTTTAAAAAACAAACAAACAACAACAACAAAAAAACAAAACAGTTATGATATACTAAATTTTATGTATTTGCTTGTAGTGGCAACATGCCCGTGTCTCAAAGACGTCTTCTGAGCAACTGGCATACAGAAATGTGCTCCTCTATCCCTTAGGTATATATTTGTACTGATTATTAAAAATCTGCACAAGATTTCTGCTGTACCATTATGAGAAGAAACCCCAGTGGAATGATTGTTGCCACGACTAATGATATTTAGACTCAAAAGAACTGAACATGAATAGTTGAATGAATGATGATATCGGAGCTGTCGCTCAGAGTAGATGGTATACTTTGGTGTTCTACAACAAAATCATGTGTTAAAGAAAAAAATGTCCACCAATACATATGCTTAGAAATGCAAATAAAATATATAGTGGTAACAAAAAGGTGAGGAGTGAGATGGTGGCTGGTGTGACACCACATAGCTCAGGAGCTCTTAGTAAAGGGATAAAGTACTGACAAACATGCTGCTAGATGAAAGTAACTGGGGTTACTGTTCTTTGCACTATACATATCTCTAATGCATATGTACTTAGTGTGATGAGGCATTTAAGTATTCTTTGAGCATATCCACCAAATGAGCTAGTGAAAACTTGCTTTCTTTGCAAGAATAATTCATGTCACAGCTGCTCCTCAAAGTCATCACATGTGAGATAGAACAGATATTTTTCCTGCCACAATAAATCATGTAGCAATTTTATAACAGGATTTGTGCCCTCACACATCCCCACGTTCCATGTTGTGTAGTGTATACCCTTAGTTTCATGTAAAAAGGCTGACCCTGACATGGGCTGCCAGTTCAACCTCACATTATCTCAGTATTCTGGACTAAAATAACCAGCTCCAAAAATTGGTAATTATTTTTAGGGTGAGAGATATAACACAATAGGTCCAGGCCTGAGTGCTTGGTAGTACAAATATGGTCAATTTATTTTAGTGGGAGCTAATTTTGAGCAGCATAGATACAGTCCAGTGAGCACCATTTGATTTGGAGGCAAGGGATTGCTTTTTGGCCCTATTATATTTGAGCAACAGATTCAGAGGCTATAGCCTCAGAGGAGATGGAGGAATGAGGTGTTTTCTTACTCGCAGACAAATTCTGTAGCTTAGATCTTGACCCTTCAGCATAATACTTCCATTAAGGTGACACTTACAGGGGCGGACCTGACCATTAGTATTGCAATAGATTATGCTAAAGACTCGAGATCATGGGGCCCATTGTGCTAAGCACTATGCAAACATATGGAAGACATCCTTTTCCCGCAGTCTTTGCAATCTAAATAAACACAGTCCTCGGAAAGTAAGAGAAGCCCAGAAAGATGGGTGGACTTGCAGAGGCAGAGGCCATACATCAAATAAGAGTTTTCCTTATTTTCAGTTAATTATATTTTGCAAATTCTGCTTCTGTATGAGGAAAACAATGGCCAGTATTATTTAAGTTATTGTTCTGGAGTTAACATCCCTGGCGATACTCAAAAGCCATCTGGATATAGACCTGGGCAACTGGCTGTATTTGGGTCTGGCTGCACAGGGTGTTTGGGCCAGATGAATTCCAGAGGTTCCTTCCAACCTCAACCATATTGTGATTCTGTAAATATTAGTAACTCATTTTGTTTTTGAAAATCAGTACTCTTGTACAGAATGAAACCAGTAAACTTGGAAACAAATCTGTATTATCTACTCACTACGTTTTATTACTCGGTACATATGCATAAATACATACATATTTATTGTAATTTTTATTCATTTATTTCTTGCAATAAAATAACCTTTAGCAATATCATTAGCATGCACTCCTTTTTTAGATTTAATAATATTGCAAGAAAAGAAAACATCTGACATTGGAATTATATCAACACAAAGCAGTTACTTTTGGCTTCTCTATACGATAGGATCATATAAAACATCTGCAAGCCATTGGCTGGGGAAAAGATTAGAAGGAGAAAGGTCTAGGATATTATGCAGTTGTACAATTCATTAGGCTTTAACTCCACTTTAAGCAGCATGCATTCCATGTACTTTGGCTTATAACAAGTTACTTTAATGAACAAACAAGGTGAACAGTGTTCAGATTAAAACCTGAAGAACTTGCCTTAGTTGGCACCTGCCAAGCACTACACATTCTGAAAACATTATTCCAAATGCTTTCAAGAATTTCTGAATACCTTTGAAAGATGCAGGTGTTTTCAAATTATGTATAAATACCTCAGAAGATCAATTAAAATCCCCAGAGACTTCATGCAGCTCATTAGATTTTGAGGGGAGCAGGTCAGGGGGAGTTAATAGCAAGAATCTGGAGATAATCTATTAATTTATGACACAATAAATTAGTGCTTATTCTCCTTATACAAGGAATAATTATTTCAACTTAGAAACAAACACAATTATATGACCTTCTTTTTTTTATCCCTTTTGATTTTGACTGCCAAAGAACACCTGTGCCATGAAATAATCCAACACAGAGAAGGCATGAATTCTCTAAAAAAATGTATTTTTTAAAAAAGGAGAGAAAATGAGATATCAAACGTGTTTATTAAACTAAACTGCATTTAAAGAAAGATTTCACAGAAAAGACAAAAGTTATGAATAACCACTACTGTAAATGAAATACAGTATATAGCATATTGGTGTGTTCTCTAGCCTAAGTCATTCTAGCTGGGGCGTGATGTACTGCATCAATAGTCTACATAAAAAGGAGCTTTAAAATGGCCAAATATACAGGTATAAAGGTATAAAACTTCCTAGAAGTTATTTACTTATTCAGGTGTCACTCAGAAACTGTGTAATCCAAAGTCTGCTACATGTATAACACAGAAATATTTCTAATGTCAGGGTTCAAACAAAGTGCTCCCTTCATCCAGTTAAGTCTGCAAAACTGGACCCTTCTTTCCATCTGCCTTTGTATCTCCCCTACCACCTGGTTTGCAACTGGATCACTGTTTGGCATCATAATGGTATACCTTGGTTGGTATATGCTGATGTAGAACCATAACTTGCACCCATCCCCTCACCACACACACAGAAGGTAGGTATGCTTAAAGGTGGATGAGGAGAATCACACTCCCTCCCCAGGGCTCCAGCCATTAACTGTCTGTCTCTCAGTTCCCCCATTATTTTTTTCATCACTTTGCATGATTTCAGTTGGCTAGACGTAATAGGGTTTAGAAATTTCTAAGTTAAGCTTATACAAGATCTGTGAAAATGTGTCTGTGCCGGGGGGAGACTTCAAGATCGCAGCATGAAAAAAACAACTTTTAAAAAGCAATACAAACTCAAGAGTTAGGTATGTTGTTTCATCAACCAGCACAACGGGGCAATCAACGTGACACAATTCAAAATCAGCTTGGTATTGTTCTCCTTTTGGTATAGGCAACAAGATTACAGGATGATGAGGTTACTGTGATGGACTACTGGAATATGAAGGAGAATTCGAGTTTCTTATAGGAAAAGAGAACTGAGATCACAAGAGACATGAAGATAAACTGAGACAAATATGTATACAGACATAGAACACAAGTCAACATAATTATAACTAATCATGTTACTTTTTATTCAATTATAGTCATTAATTCTAGATGCTGGAAAATAATACATTCAGTCTTTTAAATTTATTTAGGAAAATGAACTTCAATACAGTTGAGATAATTGTATATGTGTATATATATACTCATTCTGTGTGCAATCAAGTTAAAGTCTATAGGATAAGTAGTGGAATTAGAAGTTTTACAGTATAGTAAAAGGTGTCATAACATAGTCCAAGAGAAAGGACAGTAGTTAAGAAACCTCAAAGAACTGGAAAGCTTGAACTAACACTGAGAACATCAGAATGAAAACTTTCCTGTATATAAATGAAATATTTCCAGTATTCCTTCAGTTCTGGCATTCATCTAATAAGTATGAAACATCTTCTACCATGTCACATCAGTTCAAGGAACAAAGATACACAAAAAGAAAAAACACAAACACACTTTTAATTTGACCCTAAGAAACACAGCAAACTTCAGGTGATCTATTTTCTTTTCTTACACAGTCATTCATAGTTCATTTTTGAAAGGGTGACACAAGGCTGCCTATCTAAACGCTTTCCTTTCCATAAGTATTTTGAGGTAGAACGAAGAGCAAGGAAAAAGTGCAGACTGGATTTTCTATGCAGAGGGAGAGAACTTCTGGTGTAAACCTTAGTAGATAGAAGATTCAAGAAGAGAAGCAAGGAGTCAACTGCCAAACCAAGCTTAGGAGGTTCCATTCCTTGGTGATGAGCTATGGGAATTAGTGTGGATGGGAAATAGGTGGTAATGGGAATTCCAGTGCAGTTTAGCCAAAATGCTGCCAGGAGGTAGTGTAATTATTTCTAAAGTGGTTATTGCTAAATATTTTCTCTGCCCATGACTAAATATCAAGATGACTTTGCATTCTGGCTAAATGTAGGCCTAATGCCTTGCATATTTGGTGTATGCAATAATCTGAATGGGAGACATTTGAAACATGAAATCTTAGAGGACTCCTGGAAATTTTAAGATAATGTCAGGAAATAAAGAGGAGCCATAAAATGATTGTGTACCTTTCTGAAGTATGTACATAGCCCCAAGACCTCAAAAGACTCAAACACAGAAAGATTTTTCTTTCTTATGTTGTGCAAATTATTCAACTTGTCTCAGATCTACCACTGTCTATCAGTAGTTTGACAAAACTTTGAAGACACCTATCTGTATTGCAGCAATTAAATGAAGAGGAGAACTCTGATCTAGACAATAAACACACTTTTCAACACCATGCCAGATCTCCCAGCTGGGAGCAAGCCTAACTAAGGCAGTACTGAGATGATGTTGGAAGTCAGTAAGCTGTCTCAGACTTTTGTCATTGCTGCCAGCATTTGTTCAGTTGAACTGGTGTCATCAATAGATTTTTTTCCAAACTGTCCCTTGTGTAAACAAGACTTAAGATGCAGAGGGATCCAGAGAACATTAACTTCACACTGTAGTGACACTATAACAGAAAATAAAAATGAAAACAATCTGACAGTAATGGGTTCATCTAATTGGACTGTGCAAATGCAATTACAGAAAAATAATTGCCTGATAGTTTGAAAGGATTGCTAATGGGCAGAGTTAAGGTTATCTGAGTACATTAGATACGTCTTTCTATGGTTTAGATTTCTATAAAGATTTGCCTTGAATCTAAATTTCCTGAGTTCCCTTCTCGTTCCAAAGGAATTGGAGCATTCCTGTAAAGCATTTTTCCTCAGCTTACTGGTACATCTTCTCAACTTGGAATTCATTTTACTGGAGATTTAATCTAGGAATATAAACTAGACAGTTTTGATTTCTATTTGTATTTGAAAGGTTTATATATGGATTTTCCATTAAAGACATATTCTGCTTTTCATACACCTCCTTCTGGAACAGTGAATGAATAAATCAGTATTGTTAAAGAGTATAGCTACCTTAAGACTGATTTATTTTAACAAGCTGAACCTCAAGTCTAGACATGAAACTGAAGTAAAATTCTGGAAATATACGGTAGTAGTTCGTCAAAGTTCCTTACCAGAGGTAGCATTAGATTATACCGCAGATATGATATTTTAGATTGTATGTGTAATTATACATACTGTAACTTTATTTTTATTTTTATTTTTTTAGAGGAAGAAGAGAAATATCACTACATGTTTAACTCTAGCTGATTTCATTACTATCCTTTGTACATCGTACTTATTTCTCAGTTTATTCTGACAAGTTTTATACAAAGTTTGCAAATAAACAGGATAAAGAGATTTGTAAACAAAAGATTTTTTTTTTCTCAGAGATAAATGTCCCTCCAAAATTCAAACAGACAGACATTACTACCTTATACAGTAGGTGATACCCAAATAATTGTTTCCACTCTTCAATTTGTGATAAGCTATCTGTATGAGGTTATGTCGCATGTGGACAAAATATCAGCCTTGAAGCATGGTAACAGAAGAGTGGCCTCTTAAAGCAATGCACAAATTTACAGATAAGATACCAGACATTGGTTTGGGCAGTGTTTATGTTTCATCATCTGAATTTTCACAACAGATCTAAGTGGAGTGATTCAATAAACAATTATTATACAATCATCCTTGATCAGAGGCTTTCTCTCTGCTTTCTGTGACTAGCATCACTTATCTCAGAATAGATTTTAATTCCAAAACATGATGCATTTCCATAGTTCCTGAACTTCATTTTCTAGTCAGGAAAAAGGATAGCTTTGCTTTATTCAACTAATTGATTTTATACTACCCTTGACTTTTTTCTTCCAAAATCTCCAAGTAACATCTAAAGAAATTGCAATCAATTAAACATAAATAAAAAATAAACTTGGTATTTAATTATCATACACGGTCATTTAAATGACAAAATTATATAAAAACATCAAATCTGTTTACCTTTTCAAAGACTATTTTCCTTCCAATTTCATTGTAATTTATTTAAAGCTGTAATTTGCAGCAGAGATGTACTGATTACTGTGAATATTTATATAGAGAGATTACACATATACATGCATCGATGCTGAGCAGGCCCAGGAGCTAGTATTTATTAGTAGTGCATTTCTTCAAAATAATGTATTTATGTATGAATGAACATATGTGTGCTTACACTGTGATAGACTTGGTTATGTCCTCAATGGTTAATTTTATCATATACAGCTTGAAAGAAAAAAAAAAGTTTTTCCTTGAATCTTAAGACCTAGTGCATGCTTGGAGGATTTCCTGAAGCTGTAGTGACACATTTGAATTTCTTTTAATTTATTTTACTTAGATTTTCAGAATGTGCCTGTTCAACAGGTGTCACTTACATTTCTTTAAATAGCAATCTCATCAACATGATAATAGTAACATTTCTCATCAGTTGAATGAAATTTCATTTCTCCAAATAAAGCACTAAATGCAGTAGGTCTTATCAGACATTTACAACAGTTTCTTATGTATAAGGGGGAGCAGTATGGATTTAGTTGGCTTTGTGGTTTGTCCAGATACACATTAGGTGGGTTTTGCTCTGAAGTATAAATCTATATATTTTAAATGATAATAAAATTTCCAGTTTCTTCTGTTATTGGCACAAAATTAACCTTTTCTCCTTGGCTTCAGTTTGAGTGTGTATGACAGTTTTACTGCAGTTTGACTGTGGCCAGGCATCTTATTATTCATGTGGCTTAAAGGTAAGCCACTATGCAAGAAAAATGTAAATTATTATACCTGGATCCTAGATATTGATTTATTAAGAATCACAAAAGTACTAAAAGTCATTAATACAGCATTCAACTTACAACAATTTATGCAGCTCAGCCATCAGAAGGAATAGACATAGTTTTATTGTCTAGCTTTATTATCCAATTATCTGTTTTAATTATCTAATTGTATAGATAACTATGATAGAAATGTTAAGATTAATACGAATGGATAATGACTGAGAATATACAGATGTGGAAACATAATAAATAAAGAGACTATTATGATGCGCTTGCAACGATGGCACCCACAGTAACAGGCCATCAAGATCCTAGCAAACATTTAGGTTGAGCTTCACAAAGCACTCAGGTAGGGATGTAAATGACAAAGTAAACCTAGATGTTCACAGCGGGCCAGGCTGGAAAGAGTAATCATGGTCATTCCTCTGCCCAACCTGTATCTGTGCTTGAGATTCCCTTGACCCAGATGCAGGACCTTACTCTTGGCCTTGTTGAACTTCATCAGGTTGGCATAGGCCCACATCTCAAGCCTGTCCAGGTCCCTCTGGATGGCATCCTTTCCCTCTAGCATGTCTGCTGCACCATTCAGCTTGGCATCATGTGCAAACTTGCTGAGGGTGCACTCAATCCCACTGTCCATGTTACCTACAAAGATGTTAAGTAACACCTGTCCCAACATTAATCCCTGAGGAACGCCACTCTTCACCAGTCTCCACTTGGACACTGAGAGATTGACTGCAACTCTCTGAGTGCAGTCATCCAGTGAATTCCTTATCTTGCAAGTGGTCCATCCATCTAATCCATTTTTTTCCAACTTGGCAATCAGGGTGTCATGTGAGACAGTGTCAAACACTTTGCACAAGTCCAGGTAGATGATGTCAGTTGTTCTTCCTTTATCTACTGATGCTGTAACTCCATCACAAAAGGCTGCCAGGTTTGTCAGGCATGACTTACCCTTAGTGAAACCATGTTGGTTACCACCAATCACTTCATCTTTATTTTCCATGTGCCACAATAGGGCTTCAGGAGGATCTGTTCCATGATCTTTGCAGGCACAGAGGTGAAACATATACATACAAAATATCTTAGTGTATTTTTCTATTAAAAGACACTTAAAATACAAATAGATCTAGAGATTATTTCAAAATTAACTTTTTTTAATTATTCCTAATGGAGTCCACTGTCTTATATTTTCTCTGATATAAACATGATTTTGCTATAAATATGTGTCCTCTTATAACATTTTCAACCTCAGCAGAAATACCTGGATGTAAGTTGGAGTTTCAGTCAATGCTGTATGTATTTATTTTGAGAGCACGGACAATTTTAGTTTAGAAATATTTAAGTAAAATAAATATATATATATTTCTATTTTTAATGTTTCTCACGCCATAAATTGTACAGTGACAAACTGGGTTACATGATTTCCTTTCCCCTAGAATGCGTCCCTGCTAGTAAATGCTATTAACCAATGCATATATTATTATTCTCACCCAGCAAACAATATCTGGAAAAACACTGAGATAACATAGTAAATCCCTGAGACTTGACTCACAATCAAAATATGTGTGACGCCTCCCATGTTATTACATGTGCCCACGCCATCAGTGGCAGGCATTAGTGGTATGACAATAGTGGTTGAGCCTTCTCACCAACATTCCATTACATGCTGTTGCCACATGACAGATGGCAGCAGAGGGGCAGTTTGACACAATGGCATCTGACATGGAAGTGTGTATGAAGTAAAGGTATGTCACTGAATTCCTCCAAGCAGGAAAAAATGGCACTCCTTGACATTTTTCAATGCTAGCTGAGAGTTTATGGGGACCAAACATTGGGTCTGAGCACAGTGAAGGAGTCAGCGGTGCATTTCAGCAGTGGCTACAGAGACATGAAAGATAAGCCACGTTCTGAATGGCCATGAAGATTTTTTACAAGTGTGGCATGCAGGCTCTTGTCCATTGCTGGCAAAAAAAAAAAAAATTAAAAAAATTAAAAAAAAAAAGCATTGATGTTGATTGTCAGTGATGTTGATTATGCTGAAAAATAGTGTTTTGTAGCTGAGAATTTGCTCAAATAGCGTTATTGTGCTCTTTGGATCTGTTGTAGTTTCCATGGAAATAAATAGGAGACATTACTTTTGGTGCAACTTGGATGCACTTTCCTTTAATAAAACTTGTTATTCCGTGCATACCTCTGCAGTCACATAAAGGAACGAAATTACAAGTTAGACCTTATTTTCTCAGTTTCTTGACACTGGTATTACTAGCTGGATCATATGTACCAAATCACCTCTGATGGTTAAGATTCACCAGTTGTCGCATCATATCTACAGGAATGTGCAGTTTCATACAAAGCTCTGCATTTGCTATTCCTTTTTGTAGGAAATGTAGCAAAATCTGAAACCACACATATTGTTTCATCCCTGCTATTGTCAGTGTCTTCGATGAGAGGTATTTATTTTGAACAAAAACACTGTTACAAGGTAATCTTAGTTGTCAGCTTCTTCTGATGTTGCACTGTAATTCTGAAAATTAGAGGAGATACATGCTATGAGTAGGACTGCAGTGTGCAGTCTGAGGAGATGCTAAATCTGCAGCAATTCTTCTCCCTTATGTCTGTAAACTGTTCCTCTCCCTCATACCTACTTCAGTTGAACCTGCAACAAGCATTTACCTTCAAAGCAAAGGAAACTACAGCATTTGTTCTCCCAGTAAACCACTCAAATAATGAATAATGCAGCACTAATATAAAAAAAAAACCTCATTTTTTATGTTATTGTGAATAACCTGTTCTGGATATCCTGGAATAGACGAAGAAATAGAAAAATATAACATAAGATTTATCTGTAACATATAAAGGAAGATAGGATACCTAAGAAATATTATAGCACTTCTTTCTTCTGTGATGAAGGGGTGAGGTTGAAACTTGAATACTACTACTCATTTAGGAGAAATATGAAGAGATCATGAGCTGCCTTCCCAAATTAGAGAACAAAATCTTCAACTCAATGAGATTTACTCTATGTAAGTAAATAACAAACCAGAAAAACATAAACACATTATTAAAACAGTGGGAAAGAGTCATACAAAAAAAGCCATAGCTAGTTATCAAAAAATACGAAGAGGTGTCAGACAAGACCATTAAATAGCACATAAGTAATTCACTGGGGAAGAAAGCTTTAAGAGATTCTGATTTGTCCCTTTTAATTCATTCCCAAAGTTATTCTGAATCTTTTCCTTCTCAAAGCCATATTTCAAAATCATGCTGCCATACATTACATAAATAACAAAAATAAACAACATCAGCCCATATTAGAGGGTGAGACTGAATTGTGGCACTGAGATATATTTCCTCTATATATCAATTAAGGCCCTTCTGCAATATGTTCTACATTAAATTATTATTATTTCAGCCTTTCAACAGATAGCAAAATTGGCTCAGCAATAGCTTGTCTTGATGTTCTTTTGCACTTACCTCTCCACAGGTAGTCAAAAGACTTTAGGGTCTGAAGCTACTGTTCCCTCCAGCATAGTCCTTGAGACAACATGAACAACTCTGCTCTCCCTGTTGCCTCTCTAATTGATGCTTCAGTGACTAGACATTTTTTAATCTTGCAAGGAGGAAATGCTAAAATTGCATTTGACTAAAACAGAAGTGGGGATTTTTATATTATGAATTGTATTCAATTAAGAGTTTAATGAGCTTTTAGAGCATGGCTAAAGTGGTTACAAAAAGCCTTCCGCAGTGTCAGACAGGAGATCTATCTCACAGATGTGTAAGGCAAAAGCTCCATCCGGAGAAGACAATTATAAAAAGCATAGCAGAACTGTGTGAGTTTAAATCATTTTAGCTAATGAGAATCAAAAGGCAAGGTGGACAAGCCCCTATCTTAAGTTTTGTTTTTCTCATTCTATAGCTACTTCTTTTCAAAATCACTTCATCCAGAGCTCCCATCTGGGACACTGGTGTCTAAAACAGTTAATTACAACTGAAACAGGTACACTTAAAATTCACTGTAATGATTAGTACAGTTCTAACTAACATTTGGAAAATTAAAGAAGCTGGGTTTGCTGGAAAGGGAAGGGGAGGGAGGGGAAGAAGAGGGGGGGAGGAGAGGTCATTTACTTCCAACCTTCCTGCTGTGGTCAGGATTACCAACCACTAGCTCAAGCTGCCCTGAGTCCCAATCAACCTGGCCTTGAACAGCCCCAGGGATGGGGCATCTACAACTTCTCTGGGCAACCTGTTCCAGTGCCTCACCACCCTCTCAGTAAAAGATCTCCTGATACCTAATCTAAATCTGCCCTCTTGTAGTTCAAGACCATTACCTCTTGTTATGCCACTATCAGACCATGTAAAAAGTTCATCTTCCACCTGCTTATAAGCTTTCTTTAAGTATTGGAAGGCTGTAATGTAGTCTTATTGGACTCCTTTCTTCTACAGGCTGACCAAGTCTGTTTCCCTCAACCTTTCTCTATAGGGGAGGTGCTCCAGCCCTCTGATAATCTTTGTACTCTTCTGCACTTACTCCAAAAAGCTTCGTATCTTTCTTGTACCGGGGGCCACAGGTCTGGACAAAGTATTCCAGATGAGACCTCACAAGAGCAGAGTACAGGGGGATAATCACTTTCCTCACACTGCTGCCCATTCCTCATGATGTAGGACCATATCAGAGGCCTTGTAGAAGTGCACGTAGATTACATCGGTTAACTTTCCTTTGTCTGCATAGGAAGCCTGACTGACACTGAAGACTTAGGCAAAGAATTCAGTCTTCTCCATGTCCATTGTTGCACTTCCTCCCTTCTAATTTGTCAGAGGGGATATACTCTCTTCTTACAAATGTATCTGTAGAATCCCTTTTTGTTGTTTTTTTTACATCCCTTGCCAAGTTCAGTTCCATTTGCACTTTGGCTTTCCTGATTCTATCTCTGCACTTCCAAAATGGCATCCCTACGTTCCTCTCAGGACACACACCCCTGTTTCCACTGTCTGTGCATTTCCTTCTTGTTCCTCAGCTTGACCAGCAGTTCCTTGCCCAGTCATGCCAGTTTTCTGCCTTTTTTTGTTTGATTTCTTATACTGCAGGATGGAGAGCCCATGCTCTCAGAAAGGTATCCTTATAGAGCTGTCAGCTCTGTTCTGTTCCTTTGTCCCTAAGGACAATTTTCAATGGGATGCCATACAATAATTCCTTAAACAGATGTAAGCTGACTCTTTTGAAGTTCGGGGTCCTGACTCTGCTCTTTGCCAGGCCCTTATTCCTTGAGATCATGAACTCAGCCAGGACATGATTGCTACAGCCCAGCCCGACTCCAGACTCAGTCTATTTAATGATCTCCTCCTCATTGGTGAGCACCAGGTCTGGTAACCTTCAGCTCACCTCTGGTTGGTATGTCCTGGACCAGGAAGTTATCCTCAACAGACTCCAGAAGCAATTCCTAGATTGCCTTCAGCCCGCCATGATACTTTCTCAGCAAACATCTGGGTGGTTGAAAATCCCAATCAGGATGAGAGCCTGGGTGTGCAGTGTTTCTTTTCTGAAGCAAGAAAGCCTCATCCACACACTCCTCTTCATCAGACAGACTGTAGGAGGCAGTGACCACCAGATGTCCTTTACAGGTCTGATCCCTAATTTTAACCCACAAGCTGTCAAGCTGATCATAGCTATTTTTGAGATGTAGCTCTTTGCAATCTAATTGTTTTCTAACATAGGTAGACATTCCTCTGCCCCTCTTGTCGTGCCAAGTTTTTCTTAAAATCTTGTTGCCTTTGATCATTGTACACCGGTTGTGTGACTCATGCCATTACATTTCCATGATAGAAATGAGCTCATAGTATTCTAATTGCACCATGGCATCCATCTCCTCCTGCTTATTTCCCATGCTGCATGCAGTGATGTAGATGTACTTCAGATGGGTTATTGGCCACGTTACCTTCTTGGAGGAGCCCTTCCAAATTGCTCTGGGACAAAGCTGAGGTTTTCCCCTGCTGTTTCCTAAAACGACAGTGTTACTTGGCTCTTCTCTTTCACTGAGGAGTACATCTCCTTCCCCCATGGAATATGGCATAGTTCTTACACACAGTTTCTTTGCTACAAGTAATACTGTTTTGTTCTTCATAATGAGGTATACAAGATGGAGAAATTATAGTTTCTCTTTTTCTTCTTTTTCATTCTTATGCTACCTCATAATTCATTTTGCTTTGCTGTCAGAAAACCTGAAACTTCTAACTTTTGCCACAGAAGAAAATTATGGAGTAACAGGTTCCCCCAGGTGGGTTAGTACAAAAGGAATAGTTCCTTCTTCTTGATTACAAGCAAATTACAAAATTAGACATAATGATTGGATCAAGATGTACCAATGTCATAATAACGTGTTCCTTAAAACACTCCTTTTAAAATATCCTAGCTTCTTTTTAGTTGACAATTTGAAAAAGGATCTAATAAGGATATTGACTGCAGGAGGATTTTACTGCAGGTTGGAGCCTGCTAGAATGAGGCACACATCTTTTTATTTACTTTCAGCTCAGTATTAAAATATAAAAGTTCATTTTGATTGGGAAAAAAATAAAAAACAGATTTTGTTCTGATGTCTTCAAAATCAATCACTTCATATTTGCCTGTCTGAAAGCATTATAAGAAATATCTTCTGTTTCTGGTACAAACTGTTCACTCATTTGAGTTTCTAAATACTTGTGGTCCTTCTGAAATTCGACTTAATATTCATGGAAAAATTCACTTAGCTCTAATTTTTATAACAGATAAAGTCAAGACAAAACTCTCCATCAAATGCATCATCTTTTCTTATTGCCCAGAAATGTGTTGTAATCTCATTGAAAACACTTGCTATTCAGATTTATTTGATGAATAGGGCTTGTTCAGGAATTCAATCTGCTAATTTATAACCTTAGTCTTGGTGGGGACTACGTAATCAAAGTTGCTCATTTTGCAGCCAGTACTGCATGAGCTTTTTCACAGCTTGGCGTGAGTAGAAAGCTTTTTATAATAAGGATCTGGGAGGCAGCAGCATACCGGATATTAGAGTTGTCCCAGAGGGTCCATTCTCCTATAGTTTCTGCATGTATAATGGCGGAAGAAGGAAAGAAGCATATAGCCCTCTTGATCTTAGCACAGAAAAAAATAAGAAATAGATTATGTCTAGCTTTCCAGCAATGTCCTGCTATTAATTACATTTAATGGTTGCAAAACTCACATGTAGGCATAATTATGAAGAAATAAAGAAGCAAAGGGCCAAGGAGCCAATACGACTAAATAGAGTATTGGCTTTTGTATAATGTATAAAGTTGCCAGAACTGTCATGCATATACAAAAAAGTTCAGTTAAACTTTACCCAAAATCTAAAGAAAACTTCTCGTTATGACTTTTTTTTTTTGTTTTTCAGGAATCTGTGCACAGCAAACAAGGAATTTTAGAAGAGTAATAGTAGATATAATGAATCTATTTACCAATTGTAGCATATACTTTTTAAGCACTGAATATTGATTTAAGCAAAAGCTTAACACTGTTTCATTTCTGAAAATACTGAATTTTGTATGCCACATTTTAATCCAAGTTGATAAGTAATACATTCATTTCTTTATGTTCTTTTTTCATTCTGCAGTTCTCCTGAAAGTTATTCATTGTAATATTCATGGAAAAATGGGCATTCGCATGATTGCATTCAGATTATTTATTCAGAATTTTTAGCAACTGTAATTCGTGGTCTGTATCGTGATGGTTAACAATATTAGTAAGTAGTCTAGACAAATAATTTTCATTTAATAATTTATTTCCTGAAATGTGTGAGTTCAGGCAATCAAACACTATCTTCAGGTAAAAGTTAAATATGCTTCAGTGGGAAAAATAATTTGTTCTCCAATTTTCAAACATTTGAATTTTACAGACCAGATTCACAAGGACACATAAAGTGCAATTTTTCAACTGAAGGAGGGGGAAGATCATCAGTGTAATTTCTCATTTCTTTTGTTTTCCTTACATACCTCATGAAACAAAATTTCAGCTGAACACAAACAAACAAATAAACAAACAAACAAACAAACAAAAACATTTCAAATATTTAGGATTCTTTTTTTAGGAAAAAGAAACCCTACAGATATCAAATGTTTGCCTTTTTTAAAAAATATCTTTTAACAAACAACAAAAAGACCTAGCAGTCTACTTCATTCTTTGCACACTTAATACCATTTACTCTTATGATTGAGGTCCTTGTGGATCATATGCATCTACTGATATAAGAGCTATTTTTTTCAGCATCCAGAACCTCTGTTCTGATCCCCACAGAGACTCTGACTTTACTAAAGGATAGTTCTGGTGAAGGCAGTGGGCAGTGCTTAATCAAGTACAGCAGCGGGGCTAATTGTCTCCCAGAATTTCACTGCTCTTAGAGCTGCTTTAATTACATGCAACACAAAACCAAGAGGGACCTCCTGAGTCACTGAGGTTAGTCTGCTGGTATCACAAACAACCACCTCATGTAACATCCTTCATAAGCTGATTGCACTCTTCAGCTTGCACACACAATATTGTAAGATTACAAAGGGAATTAAAATAGAGGTGTCTGTTGAGCCAAGGTTATACCATATATCTCTGACTAATGTCTGATGACTTTTGTCAGTTTGGAGGATAGGATTTCCTTTTAGTGAACCATTAGTGACAATGATTCTGAGGAAACCAGCACATATCTAACCAACACATATGAAATAAATAATGTATTTCAGAAATAATTTAAAAGTGTCCGTCTGATAAAACCAAATGAAAACAAAAGCATTTCCCTTTTTTATGCTTTGTTTTCTTGGGATTTTGGACTACCAGCGTGTCAGGAATTCAGGGTCTCTGTCAGTGAATCAGACTGGCTTTTCTCTGCTGATACAAGTGCCTCTCACTTCCTCTTCAGATGCTGTTTGTGAATAGGAAGAGAATGACTTTGAACAGTCTGGAATCTGCTGGGAAGTAATTGCAGCTTTTCCCTGTTCCTATAGGGCTCTTAGGTTAATGGCATGGTTCATGCATTCCGTGTGAATTTAACCTGGGCTATTTCTCATTTAAGCCTCAGGCTACCACAGAAAGTCCTGACTAACATTTATAGCAGAGCTGTAAAATCCACTGTTGCAACCACACACTAGAAATGGTACACAGGTACAGGCTTTAGGCTTGGAGAGGTGGACAGATCTGCAAACTTTGTGTCTGCTTGAATGGCCCACTCTGAATGTTTCCTTTGCACCTGGAAATCTACAAACCAACAAATCCTGCTGGGGACCCCTCTTTCTGTATGGGCAACTACTTCCAAGCACAAGTGAAAGGCACAAGAACTAAACTTCTAACAGAAGCAGAAATACAGGCAGCTTTTTTTGCTGGCACATTTCAGTGCCATCTAAAACCATTATTTTAGGCTTTTTTTTGTCCGCCTTTGGGATAGAATGGAATACTGTTGACAGTAAAATGAGCACACTTCCATTCCTGAATAAAAAGATGGAGTTCAATTTTTGTCATTTTTTTAATTATTCCGGGTGCTCCATTTGGATCTCATCCCACAACTTGCTTAGTAAGTACAGAGCATTAACTTTGCATGTTGTCATTATTCTGGGACTCAGTGCATGAAGATAGTTCGGCAGGAAGTTTCTGACTTGAGGTGGTAAGCATAAAAAATTTTGTTGTTGCCACAATTGTTGTACAATCTACACCTTCAGTAAGTCTTTTTAAAAATGTTTCTTGAAAATTTTCAGGATTTCAGGGTTTCATCAGGAAGAGTACATTCAGTGATAAACCACAAAAAAAAAAAAAAAATG
>VXAB01003727.1:37663-91488 GCA_013399175.1 Odontophorus gujanensis
AAAAAGAAAATAAGGGAAAAAAACAAAAAAAAAAAAAAAAAATGCTGTGAAGGAAATAAAGAAAGCACGAGGATAAAATCTGAAATGAGAATGAGAGTTGAGGGTGGTAGATACTGGGAAGTTACTGGGATTGAGAGGATCCGTGGATTAAAAGATTGTATTTACCCCTGAACACATATTAGAAATGCCAATCTTGAATGATACTTTTATAACTGAACTCCGGTTATACACAGAAAAATATGGTAAACTTTTTTTATTATTTTTAATTTGGACACTCAGTCTGACAGTCCCAAGGAACAGCTAAAATTCTTTGCATTGTAAATTTCTACCCTCGGTTAAATACCTAGGGATGCTCAGGGACAAATTAATTGGAAGCAACCAAAAGAAAAAAAAAAAGAAAGAAAGACAGAAAGAAAAAATGAAAAGGGTATCAGTGCCCTAGTGAATAATTTATAGCTGTTTCCTTTTCAACAAAGGGAATGTTGAATGTTTTTGACAATAGCAGGTACATAATTGTTTTATGCTGCGGGCATTTATTGTAACTCATTCATTATATCATCTTGCTAGTTTTCATGGCATGCATTTATTTGTTCTCTGAGTGGAACAATTTGAATGACAACTAGGAGAAATAGTAGGGGACAGAAAGTGAGAAATGATGTGTTGTAAGTCTTAGACCAGTATGATAGACAGATTGAAAACACCAAAACACCATCAGTACCAACTGCTGACACAGAGAAACACCTATATAGATACAGTGACCACCACTTTTTGAGAAACATCTTTATTTATTTATTTATTTTTCAGAACTGTCTTTTTTTCATTGATTTCTGTTGATTTAGGTCAGAAAGGAGAGTATTATGCAATAGAAAGATTAATACTGTGAAAGGGGGGAAAAAACAGACAACATAGTAACACATGTGAGAAAATCATGAGGAAAAGTCAAATCAATGTACCCCCTCCAAAGAAATAACTAATCCTAGAAGTTTGACCCCGTCAGTGAGACCATACATCAGGCAGACATTGAGGTTTTTTTGTTCCTTGTCATTGGGAAAATGTTCTTATTATGTAGGCTGTTTGGAAAGTAATAACTCTTATTTATTTCCATGTAAACTAAAACAGATGCAAAGGGCACGGTAACACTGTTTGATGGAGCAAACTGTCTGCTACAAAACAGTTTTCCAACAGAGGCACCAGCATTAACTGTGGATTTTTGCCAGTGGTGAAAAAGAGCCTACATGCCATACCTGTAAAAATCTGCACCAGCAGAGAAGACACGGTATTTCACAGTCACTATGATGGCATTATTGCTAGGAAAATGTTGCCCATGTTGTCAGTCTTTCACCAACCCAAAGAGATGGACGTGTCAATGCTTTGTGGGACAGTTTGACCCGGTACCGTGACAATTGAGGCTGGGGACCCACGGGCCCACACCCCGGGGAAGGGGAAGGGAGAAAGGGAAAAAGGAGAAGGGAGATGGGAAACAAAACAGCGGCAACAATCTGAGGAGGAAAGCTAATTTACTAATAAGATATCAGAAAGGAAAATAACACAATATAATACAATATAATTGGAATTGAGGCTAACGAATCAAATAAAATGAGCAAGAGAGAGTGTCCAATAAACCGAAGGCCTTACGCTAATGCTGAAGGCAGATGGCTGCAACAAACACCCACTGCTGAACTCGATCCTGACAGGAAGAAGAAAGTCCCGTGACCACAGACAGTTTTTATCTTCCCCTCTGGGGAATGTAGTTCTTCTTCTCTTCTGAGACAGGTACACCCAGAACTATCGATGATCCACGGAACTGGAGCATTAACTCTTTAACTCCCAGTACACCACATGATGTTATGATGTGGAATATCAATAATACAACAAAAATCATAAAACCATAACAGGAAGTCAAAAGGTACCAATTCCAGACTATATGGTGAGTGTGGTAAGGACAGTCAAGCCAAGACTGGAAATATGCTCCACGGCCTTCAAACTGGTCTGGGGCCTTGTGTTATGGTGCAAGAGAAAGGTGGTGATATAATGTCTCATAATAATGTGCTCCAGGAAACTCACCTTCAGCCTCATATTCTTTCAATAGTTTCTGACAAACTTGCATACAGTGTTCTTTCTGTTCCTGAGTGAGCATTCATGCTACCCACTTGACAAAAACTTTGTAATATTCCAAAGTTGTCACCATTATTTTTAACGCACTGAAGCTGATATTCAGCTCTGTACACAGTTCCTTACTTGCAATTCACAGATTCACACGGATGGGCTTATTGAAACACTCGTAATTTCATGATGTGACAGTGTGCATGGCTGTCTGGAACGTGGCTTGTCTTTCACATCACCGTCATCAGTGCTGAAAAACACCACTCACCACCTCACTGTGCTCACATTGACTGTTTTGTCTCCATAAATGTTCAGCAATTGTCAATGAATGTCAATGGGTGCAATTTTTCCTACATGGAGGAATTCAATTATATACTTTGCTTCATAGACAGTTCCATGACACTTCCATGCCATTTTGTCAGATTGTCCCTCTGCTGTCATCTGTCACACGACAACAAAATGTAAGAGGATATTGTCAGGAACGCTCAGCCTCTACTGCCATACCACCAACATCTGCCTCTCAAGCTGTGGGCCAACATAATAAAATTGGAATCATTAGTTTCAGAGTAGTTCACATACATTGAGCCATTTTCTCTTCTTTTTGAAGTTGTGAAAACTGAAACCTACCTGTATTCTTTCCTGCTTGATCTTTCCATCAGTGAAAATGTAATTGTAGTGGGTGACAAAAAGACAATGAATATTAAAATGTAGCAAAGACATTAAATTGATTAATTTAAATCACCAGGTCAATTTATAGAGGTATAAACCAGTATTGCTTCTGTCATCTTTGTGCTAATACAACATACACTAACTGATCTAGCAAGCTTAGTAAAGTCTTTGCATTATTGTTTACTATTACTACTATTATTAATATTATTTCACAGTAAATTGAACAACTAGTTTTGCTATCACTTCTATGAAAATAGGTACAGCTATAAAGATATTTATGAATTACCCACATTATTTCTTATTATTTCCGCAGTTCATATTTTTCCCAAGTTAAATGAATTTATTAATGGATCTCTAAAACTTTGACCACTGAAAAGAGACTATACTGGTTCTAATTAAGCAAACAAGAACATGAGAAACCATTTAGCATGGTTGGCATGGCACTCTTCTACCTGTGCTTCAGCTTCTCCTGGTTCTCCATCCTTCTCCAGTACTTTTTGTAAAAAGAGATGTTTGTGTCTTACACAACTTAACTTGACTTTGTTCTGTAGGGTTGTTGAATGACTGTATTTGAAGCAGTATTTCCTGATCAGTTAACAGCCAGAAATATTGTCTAATTTGGACATACATCAGGAGAGATTCTTATCGTACACAGTTTCTTAGACAAGGTCCCTGTGTTCTTGCCTTTGAGGACTTTGCACTAGGTTATTACACCTTTTAATTTGATTTCAGCACACTGCTTTCCATGTAATATTTGGCTTAATATGAATAACACAAATGGTATAAAACAGAAAAATTGGACATTGAGAAATTTGGATTTGGTAGGCAAAAATACAAAAGTGTGTTACATGTGAATACACATAGCACACAAACTCCTAGAGCCATTTCCACTATTTTCACTATCAAAATCAGTGGAGGCTTTTGACTGCATTAGATCACAAATCATTAAAGAACTGTCTCCTGTGATTGCATATGTGAGACTTCATGCATATGTATGTATTCTTCTCATATTTTATCAAATGATATTCAAAATATTCAGAATGTTTCCATATGCCTACCTCCAAAGAGGGAAAAAAAACATCCTAGATGCATTCGGTGTCACGAATCACGGTCATCTTGTTGTAGAAGAGCGTCATAAGTTATTGTTCTTGTCCCCATGTTTGCTTCCTACCTCTTCAGTGCTGATTTGTTTCTGCCAATAGCACATGAGACTCGTAGAAAATTCACTGAAGCCAAAATCAGATCAATGACTTCAATGCACTTTGTGTACCTGAAGAAAAAATAGTAATTTTGCTGAGTCCAAGGGAAAATTTGGCTTTTTTCATCAACACAAAATTTTCATTTTAGTAAAGGATGGCCATGAAAAAGTAATAACATGTCAAAAAAGAAAAAAAAAGTAGAAAACTCTCTTTACTGTAGAAGAGCTTAAATCCAGACATTTCTTGATGTCTAAGTAATAGAAAGTTTGCACCCTCCTTGCATGTTACCGAATGATCAAGACCATTGAATAGGAGACTCTGACAAGCCAAGATGATAATTAGGGTCAAGCTCTTTCCCTCATCTGAAATCTGTAGACTGTGATGAAGTTGTCACTTATCCTGTGTCTGAATACTTGTAGGGTGAATGATGGTAAACTTCATCTTGAGAAGCAAGATAGCACTATGTTTAACAGCTTGTTTAGAAATGTACAGAAGACTAGAATCTTAACAGAAAATCCTCATTCCCTTAAAGTTAATTGGAGTCCTGGCACTGACTTCAACATGACCGGAATTTCACTGTCAGGTTGTAATAGGACTGACTATCCAAATAAATGAAGCAAGGGGAATTTGGCTGTCAGTGACCTACGCAAGATCTTGCAGTCAGCAATAAAATCCAAAGCAACTCAGAACACTATTCCGAAATCACAAACTTTCTTCCCAAACCCAAAAATACAAGACATTTTGATAACAGAAGAGCAGTAAGTAGAGGGACAACACTGGAAAGGGTGAGAAACAAAATATATTTAGCCAGTTGTTTTCAGAGCTGTAATATTTCAAATTTTTATAGCTGTCATCTTTTAATCTCTCTCACTTATTACTTTTATTGCATTCAATTTTCCTGGAGTAAGAGCTTTATTTTTTTTTTTAGTTCATTTTCTTTTAACAAAAACAGAGAGAAAAGTAGAAAGAGGTTTTTAAGTTCAACACATTTTAAAAGGTTATAATCATTTAACATCAAAAGCAATTTTATTGAATCAACTAAAGACATTTAACACTTGCTTTTTCACAAGCTAATTCTTCCCGATGAAACTAAGTTTTCTGATTTTACTGTGATTTTTTTGTAGGTGAACTGTGGGACAGAAGTACCTGAAGGAACAATAATCACCCTTCGTCTAGAATTTTTATCTCAGAATGAAATATTCTGGATAATTACAACTGAAAATGGAGGACAACAGTGAACATGTCTTTACAAACAATTATAGAGAGTTGTAACAACTTCCTGTAATAAACATAATATATGCATTATATATGCATACACATGTACATATATATACAAGGGTATATATGCATGTAGATCTTCAACTGAACACGCGTCTTGGAGAAGAAAAGCAAAGAGTTCTTTTGCTTAGTCTGTATAACTTAGTCTGTATAACTTAGTCTGTCTAACCCTGTACATAGCAATTGGTAAACTGAAATTTAGTTAGATGCCTTGTGCTCCTGCTAAGACTAATATAGTCTTTTTTTGGATTCCTATTCAAACCATCTATTTTGTTTTCTTTTCTTCTAATGTATCATGCCATAATTCCATGTAATTATGGGTACCTAGTCTTCCAAAACAAACAGCTGACACCTGGAGACATGTACATGTAAGGAATAACTCATAAGTTAAGGTTAGCTGGCCAACTCTCATTATAATGATATTTAAAGTATATTCTGTGAAGTTCAAGTTAAACCAAGACCTTATTCAGTGGTTCTTGGATTTAGAAATAAACATACAATAGGCTAGACAGAGATTGTCAGCCTGTCATTATAATGCTAGCTGTTAACAACCACAATTAAGGAAGACTACATATCAATTATTATTTGTCTGGAAAATGAACTTCCCTAAGCATGAAAGGAAGTGATGCAGCCTGTATTACTGTCTCCACTCTTCAGCTAATTAGTACTGTTTTTAATGGCTTCATCTGCCCAGGATCAATTGTCTAATGGGGAACAGTTCTCTGTCAGTTAATAAGGTGAGGAACTGTATAATATGATTATGTCTGGCTCCAAAATAGTGCTTCAAACAACACTAAAACAATCATGTGATGGAATAAATAGACTGAAGCAAGACTACCAGATAATTCTGGAGCAAGCACAGTGTTCCAGTAAGTATACAAATGTCTGATACAAGAATATGCAGCACATTGTAAGGAAAGTGCAGGACATTGTCTAGAAATGCTGGAAGCTCAATTAGGAGAAGGAGCCAGTGGTGATATGTATTTAAACTGGTGCTTAAAGAACATTAGCATAAGGAATGTGCAAGAGAAGGGATACATTTCCAAAAATAATTGCTGCAAAAATAAACCGTTTTGTGGTTGCCCTGCTTGGAAGAATGTGCATTTTAAACTTTCCATTCAGAAAATGCCAGCCAATACTGAAAAGGGTAAGAAATAGCCTGATGATATACACCCTCTGTGTCTCCAGACTGCAAAACGTGGTTTATGTATATATACACATTTATCATACCTCTAATGCTGCAGGATAATTGGATGCTCTCCTTATGGTCAGTTAGAGACAGTTTGGTAGATTATTGCTCATCTGGATGGAAGCATCAGACAGCTCAGCAGAGCTCTGCACAAGCCAAAGCCAGGAGGTACACAAACAGCTTTATGACTGAAGTTGTCTTCTTTCTGCTACAATTGGTCACTATTACCCACAAGCTAACTGGAATTGTTCTTGGCATTTATAAAAAAAAAAATGCCAATCATTTACAAAAACAAAAAGCAGACTTTGTGGTATAGGAAATAATGAAGCTTTATAATTAAGCAAGTATAGACGTCACTGACTTGCCTAAATTCATGAGGGAGGGGAGAGCAGTTGGTGAAAGTATTACTGTTATATCCAAAACATGCATTTTTTATTCCAGACCTAATTATCTCATCTGTCTTCTTCAGTGATGTCCAGATTTCCCTTTGCTGCCCTTGAATCACTGTTTCCACAACAGATAGAGGCTACGCTCCGGGACAGAAAAGGACACTGGCTAGTGATGAAGAGAACAAAGAGGGTTATGTTCAACAGAACTTCCTTTATCGAAAGAGATTCTTTCGTACCCTTGAGGTCTGCACCTCTGCATTCAAATCCATTGAGGGAAAATATCATTAAAGATTTGTCCCTCCTACCACAGCTGACTTGAGCTCTTTGAACATAAATCATGCACCTCAATGCACCTATGAAGTTCTTATTCTACCCATTGTGGGTAGAAATCAGTGCTTCAGGTCTTTGGATCTCAATAAATCCAGACTTTGCTAGGCAAACTCTATTATTTGAATCTACTGCCTCTAGAAAGATCATTAATAACAATGTTGGGTGCCCAGCTTTCACTCTTCTGAATGTGCTGGAAGGCCTGTATGTCTGAAAATTTCAACAGAAATCCTACCAATGTTTCAGAACACTGCAGCTACAAAGCTCTGCTTTTCACTGCACTGATCAGGCAAAATATAACCTTGAAGAAATGGGCAACTAATAAATTCGTGGAGGAGGCGAAGAATAGTCCATCATCAGAAAATGGATATCATTTCTGTTACTCCACTGGGAAAAAAAATGTTATTTTTTTTAGGAATAGTATGTGTATTGTAGTTTTGTATATTTGATCTGAGGAAAAGAAAGGTCACACTCTTTTTTGAAATGCTTAGCTATAACCCATTGAAGAAAAACGTTGCTCTTGCACACAGAGTGTTGCAGGGATATAGCTTAAGCTTTAACCTGCACTGATCAGAAAATATAGAATATAAAAGCATTGCACAAAGACTATAATAATTCAAAAAAAGAGTTGATAATCACTGCTATGGGGCAGCCCTGTCAAGACCATGTTTCCAGAAAGAACATATTTGCATTCCTTGAACAGAATAGAATGGAATCAAACAGAACAGAGGAGTCAAAGGTTAAATGTGTGACAGAAAAATAACAAATTCTGTCCGAGTTACATCACTTGAGAACGCATATAATTTTCAGCAGATGGACTAACTCATTCTTTTTTTACTTTCCATTTCTGGTTCAACTCACTTCCAACCTGGACTTCTGATGAATGTGGGCAATGGAATTTGCACCCAAGGAGAGATGTTAGCTTTTGCACATGAAAGGAGTGTCAGTGACTTGTCTGTTTCTCTTTTGCCAACTTCCACAGCTTAGAAAGGAGAAAGGTCTGATTGGCACTACTGAAGCTTTTTTTTTGTTTTTGTTTTTGTTTGTGTTTTGTTCTGTTTTGTTTTGTTTTTGTTTTTGGTTTTTTTTGCTTTTCACTTAAAAGGTGCATTACTGCAAATGGCTGCAGCATGGACAGTCCAGGATCCAATCAAGACAAAACTGCAGTTACTGAGAGCTTTATGATGTTATAATAATGTGCTGATTCTCAGAGGTGCATTCTGGGATCCAGTGCTTATGCATAAAGTATACTTAATATTCAACAGACAGAAAGAGAAAAGAAAGATGATAGGAAAACAAAGAAGCAGTTTAAAATGGGAAATAAGGAGGGCAGAAATGCATAATGACAGAAAGAGAAGTTTGAATTGTCTTTCATATCCAAACATGTCTTTTCATCATCATAGAATGTGCTTCTTTAAGTAACAGGTAAATTGGGAGGCACCATCAATTCATGCGAACATCTTTACTGGAAAATTTATAGTTAATAGAACAATGTGCTTTCTGGGACAAATGGCAGAAGTTTAGGTATCTTGAGGTCTTAAATACTTCTAAAAGTACATTAACAAACATATTCAGTGGAATTAGGAAACCAATTACTTTTTTTAGCAGTTACAATTTTTCATTAAGGAAAAACTATTGTCAACCAGATAACCTATCTCACACTTTCTCATATTGTCTTACAACGTTTTAAGGATTTGGTTAAAAAAATCCGTAACATTTAAGATTGACAAACCTTATGGCAAGATCTCCTTTTTCTAAGGAGAGTTATGGATTTAGCTTAGGTAGTTCATACTTCAAATACGAATTGCAAAGATTTCTTATAAGATCAGAAGATTCTTTGACAAAATGTTGCATAAGCTCTAATGCTTTTATTATAGAATAAAGGAGAACATGATAAATAAATGGATATACTTTTGTTGAAGGCTTTTGAGGCCTAGACATTGCTACTTCAGAATCAGATTTTGTAATACAGTGTGGTTGAAGAGAAATTTTGTTTTTCAAGACAATGGGACATCACAAGCAGGCAGAGAAAAGTGTCAACAAATGTTTACATGAAGAAATGTACAAGATGTTCCTGCAAGGAAAACAATGAAAAATGGGCCAGCTTTGACAAAGGTAAAACAGTAGTAAACTTTCAGCACTATCTTAGGTATAACAAGAAGTGCTGTGACTGAAACTCACACAAACTTCTTCCTAATAGTCAACATAAGAATGATCTGGAGGTTCATATCATTTTCACCCAGAGCCATAGCCTCCAGTCTGGAAGATAAACTGAAAGATTCCCTCATCCAATATGGATTTATATTCTTGAAATCTGGACTGACTCCAGCCTATAACCTAATGGCAAAACTAAGTCTTGCAGCATTTTTATTATATCTTCAGGAAAAAAAATAAAAACAAAGTTGCACTATATGTAGTTGGGACCATGAGACAAAGGTCTCATCTTTGAGAGGAGCAAAACAAGACTCATTAGCAGTAAAGCAAAGCCTGCAGACAGGCCATATCTCTGGCAGCACAACTGAGAGCAACTTAAGCTTGCTAATAGGAATTTTTCTTCTATTACAGGTTATAAATGAAAGCTCATAGAGCTTACAACCCGTGAGTAATTCCTTCACTGATTGCAGTCAGGACAGAATAAAAAGAAAATTAAAGGTCTACACCTTAGTTTGGGGGTGGTGCTTGCTGACAAAAGGAAGGCAGCAGATCTTGCTTCTGTTAAGAGCTTACATACTCACAGTGGAAACTGTCAGAATGGGACAACTATTTTCACATTCGAAAGTGGAGAATTCTGTCCAGGCGGTATCTTCAGGTTGGTGATATCAACCAGTTGTTCCAGTAACTCAGACATAAATTCTCTGAGGGCAAAGCAGAAGTGTTTGACAAAAAGCATCCAATGGTACAGCACCAGAAATGAGTGCCATGAATGCTCTCCTCCTAACCGTATTAATTTCTGTGGTGGGTTAACCCCAGCGTGCAGACTAACTCCTGCCTCCAGCAGGACAGTGGGAGAAGATACAAAGAATAGAAAGAAAAAGCTCATGGGTCAAGATAAAAGCAGGGAGAGCACTTAACAATTACTGCTGCTGTCAAAGCAAGCTCAACATGGGGAAAATTAATTCAACTTGTCAAAAATTAATCTATTTAATTAATAATCTGGATATTGAGAATAATAAAAAGAAAGAAATCATTTAAAAAAAAAAAAAAAACAAACAGGGAAAACACTTTTCCTGTCCCCTTCCCAGTGTTAACTTCAGTCCTTCACTCCCAGCTCCTCTCCTGTGTGTTTGCTATCACCACACACTACACTCAGTCCAAGTCAGCGAGTGGCACAGGACTAGGGTCATGGCCAGCACGTGTTGGAAGGTCTTTGCTGCTCCTTCCTCTTCACGCTTCTTCCCCACCCCACAGTGGTGCTCCACAGGCTGCTGCGCAGACATCTGCTCTGCTATTTCCCTCCATCTCTCTATATCCCGTGTTTATATCTGTATGGGAACTGCTCAGTCACAGCCTGAACCACTGATTGGTCACCTGAGGTGAGCACTGAGTCAGCCACAGGGGCACAGGTGAAGATGATATACCTGTGTGATTGGAAGGGGTGGAGCCTGGTTCCACCTCTCCCCAAACCCCATTTAAGGACTGACCACCACCAGGGAAGGACCTCTTCTCAGAGATCCCTCCTGTGTGGAGTCAATGGCAAGCCTCTATCATCATAAAGGTGAGCCACTCTCTTTTGCTATTTGTTTGTATACAATTTATATAGGCCTACTAAAATATACTATCTCCTGTACTCTTTTCATTGAGTACAATTCTTGGGAGTTATTTACCCTACAATATCCTAAATCCAGCATGGGCCATCCTCAGCCTCTTCTCATGGAGGGTTGCACCATATTGCCAACATCCTGGCTCCAGCACCGCTCTGCATTGTCATGTGCTCTACCTGTAAAAGTGACAGTGGAGTCTACTTGTATTGACATGCATGACAAAATCCCCATCAGACTCCCCAAAACCATGACTGCACACTAGCTGAACTTCGAGAAAATCCTGAGAAAGTAAGTCCCAAAGTAATTTTTATGTAGGGAAGGAACTGTTCAAGAGATAAAATGGCTTTGTGCAGTATCCAGAGTCAACAAATACAGTTTGTTGTGTGCAAAACAGATGAGTTTCACCTTGTTCTGACATTGAAACGTGGTACTTTTAATTTCTCCAAATTTTTAGAAGGAATTTTTATAGTCCTATATCTTTAGACTAAATAGTAAATGTGTTGTATTCCCATTTTTCTTAAGGATTTTGGGTTAAAAAATGTGGAATCAGTTGTGAAATCTCCTGACACTAGGCTGATATGCCTTAACCGGGTTCTCAGACAGGGAAGATGAACACGTGAAAGTGTATTTTGCTTCCTCATGATACTTTGGGCTTTCTGTATTGTTTCCCACTCCTCACAATCCACCTCTAAGGTGGCTTCCTGTTGTGGATGCTTTTAGCCCCAGAACACTAATAATTCTCTTCAGATTTCTCTTCAGGTAAAAACAGTCTTTCTGAAGAAACTGATATTCAGAAATTCTTAAGAGTTAAAGAAATACCCAAAAGTTTTGTTTGCATTGATTCACTCCAAAGGAAAAAAAGTACCCTTCCATCATTTCTCTTTTAGTATCTCAGTGAAAACCTTTCTATCAATGACATTTCCTATGTCACAACAGGTTTCTACATGTATCATAGGCTAGCTACTGAATATGATTTTAAAACCACGATTGGTGAAATCAACTTGGTTTAATTATTATGATCCAATTCAGAAAGGTATTTAGGAGATGAAGCAGTAAACTCATGCTATTGTCAGTGATGTATCCGTACCTACAGCCTAATCAGGTGACTTGATTCCATTTTCTTTCCTATGCTCACTTGGTAGAGCACTTCTACAGTGCTCAGGCTCCTTTTGAAGTATTTTTCTATGCTAGACAGCACTTAAACATAGCGACATAAACAAATAATAAGTAGCTACTAGTTAAGGCTAAGACAAACTTTCTAGAATTGACAGTAAACGAACAAATTGTACCAAGGATTTTAAGAGTCTCCAACACGGGAAGATTTATGAGGAGATAGGCATCTCTTAGGACTTGTCTTGCTGTTGCTGAATCTAGAGAACAGGCAAAATAACATTTTGCATACCTACAAATTTACTCCCCTACCAACATCATATTCCATAAGAACTACCCAGCTGGTACTTTTCTTTGGTCAGCAGTTGGCAGGTAACTCACAAAATGACAAAATCACCCAAGCCAACGTGTTAATTTTATCATGTTTACTTACAGCTAATAGGCTCAGCTTTGTCATTATCTAGTTCAGTTAGAGTAAACATGTAAACATGATGAAAAAGTAAAAATGATAAACTGTAGAGATGGAAAAGCTTCAAGATAATCTGGATATTCCTCATTATTTTACTGCTATTAAGCCCCTGGCAATAGTAGCTGATTGATTTGTCTGACAGAATGGGAAAAATGACAGTTGCCTAAGGAATAAGTGAGGATATTAATTATTGTCCCAGTAGAGGGAGGGAAGGAAGGAGATGAACAAACAAACAAAGAAACTAGGAAGTCTCACAGTTGTCAAAGTATGACTCTATGTTAGCAGTACTTGAGCCCTGATCCTTTTGAAGACAGTTGCCTGTTCCCACTTCCTTATCACAAGTGGGTAAGTTGAAAGCCTGCCTTTCACCCATCCCTCCCTCCATTGTGTCTGAATGTGCATAGGAATAAAGCGGAGGTGGAGAAAGGCTTTCAGTTGCATTAGTGTGTGCAGCAGGAATCGAACAGCTCCTTGTCAGTATGAGGTCACTGTGTCTTCTCTGGCCCCTCAGTGAGGTGCCACACACCTCTGAAAATGATCAAAGGATCCTCCTTGCTACTGTCCCCTTCTCAAATCACACTGCCCTTTCCTTCTAGCCCTGTTCCCCACTGTGGGTCTATTTCCAAACTGCATGAATTGAAAACTTTTTAATGGTGCTAGAGAAAATCAATGATGAGGAACAAAAAAAAGTTAAGGCTTATCACTACAAAACCTTTAGGAGGAACAAACAAACTCGGCAAGAACCAAGCTATGAGTGTTATACATGTAAGATGAGCTTCACAATTCTCTCCATAAGCCGCTAGCAGTTTAACAACTGTATGCAATTATTTAGATGTATAGTTTATTCCTGCATAATTTATGCAGATCCATTTTCAGATATTCTGCCCAAATACAGAATAACTGTTTCATGATTACAGCATCATCAGAGGACATCAAAGCACTCCACCAATATGATTCACATCCCCATTAACGATAATGCACATGACAAATGTGAATCTTTATTAAGTTAATTCTATTTCGTCCATTTTGCAGATGAGTAAGTGGGAGCACAGAGAGGTTAAGTGATTTGCCCCAGGTCAGAGTGAAATCTGGAAGTAAAAGCAATGTGTGAGTATGGCCTAAAAGCCATATAGATTACAATTAAATAGTGGAGTATTTAATTGTGAAAAAAATCTAAACAGTAAAGCTTCGTACCCCACCTAAGCACAGATTTTACAGGTGATCTCATATTCCTCATATATTTTAAACTTCCTGTGATCACTGAATAAATCTAGTGAATGGAAAGAAAAACAACAAAAAACTTTTCTTTCCCTTTCTAAAAAGCAAATGAGAGAAAAAAGGGGTTGCTAAAATTGCAGCAAAGAGAAATGATCTGTCCTAAAGTGACACTGCTTTTTTCACAGCGTCCTACCATAAATGTCCTTGAAAAACAGAAGTCATACAAAGAAGAACTCTGTGGCACACAGGAAAGTAAAAGTAAATGGAAAGATTTCTTCTTTAAATAACAATGGCCTACTGAGCTCTTTTTTTTGACCCATTAATAAGGTGGACGCAATTAACTAAAGGGTCAGTAACTAATAAATTGTTAATTGCTGCTTTACTGAATCAGAGTTTCTAATAAATGCCTGTATAGCTAGTAATGCTACAAAAACCAATCATTCTCTGGTGTTAATGTATTTCTAATCCAAGCCTCAATACACAGTGAAAAGTATAGTCAAATAACACAGCCCAGTTTTGAAACAAGTAATGTTTTCTGTTTTTGTTTTTCCTTTCAGGATTGAAAAGCTACACCAACTTTCTACCTTCAGCCATTTAAATAAGCACGAAGTTTAAATGAGCTCACATGCTTCTTATAACTAAAACAGTTAGCTGTGCTCACTTGTTTAGTTTGAAACTGAATTTGTAAAGTTTCAGTGATAGGAGACTGAACAGTACAGAAACTTTCAATGCTGAGTGAAAGTTAATATTTATGATACATTGGAAGCGAAACAATGTAGGGGAAACAGGCACTATCTCTTCCTATATTTAAAATATCTGAAATTCCCAGTAGATTCATGAAACTTTGTCAGTACGAGGCGAATCTCTTGTTATGTGGTAGAAACAATACCTCTGAGAAAGAAAGTCCCCTCTTTTTCTCTCCCAGAATCCCATCCAGTCTTAGCAGTGCTACAGTGCTGAGAAGTGACATATCCTTTTGCTGATTATGCAGGTGACAGGATACATAATAGTATACAAAAAAGTTCAAATGCACTCGACCTGAGAATGAGGGAATCTGGTTCCCAGCACACAACTTGTACGCTTCCACTGCTACCATTTACAAAGAATCGAATTCTGGAATTTCCTGACAGCTTTTTCACATTAATTCTCTGTGCATTTCAATGGTTATCTGTTCAATTTTATTGAGATCTTCTGGCCCTGGCTGCAAAATTAGCCACTCTGACATGTCACTGATGCACCACTGTGTTCACTAATGCCAGAGAGTTCAGGGCTGCAGTCAGAGGGTAGAGAGCAGGATTCCTTGGAGTGACAAGTTTAAAAAGCTTTGTCTAAATGATTCTTCCAGAAAACTCAGGCTTCTGTTTGAATAAACATATTCTTTCCCAGAGGGACTGGGTGTCAGCCAGATCTTATCCACACCATGATCAAAAGTTATTCCCTACTGACAAGCTAAGCATTGGCTGGCCAACTTTTTTCTATATATTAGAATATGAATTTTCAACAGAAAGTTCCCTTGTCAACAAAAGAAGAGTATTTTGTCATGAACTCCCAGAATAATGGTCTCATTCATCAAGAAGTCTTGAACAGTTCAGCAATATACTCAGTACAGCTATGTTGTTTTTCTTGTATCTCATTTTCATATCTCAGATGAGCTCAGCTTCCTCTGATTCACAAAATAGTGAGATCTAAAAGGCAGGAATGTCTTTTTGTATTCCTAGTCTCTGTTCTGCCTTAGTTAATCCACTCACTTCAAGGGGACGATTACAAAACTGCTCATACAAGCTATCCAATATTTTTGCTGGATTTAGGTTTGCAGCTGAATCGGTAAAGGTTAACAATGTTTCCCAGATATCTACCCGGGAAGAGCATTCAAGTAATATGTAAAAGAGTATGAACATTCCAATCCCAATATATGTTTGTGAATCTGCTGTAAAATTAGTGATGCTATTAAGCTATCTGACTCAATTTTAAGGCTAAAGAAAATAAGCAAGCTTCTTACCTTAGAAACTCATGATAGACTATTTACCTCCATTTTCCTTCATTAATAATTTCCTTGGAAAAAAAGTTAGTTGCTAAGTGTAGTGTCATCAGTTCTAGAAACATTTCTATTTGAATTATAAGTTTGTTCTATTGAGTTAAAGGAAGGGAACTGAACAAAACTGGAATATTATGCAATTAGATTACTTTAACATAATGCATCAAATAAAATAATTTTATTTAAAGTTCAAGGATAATTTTTAAAAGCAGAAAGAAATTATTCATTATACATGGAAAGCTAGAGGCTTGCAGATTACTGTGTATTCCTACCTTCTGAAGATATATTCTCACTTCTTGTTATATGAAAAAATTCAAAAAGGAATGTAAAAGTTAAATGTCATAGCTGGTTTTCATGCATCCCTCTGACGAAATATTTTTAACACGAAGTATACAACATACAGAGGAAAACCAATCTAAAGGCCAATATTTTTTGCACAGCATTTAGCCAGAAGCAGTAAGGCTTATTAATGCCTTTAATAAGTTAATTGCTGTCTTTTGAATTCAGTACACAGCTGAGAAAAACTATTAAGTTCACTATGCAAAGCTCAAAATAAATATAAACAGTAACTAACCGCTGCATTCTGGAGTAAACAAAATCTGATATTTTGCAGTTCATAATTTCACTAATTTCACGATGTTAGGAAGAAATTTTTTACTCAGAGGGAGGTGAGGCATTGGCACGGGCTGCCCAGAGAAGCTATGAATACACCATCGATTGAGGGGTTTAAGTCAAGATTAGATGGTGCCCCGGGCACCCTGAGCTGGTGGGTGGCAATCAGCGCATGGCAAGGGATTGAAAATCAATGATCACTAAGGTCCTTTCCAACATAAGCCATTCTATGATTCTGTGACTCTATGATATAATTAAAGAGAACATCTGATGTGTCTGACTTTAATTAATATATTTTTTTTTTGTTAAATTCCCAATATCTGGTGTTATTACTCATTATGGAAACACCTGTAGTATTTTTACCGATTTTTAACAAATTATGATGATTTACATTTTAAAAATTAAATCAGAATTATTATTTTTCCAACAATTGTATTGTTATCATTTAGAAAACATTACTCCATTTTGGATTTGTAGTAGTATATAAATTAAATCAAGACACTTCTGAACAGACTTCAGCTTCATTTTGGATGATAATATGTATCATCTATAAGTGACAGGAAGAGTTGTAGAAAACAGTTGTAGTGCAAATGCAGTATATTCCCACACATTTCCCTCAACTGTGGTTTACAGTAATATAATGAACCCTACGGATTTTGTCAGTTAATTGAAGAGAAAACATCAATCAGTCATTTCTCAAACAAGTTTCTGTAGAATTTCTATTTCCCACTGAAAG
Organism: Odontophorus gujanensis; assembly: GCA_013399175.1. Classification (NCBI taxonomy): domain Eukaryota; kingdom Metazoa; phylum Chordata; class Aves; order Galliformes; family Odontophoridae; genus Odontophorus; species Odontophorus gujanensis. Next base: position 54,759 of record VXAB01003727.1, read on the forward strand.
CCATCCAAAAACTTGTTGCTGTCACAGATAGAACCTGAAAATGTCCAGATACATTCTCTCTACCAATAGAGATTGATTGAAGAAGTAATTTGGACCAGTTCTTAATGTTTTTTTTCATAATCAGTCCTTTTTTACTCTAGTGCATATAACTGTGTTAAGATAGAATCAGAAAAAAAAACCAAACCAATATTCACTTTTATTAAGTCTTTTAGGCAAATGCAAAACAGCTTACTGAAGTTTAAGTTGTTTTGGTCTACATAATTGAGAATTCAGTCTGAAATATTTAGTGAAAGCACTATTTACAACTTCGTTCAGAATGTTATGCCTTCTTGGCACCTCTTTATTTGAAATACCATCTAGCACGTTTTCTGAAAAGCAAGAAACCTGAACATAGGGTAGATAAGGAAAATAGGTTACAAATAGGAACAAGAAAGGTCAAGTCATTCTCATTTCATCCAACAGCATAAACTAGTTAACAGAAATTTATAACAAATAATAGTCAGTTCAGTGGATTTTCAGAAGATATCTAAAACTGGGATAAAATTTGCATACATAATAAAATCAGGACTGATAGTGATAGAACAAGGGGGAATGGTTTTAACCTNGAATAAACATATTCTTTCCCAGAGGGACTGGGTGTCAGCCAGATCTTATCCACACCATGATCAAAAGTTATTCCCTACTGACAAGCTAAGCATTGGCTGGCCAACTTTTTTCTATATATTAGAATATGAATTTTCAACAGAAAGTTCCCTTGTCAACAAAAGAAGAGTATTTTGTCATGAACTCCCAGAATAATGGTCTCATTCATCAAGAAGTCTTGAACAGTTCAGCAATATACTCAGTACAGCTATGTTGTTTTTCTTGTATCTCATTTTCATATCTCAGATGAGCTCAGCTTCCTCTGATTCACAAAATAGTGAGATCTAAAAGGCAGGAATGTCTTTTTGTATTCCTAGTCTCTGTTCTGCCTTAGTTAATCCACTCACTTCAAGGGGATGATTACAAAACTGCTCATACAAGCTATCCAATATTTTTGCTGGATTTAGGTTTGCAGCTGAATCGGTAAAGGTTAACAATGTTTCCCAGATATCTACCCGGGAAGAGCATTCAAGTAATATGTAAAAGAGTATGAACATTCCAATCCCAATATATGTTTGTGAATCTGCTGTAAAATTAGTGATGCTATTAAGCTATCTGACTCAATTTTAAGGCTAAAGAAAATAAGCAAGCTTCTTACCTTAGAAACTCATGATAGACTATTTACCTCCATTTTCCTTCATTAATAATTTCCTTGGAAAAAAAGTTAGTTGCTAAGTGTAGTGTCATCAGTTCTAGAAACATTTCTATTTGAATTATAAGTTTGTTCTATTGAGTTAAAGGAAGGGAACTGAACAAAACTGGAATATTATGCAATTAGATTACTTTAACATAATGCATCAAATAAAATAATTTTATTTAAAGTTCAAGGATAATTTTTAAAAGCAGAAAGAAATTATTCATTATACATGGAAAGCTAGAGGCTTGCAGATTACTGTGTATTCCTACCTTCTGAAGATATATTCTCACTTCTTGTTATATGAAAAAATTCAAAAAGGAATGTAAAAGTTAAATGTCATAGCTGGTTTTCATGCATCCCTCTGACGAAATATTTTTAACACGAAGTATACAACATACAGAGGAAAACCAATCTAAAGGCCAATATTTTTTGCACAGCATTTAGCCAGAAGCAGTAAGGCTTATTAATGCCTTTAATAAGTTAATTGCTGTCTTTTGAATTCAGTACACAGCTGAGAAAAACTATTAAGTTCACTATGCAAAGCTCAAAATAAATATAAACAGTAACTAACCGCTGCATTCTGGAGTAAACAAAATCTGATATTTTGCAGTTCATAATTTCACTAATTTCACGATGTTAGGAAGAAATTTTTTACTCAGAGGGAGGTGAGGCATTGGCACGGGCTGCCCAGAGAAGCTATGAATACACCATCGATTGAGGGGTTTAAGTCAAGATTAGATGGTGCCCCGGGCACCCTGAGCTGGTGGGTGGCAATCAGCGCATGGCAAGGGATTGAAAATCAATGATCACTAAGGTCCTTTCCAACATAAGCCATTCTATGATTCTGTGACTCTATGGTATAATTAAAGAGAACATCTGATGTGTCTGACTTTAATTAATATATTTTTTTTTTGTTAAATTCCCAATATCTGGTGTTATTACTCATTATGGAAACACCTGTAGTATTTTTACCGATTTTTAACAAATTATGATGATTTACATTTTAAAAATTAAATCAGAATTATTATTTTTCCAACAATTGTATTGTTATCATTTAGAAAACATTACTCCATTTTGGATTTGTAGTAGTATATAAATTAAATCAAGACACTTCTGAACAGACTTCAGCTTCATTTTGGATGATAATATGTATCATCTATAAGTGACAGGAAGAGTTGTAGAAAACAGTTGTAGTGCAAATGCAGTATATTCCCACACATTTCCCTCAACTGTGGTTTACAGTAATATAATGAACCCTACGGATTTTGTCAGTTAATTGAAGAGAAAACATCAATCAGTCATTTCTCAAACAAGTTTCTGTAGAATTTCTATTTCCCACTGAAAGCCATCCAAAAACTTGTTGCTGTCACAGATAGAACCTGAAAATGTCCAGATACATTCTCTCTACCAATAGAGATTGATTCAAGAAGTAATTTGGACCAGTTCTTAATGTTTTTTTTTCATAATCAGTCCTTTTTTACTCTAGTGCATATAACTGTGTTAAGATAGAATCAGAAAAAAAAACCAAACCAATATTCACTTTTATTAAGTCTTTTAGGCAAATGCAAAACAGCTTACTGAAGTTTAAGTTGTTTTGGTCTACATAATTGAGAATTCAGTCTGAAATATTTAGTGAAAGCACTATTTACAACTTCGTTCAGAATGTTATGCCTTCTTGGCACCTCTTTATTTGAAATACCATCTAGCACGTTTTCTGAAAAGCAAGAAACCTGAACATAGGGTAGATAAGGAAAATAGGTTACAAATAGGAACAAGAAAGGTCAAGTCATTCTCATTTCATCCAACAGCATAAACTAGTTAACAGAAATTTATAACAAATAATAGTCAGTTCAGTGGATTTTCAGAAGATATCTAAAACTGGGATAAAATTTGCATACATAATAAAATCAGGACTGATAGTGATAGAACAAGGGGGAATGGTTTTAACCTAAGACAGGGGAGATTTAGGTTAGATGTTAGGAGAAAGTTTTTCACTCAGAGGGTGGTGATGCACTGGAACAGGTTGCCCAGGGAGGCTGTGGATGCCCCATACCTGGAGGCATTCAAGGCAAGGCTGGATGTGGCTCTGGGCAGTCTGGTCTAGTGGTTGGCGACCGTGCCCATGGCAGGGGGGTTGAAACTAGATGATCTTTGAGGCTCTTTTCAACCCAGGCCATTCTGCGATTCTGTGATTCTACAACATTCAGGGTCAAACCGTTGTATTTACTTTTTCTGTTATAACTGAGTTGGGAAAATTATCATACTTTAGAATATTAAAAAACATTTNTCTGAAATATTTAGTGAAAGCACTATTTACAACTTCGTTCAGAATGTTATGCCTTCTTGGCACCTCTTTATTTGAAATACCATCTAGCACGTTTTCTGAAAAGCAAGAAACCTGAACATAGGGTAGATAAGGAAAATAGGTTACAAATAGGAACAAGAAAGGTCAAGTCATTCTCATTTCATCCAACAGCATAAACTAGTTAACAGAAATTTATAACAAATAATAGTCAGTTCAGTGGATTTTCAGAAGATATCTAAAACTGGGATAAAATTTGCATACATAATAAAATCAGGACTGATAGTGATAGAACAAGGGGGAATGGTTTTAACCTAAGACAGGGGAGATTTAGGTTAGATGTTAGGAGAAAGTTTTTCACTCAGAGGGTGGTGATGCACTGGAACAGGTTGCCCAGGGAGGCTGTGGATGCCCCATACCTGGAGGCATTCAAGGCAAGGCTGGATGTGGCTCTGGGCAGTCTGGTCTAGTGGTTGGCGACCGTGCCCATGGCAGGGGGGTTGAAACTAGATGATCTTTGAGGCTCTTTTCAACCCAGGCCATTCTGCGATTCTGTGATTCTACAACATTCAGGGTCAAACCGTTGTATTTGCTTTTTCTGTTATAACTGAGTTGGGAAAATTATCATACTTTAGAATATTAAAAAACATTTAAAAGCCTCCTATTTTCAAATGAAGGTGCACAGATACTCAACACAGAAAGATTAGTTTCATAGGTATCACTGAGTATGCACTTATTATTCTGATGTTACCATATATTTCACACAAGCAATTTTGAATTTAACTCTAAAATGAACATATATTTATGTATTCCTGCTACATCTCTCTTACACAGACACACACACAAAGAAAGGTATTCTACTTTACATGACAGCACTGTATATAACAATAATACAGGTAATATGCAAGTATCAAAGAACCTTTTTGTAAGGTTTTCCTCACCATGGTTATTTATGCTTACAACAAGTTAGGAAATCACATTGTTACATGCTGGTAAAAGTATCCTATGGTCCCTGTTTAATTCCTAGAGAAACCTGTCAGAGGTAAAAGATGTACTACAAAAGGGATAAAAAGTAAAGAACATGTCTATTATCAATTTAATGATAGGACAGACGTTCCCTTCAAAGTTTTTCCTGTTACGAAGCCTCACCAGTGAATAGAAGTATCTAATGTATTATTCAGATAAAGGCCTCTGAACCTTAGACAGAAGGAAATCCATACTGCCTTACATTGCTTTATTAAGTCTATATTAAGGGCTCCATTACTTTAAAGAATCTGTTTAAGTAACATTAAGGCTATGACCCAAACTGACAAAAGTAAGGAAATACAGATAGGTGAATTTCCATCTTTAAAATATGCTGCTGTGGGGATGAAAAAGGAACAATGGAGTATAAGACTTTGCTTCTCATCTTGAGCTGAGAGAAATATTTGGGACTAAAGAAAAAAAAAAAGAAGAAGAAGAAAAAAAAAAAAAACCAGCCAGATTCTTCTCTTGGCATTCAACTGAATCCAAATAAAAACTTCTTTAAGTTCAACTGTCTTCCCATCATCTCACACCATGGGTCACTTGCAGACCTAGGAGCAAGTTTTCAAGTCGCTGTAGGAATAACAGACAATTTCTTACTGCACTGCAACAGCATGTTAGAATAAAGGACCCAATTACTCAGGGGCCATATGTAGAACAGTGCTCAAGGGTTTTCACGTGTGTGTATGTACTGTGAAATATGCAGAGAGTAGAAGATCTTTCTATCCCATCTTTTTCCTTTTACACTGGGAGGATGCAGGAAAGAGAGTCAGATCACTGGCAGCAACTATGACATTTTGCGAAGTAGCCATCACTATACAGGAGAAGAGGACATTATTAACCAGTTTAACTGTAGCTTTTAACTCAGAGTTAAAATCAGTCTTCACAACAGGCCACTGTTAGATTGTATGAATTCTACTGAAATCCTGAAAAGTAATAAATAAACAAGAAATCTGCCTAAATCTTGTCCTTTAAGAATGTCATTAATTTGAAAATGTGGAAGCAACTGGCTTACACCATTTAATCCCACCTGAAGTCCTGGAACAGTTATAATATCTTTCTCTTGAAGTAGCCTTGAAATCAGTATTTTAGCATGCATTTAAAAATTCTGATAACAAAGTATTTGAGCTCACATTTGTAACTAGGAATGCCTTTAAATTTCTAAATAGTCAAACAATGTTTATTCATTAATCTTGTCTTTTTATCCTTGTGGTCTCATTTTTGCATTGGCAAAAAAGACTTTCCTTTTGTTTATTTTTTTCACAACCTGTTTAAAATATTCCAAACTCAAAATGTACACACAAACGTGGCATTTTGATAACAAATCTGGGAATCAAAATCACAAACTGAACAGAAAAGATCCTCTTCTTCAAATTCCGAGCCCTGCTAGTGTATCTCAGCAAAGACAAATAACAAAATAAATATCAGCACTGTTTAATAGTAGGAGTTATTAACAGCCAGACCAAATTTGGAAATACACTGCTAACTTCTCCAGCTCCTCAGATTAAGACAGAATGACTTTCTGAAAGCAGAAGTTTGTCCAAATCTAAATTTAAACTGCTGACAGTGGTAACAGTGAATGGGAGCAAAACGAGTACTTGTATATGATCAGATTCCATTATCTGTGGTCTTTTTTGGCCTTGCACATCATGTAATTTTGATAAAAATATATGATATAAAATCTTGACAAAAATAGATTTGTGCAATTTCCATGGAAAAATTCATGGAAATACAACAGACCCTTTCTGACAAGACATTCACTTAAAAGGAAAATGGCTAAATGGATAATAGAATTCTTTTTTAAGGTTGAAAATGAGCAAACAAGCTCAAACAAAATGAAAATTTACCTCTCACGATGAATATTTCAGTTCTTCTCGTTGCTATTCTAAAGCAAATAAAATGCATTATCTTTCCAGATGGTAGTGTTTGTTTTGCTTGTATATACATTACAAACTAAGGCTTATACAGGAAAAAGAAAAAATCCCAGAGAACTTTCTTGTATAGTCTGTGATGGGTGGAAACAGACTTTTTTACCTCATACATGGGCCAAAGTCCTTACAGACCTACATCTGCAAATCCCTTGGCAGCAGCTTCTGTTGTGATTTCTGCATGCCTCGTCACTCACCACAGTTGTGACTTCTGGTCCTGTCCCTTTCCTGGCTCAAAGGTGAGTATTCTGAGGAGTATCTGGGCCTATTACTGCCTTTTACAAACACTGTGCTTCCAACAAGCTAGTGGAACGTATTCTGCACCATGGTATGCCTCCTAACCACCCAAAGTGTCATTCTGAAAATGAAGTTACAGCATTCCAACAATATTTTATCAATCTATAGCATTATCACCACAGCTTCACCATTCAAGGTGAGTAGAAATCCCCTAGTAGGTATGGAAGAACACAGGATGATGAGTGGGTGACAAATTTCTAGCTCTTGTTTTATACAGAGTGCTGTGTACCCTGTCACATATGTTTTGTAAAATGGTAATATTAGCTCTACATATCTAAGTGCAATGTTTGTAAATGAGTGATTTGTAAATGTTTTCCTGAAATCAGGAAGATCAGCAGTTCTGTGTGTTCTCATTTTTCCCTGTCTGCTTCTGAAAATAGAGGGATGAACCCACTCCTTTCCTTTTTCTTGAAGGAATCCTGCCCCTTTGCCGTATCAGTGCTCTATTGGGAGGAGATTTTTCTTGCTCATTATCTGCATAATGTAATTTGTACCTCAGAAGAAAAAAATTAATCTTAAACCTGAAAATTCTGTGCAAAATATGGGCTGTTTACTTGACCTGGCAGAACTGCTGGATCTCAGTCCTGCTGACTGAACAGCTGTAAAGACTTCATCCTGCAAGATGCTGTTAACCTGGCAACATCAGGCCTATATTAACATATAAGTATAAGGGCATCCTCTTGTAGGTTGTATGGTAATATATACTAACATACATATATGCAAAACACATACTCATAGATCTCTATATATGAATATGCACACAAATAAATGGATGACAGCTGGATACAAATGCAAAAATATGTCTCAGGCTGGAACGCTTTGAATTATTTCTAACACATACAATGCAAACCATCTATTTGAAATGTCACAAAGGGAATTTTCACCCTGGATGAATTCTTGTATGCTAAAATTCAACTAACACTGGACTTCTTTTTGGAAAAATAAATGTTAAAAAGACCAGGTTTCAAATGGAAGTGCTGACAGTCCTTTAAATATCGCAGCTTGAATAGTATCACCACTGTATATTAACAACTGTAGTCATAAGATCTCAACATTTTTCCCCTCCCCATCTTTCCCTGGAGCTGCTCAAAAAGCTAAGTCCCTTTTCACATTCTTAATGACGAAAAGTTTAAAAAAAAAAAAGAAAGAAAGAAAGAAAAAGAGAGAAAAGACATAAAAGTTCAGCTGGATTTTCTTCTGGTTTCCTAATGAGCTTAACATCTCATAAGACGCCTTTGGTAAAGGAGAAAATCTTTTCAAAAAGACCCATTTTCCTGCTGACAGTACAATCTTTCTGAAGTAACATCAGAAGACCATAAGGGTGACATCCAAGACACCTGAGCTGGTGATACAAGCTCTGTAACCAATAGATTTCTATCCCCTCTTTACTCCACGTTTTCTAGCAACATAGTTCTTTAGAATCAGGTCAAAAGAAAAAACTGTTTAGTTGTTTAATAGAAATAAATATTTTTTCTTTTCATCAGATCTCTGCTAGAGCTTGCCCAAAGTCAAAGTATGCTATAATTTAATTTGTCATAAAAGACCCGAAGTAGATGGCTTTTAATAAAATAGGAAATCACAGTCATGTAGTTTCATGTCACCTTGTGTATACATGAACAATGGTACCTGACCTATTTAATGATTTTTTCTGCTCTAGGATAACAGAGAATAGTCTTACAATAAATTTGAATCCTGCATGGCTTCAGAAAGTAAGAAGCAGCAATTTCTATAACACCAGTGAGAAGAAATGCTGTCTTGAATGCATTGACNCCGTATCAGTGCTCTATTGGGAGGAGATTTTTCTTGCTCATTATCTGCATAATGTAATTTGTACCTCAGAAGAAAAAAATTAATCTTAAACCTGAAAATTCTGTGCAAAATATGGGCTGTTTACTTGACCTGGCAGAACTGCTGGATCTCAGTCCTGCTGACTGAACAGCTGTAAAGACTTCATCCTGCAAGATGCTGTTAACCTGGCAACATCAGGCCTATATTAACATATAAGTATAAGGGCATCCTCTTGTAGGTTGTATGGTAATATATACTAACATACATATATGCAAAACACATACTCATAGATCTCTATATATGAATATGCACACAAATAAATGGATGACAGCTGGATACAAATGCAAAAATATGTCTCAGGCTGGAACGCTTTGAATTATTTCTAACACATACAATGCAAACCATCTATTTGAAATGTCACAAAGGGAATTTTCACCCTGGATGAATTCTTGTATGCTAAAATTCAACTAACACTGGACTTCTTTTTGGAAAAATAAATGTTAAAAAGACCAGGTTTCAAATGGAAGTGCTGACAGTCCTTTAAATATCGCAGCTTGAATAGTATCACCACTGTATATTAACAACTGTAGTCATAAGATCTCAACATTTTTCCCCTCCCCATCTTTCCCTGGAGCTGCTCAAAAAGCTAAGTCCCTTTTCACATTCTTAATGACGAAAAGTTTAAAAAAAAAAAAGAAAGAAAGAAAGAAAAAGAGAGAAAAGACATAAAAGTTCAGCTGGATTTTCTTCTGGTTTCCTAATGAGCTTAACATCTCATAAGACGCCTTTGGTAAAGGAGAAAATCTTTTCAAAAAGACCCATTTTCCTGCTGACAGTACAATCTTTCTGAAGTAACATCAGAAGACCATAAGGGTGACATCCAAGACACCTGAGCTGGTGATACAAGCTCTGTAACCAATAGATTTCTATCCCCTCTTTACTCCACGTTTTCTAGCAACATAGTTCTTTAGAATCAGGTCAAAAGAAAAAATTGTTTAGTTGTTTAATAGAAATAAATATTTTTTCTTTTCATCAGATCTCTGCTAGAGCTTGCCCAAAGTCAAAGTATGCTATAATTTAATTTGTCATAAAAGACCCGAAGTAGATGGCTTTTAATAAAATAGGAAATCACAGTCATGTAGTTTCATGTCACCTTGTGTATACATGAACAATGGTACCTGACCTATTTAATGATTTTTTCTGCTCTAGGATAACAGAGAATAGTCTTACAATAAATTTGAATCCTGCATGGCTTCAGAAAGTAAGAAGCAGCAATTTCTATAACACCAGTGAGAAGAAATGCTGTCTTGAATGCATTGACTGTCTATTACAATTTTGCATGGGATTTTTTATTGCAAAAAGTTTCTTACAATGCTGACATTACTCATGTGATATATCTGATGGAAAGCAGAGAGGGGACCTCTGTGTTTGGATTATGTATGTGTCAGGGAAGACACAAAACTAGGCCTTAATATGTACTATGTCAGGCATATGGACAAACCTATATATTTTTGTCACTTGTGTTATGATTTGGTGGCACTACAATACAACATCCTTTGGTTGTGCAAGTGTAATACCACGCTGTTATAGGAAGGAGTTGGGTTATGTTGTCAGAATTATAAATTCTGCAATTTATTTTTTTGACAGAAATCTGTAATAGGGGTAGACTTCAGGACGAATAAGACAAGAAACTCACCAATGCTCAGCTTTGAACGCCAGTGAAAAAACACTTCTCATTTTCTATCTTTTCAGAACATCTAACATTTTTGTTATGGTTGCCAGAATTCTACAGTTTCTGTAATTGTGGAGTATCTACTATGAAGCAAGCTACTAGCAATCATTTTGGTGTTCCTAGGGTCTATTTAAGACCAATGTTTTTTTCAGAAACAGAACAACAGAACACTGGACTAAGCTGCATGAAAAAGGCAGTTTTCCTAATTCTCTTATTTCTCACATGTACAAATCTTCCACTCTGGCATGATTCAACAACTTGTGAATCTGGGAGGCCTAACCAGAATAGGGGTGAGACTGGAAGGATGCATGTCCAGAATAAGGACTTTCCAAAGGCCTTAAACTTGATCTGGCAGTTGATTGTCTCCAGAGGTGTGAATTAATTCTGCCCCCAGGTCAGTTTAGTCCCCTTGTGAGAAGAAACCTTCAATTATGATAAACTCTGCTAAATTATTTACGATATTTCTTTGATATAATGAAGCTTTATTCAGCAGTAAGACCTTTGTCTCAAGTTGGAAGTGAATGGGGCAAATGATCATGGAACTACAGAGGATGTAGGCTTCTGAAGCAGAAGCACTAACTAGGCTGGTTTAAATTTATTCTTAGAACTGTTGATTTCAGAGAAGTTAATATGAGAAAGAATCCAGCTCATAAAACTTAATTCTTCCCTGTTTTACAGGGAGTGTGGTCTCAGAGAGGTAACTGAGTATGTAAGGGCAGCATTTCAGTTCCTGAGGTAGACTACAGAAAGTCCTATAGTTCAGCAGTTCTCACATAACCTTTATTGTCTTATTTTCAACTGGCTGCTGTTAGCTGTAAAAATGAATTCATTAAAAAAAATTAAAAACAAAATAGCACAAGACTGGTGCTTTGGAATACTCAGTCTTAGAACCTGGCCCAATAAAAAATATATACGTATATTCAACTTCCACACCATTAAAGCCAGACATTTTCTTTATAACAAAACCTGGCCCTCAGTTGTAGTCAATACCATATAGAGGCATTTAGAGAGTAACAAAATCTCACAGGAAATTCTTTATATAAAGAGATTCAGAAATGAAAATACCATGCAGGTCACAGTCATTGGCACATAATGGTACAGTTAAGCCATTTATTTCTAATTAGGTCTATGATCAGAAAATAGCCAATTTCAGTTTCTGTTTCTTGGTATGTTCAACTATTTTGTCAGCCAAAAACTGTTAGCTGCTGAATTTTTAATGATGCTTTATTGGATAATAAGGTTGTGTTTTCATTTCTCTCAAACTGCTGGAGCCTCCGTTAACAATTATATTGGGGAAAAGGTTTCCACAGTAGGTGGGCCCCACGGTCTGTATAAACCATAGATTAGCATTATGGAAAAAAAAAAAAACAAACCAGGAAAAAAACAAAGAGCACCTAAGAAAGTCAGGTTTGTGTTTGGGTGTGTACAGAATTAGGTTACTTCGTTACATAAATTAAGCAACCAAATTAATACATTCAGTATGGTGAAACTCACATGAATCTGCTACTCTTTAGGTCAGCAAGATCCAGCCATAGAGTTGAAGTCTTTAATTAATGGTCAAATAAAGCTATACTTGTTACTTCAGGAATATGAGTTTTTGATAGTAGAGCTGGTCAAATCCCTGGCAGGTGTGTGCCTGGCTCAGAAACTCCCTCTGTCCTGCAGTGATGTTGTACTGACCTGTTCCAAGGACACAGTTCTTTTGGTTTACAGCAGCAATTTACATGTTCCCACTTAATTTGAGAAAGCTGCTTCTCTTATCATCTCAGGAGTATCTTCTCTTTAAACCAAACCAATTTTTATCCTGTTTCTTTTCATTTGTAAGGCAAAGATGTTCTTATTTGCTCAACAAGCTACTTTTCTTCATTTGTCATTTGTTGTTTCAGAGGACTGCTTTGGGGCTTGTGGAAAAGCTCTGCTTTGCACCCTGGTGTCATACACCAATCAGCATTTCCGTGATCTTTTGAGATGGCGGAGCAAAAAGTAGCATCTGTTTTGGGCATCTGCTGAAATAAATGAATGCCTGAATTGTTCTCAGGTTGAGGAGGCAAATGAGTTACTATAGGGGGACAGAGGACAAAAAGAAGAGAATGTGAAAGAAAATAATTAAAGAAAAAGAAAGTTTGATTGCACTGAAAATATGGATACAGTGCAAGTCATAGAACAAAGGACACTTTAAAAAGTTAAAATTTAAAAGGCAGGTTTTGGTTCAGAATTGTACTGCAAAGGCTCAAAATCTGCATAGATATAGGAATTTAGACATAATGTATTTATAGAACCACTTATTTCCTAAGAAGAATACCCAGCTCTGAGTATTTAATTTAGTAAAATTTTAATGATTTCCTATATGGATATGAAAAAGAGTGATATATTTAAAAAGTCCAGCTATACCAACCCGCTATTTGCATGCATAAGGTAAAAGAATAATTTATTTTGTCAACATAAAAAAATAATGTAGTGACCTTTCCATTCTTTCAAAGACTCTGAAGCAGAGATGCAAAATTCAGTATTATTACTGACCATTTTGACAAGGATATTACTGTTGTTATAACACCTGGACAAACAAACATGTCTTTGAAAAATCTCTTTATACCTACATTCACTTCCCTATTTCATCAGCCAAAACTTTCTACAGATTTCAACTCTGCAAAGTGTACTCAAGACACTGATACTTCCTAGGGATGAAGCGATTATCCATCAACCCCACAAAGTTCTTCTCCATCCCAATACTGGACTGTATGTGGCAAAAATGAATTATTTTTTATAAATCATGCAGTCACAACAATATGAAAAAAAAATATACGAGAAAAAGTTTTGCCAATGGAGTGAGGTTTAAATAAAGTGTATTAAATAAGGCACTGGGCCTAAATCTGAATAGCTAGGACAACTATTAAGAAAAATCACAAGAAAGAAGAATGGAAGTTATAGACAGTTTTTAAATCTTCAGTTTACTAGTTTAGACACTGTTTTGGTTATCTTACTAAACATCTGTAAAATATGGCTGGATATATCTAGTACAATTATTCAAAAATGTAAATGTAATTGTATATACAGAGTCAGTGCACACCTACAGGTACATAAGAGCTTACATGGATGTACAAATGAAAGGTACATGACACAATATAAGGATGCAGGGTAAGTTTTGCCTTCCTCGTCTGTAACTGTATGGTTCATCATAACCATATGCCAAAAACTACATAAGCCACTCAATTCAGTATATGCTGAAACACATCCAGTTTACAGTGAACTCTGTGCTTATGTGTTAACTTCAAAGTCAATCCAATAGCATTTCCCTGGTTACTGGACCTCACAAAACTGACTCCAAAGCAATAGTTGAAAAGAAGTTGTGCTGTTCTTACACAGCCAATTCACAACGCTGCAGAATACAGTATGAGGAATGCTCAAAAGCTTTAAGCTGCAAGAAGTGATGATAGGCATCCACTGCTTGCTATGAAATACACATACATTCTTGGGTTTGGTACCCGTATTTGAATCTATTCAATATTATAGCTAACAGAAAGTCTTCCTGAGGAATCAAATGATGTAAGGCCTGGCTGCTAAAGAGCTGTATTTAACCTTCTGTACAGTTAGGAAATTGAGATCACACAGGATCTCCTGCCCAGTGTCCTCAGGTTTTTTCACTTTTTGATTGTATTGGTCCAAGTTCTTTCAAGTCTCAGGTTTCTGTAGTTTCTGCTTCACCTGCTTTACCAGGGTAAACTTATCTATCTGTGCTTTGCACTCTACATGCGACTTTAATAAGCTTCCAAGCCTGAAGCTCCAGGTGCAATGAGCTCAGTGAAATCAATGGGAAATATCTGTGTGCACCAAAGGCCAGATTTTGATCCATTGTGTTCGAGCAGAATGATCCTCATTAACCTAACAGATAAAGGCAGCAATGAGCGGCACTTCTGTAATATCCATGAAATCACTATTTCATGATACCAGCGAAAGCCCAGGGAGGAGGTTTCTTGGTTGCAATAATTAATAATTTACAAAAAGCTTTAACTAAGCAAGACATTGCCCACCTGGAAATTGGAATGAAAGGATATTAATGAAGCTGCAATGCAGATGGTCATGTTGGAGGTGATGAAGAATTTATTAGGGAGACAGCCATCAGAGCCTGTGTAGTATATGAAGCATAAAACTGCTATAACTAATGACAGCAAGTAGTTTAGGCAAGTAATGGACAGCACAGCTACAAAAGGGAACATGGAGATATATTATTTAGTAATAAAGTTCTCATAAAAATGTGAAATATGAAGTAGAAAGATTAATATGATTGCATAAGCCATCTTAAATATCCATATCCAACTTCTCTATTTTAAAAGAAGTAGACTGAATTTATGTCCACGCAGCAACACGTAAGTCACAGCGCTTATTTACATAGTTTATGCAAACTACTACAGATCTATGGGCTTAATTTATTGAAATAATGTTTGAAAGTGATTTAATTTATTGCATTAACAATTGAGCAGATGTTATATTTCTACCTGCCAAGTGATCCAGGAAGTGTAGGTCAGGTTATCAATCATCATATCATACTCCAGAAGATTCAGGGACCTGCAGGTTAGCGGCTGCTCTGCTTTAATAATTCCAGACTTCCCTGAGATTGACTAATAATCCCCTTTACTTCTCTACTGTCAAAATTAATCTCTGCAATAAACCTGGGTGAAAGAGCTTGCTGCAGAAGACAACACAAATAAACATTTCTTGAGACACTGTCTCCAGCATTTTGTATGCAACTGGAGCTAGAAAATGCATTTTATTAAACCATCTCTTCTACGGCTTTCATTTAGTAGTAGAAGTATTTAGTAGTTGAAGAAGTATTTTAGATTATGCTAACACTGGCATGCTTAGGCGAGTAGGGGGAAATTACTGGAGATTCTGGGTTATTTTTAAAAGCTGTTTAAAGCTTGATTTTCTCTCACTCGTCTGAATTCATAATACATTAGGAAATGTGTCTTTAATGCATGCATTGATCAAGCTACATAATTAGAGGAAGCCATTCTTTTTTTCCACTTCTTTGTAAAATGTATGAACGCTCATCCCAGACTAAAACCACTGTACTTGAATGTGAATTTTTCATCTAAAATAAAGCACTGTTCTAGTGCAGATACTATGTACTATAAAAAGGATTGTAAATTGCTGAATTTCAGTCCACAGTATGAGTTTTTTCTTCTCTCTAGATTAAAAAGAAAACACAATCCTAAATATTCTTCATATTATCAAAAAAGAGGATTTTTCTGCATTTGCCCAAAGTTATACTAATCTTTAGTGAAATTACACTAACCTGAGATTGGTACTGAATAAAATACAAAAGGATTTTTTGAGAACATTAACTGATCTTTCATCTAGAAGGCCAACTATTTTTTCAGCCAATCCTTTGCTTGGTAAGGTCTTAATTATGTTATTTTTGCATCATGGCATTTTTCTATAGAGAGATACTTCTGGAAATGGCATCAGAACGGGAAACACAGCAACTCTGGCTTCCTGAGACCCATCTGGAAAGGAGCAGGTATCTAAATGATATATTTTTGGTAAAGACTGTCAGAAGATGCTCTGTAAGAGTTTTCATAGCCTTCCATTTCAGTGCAGAGAATTAAAAATGGAATTGTCTCCTAAGGCCAAGGGTAAACCTTGAATGCAAATCACTCAGTCTCTGGCACTAAACCAGTAATTAAGTAGTGAATAAAGTGTCTATGTAAATGTAGATAGATATCTAGATAAATAAAATAATCTTTTTTAAGAACGTTTTTCTGCAGGGTGCAGATAAGAAGCTAAGAACTGTAGATTGCATTCAGAATCTTAAGCTTTGCCTACAAACACAGGTGATAGACTTCTGTAATGGTGGTTATGGAATGAATATACCCTGCATCTCAGTCTAAGGACTACCCCATGTGTGTAGAGTGTTTAAGGAAAGGGAAAACTTGCACTGAAAGGTATTTGCATAATTCAGAAACACACTAAAGGAAATATAAAGGCTTATTTTGAAATGTCAGCAGTAGTATTATGTTCACCAATTCTGGGTCACTAACTATTGAGAGAATTATAAAATCTTCTAATGGGTATTAGTATGAACAAATCTATAGCTTTTGTTGCTTTGGGGCACTTGTTTACAAATCATATAATGCCTGCTATGAGGAATATTCCATTTGGGCTTTAAACCATTTCTTTTTTCATTTATCTCTTTTTTTTCTTTTGGAAGGGTAAAAAGCTCAGAAAAAATATAACCTACCGGGTGGATAATTTTCTTTTTTCCACAGCACACTGAATTATTCTGCTACCTGGATGTAGTTTGTCATATTTAGTGGAGGAGTTTTTTGAAACATAAATGAATAAAATAGTTCATTTAACTGTTACTGGAATTTCGCTCTTTCCCCTGGTGAGTGGTTTTGCTGGCCTTGTAATACTGTTTTGGCCAGTTGAAATCTCATGAGTTATGAGTGTTATTTCCTTACAATTGCACATATTTTCCATATTTCACACAAACCAATTATTTATCACACACATATACATGTGTTTCAAATTATTTTTAAATTAGTTCCTTCCTATTTTATACTGTTTTTAAATTACTCTCAGTGTTTTGAATCTTAAAATAAATGATCTATTCAGTGCTTGCTAATGTTTTTTGAGATTTCATGGAATAGCCGCTGGTTTGTTTACAAAGACCATACTTTCTCACCCATGCATCTTATGCTCATGCACCAAGGGATACTTGGGACAGGATTCTTCCTTTCTCTCCTATGAACTGTGCAGATTCTGATCAGTATAGTAGAAACCAGGAATGCTTGAGGTTCAAGATATTCCTATAAATGTCTTCATTATCCATTTTTATTTTTCCAGATGGCAAAGACTGCAGTTCCACATGTCAGTCCTGTAAGCACTGGGTAGATGAGAAAGGCAAACATGACACTTTAATGAGATTTTTATACACATAATATTTCATATACTCAATAGACATATGAGTTTTTATTTATGATTTACTATATAAATCATGGATTTATGTAATATTTTAAATTATATATATCATTTCTATATTTATCTGTGTCTAGCATTTTTTCAACTCTATACATATTCATAACCAGTTCTGCTATGTTTCACTAAACTCCCTCTAACTGGTCACAAGTAATAAGCTGTCCTCAGTGTCCACAAGGAGGTTGTACCAGGACTATAAACAACAGGTTTATTATCTTTTTGTTTTGAGAATTGGCACTTCTGTAGATTCTGCCTAGTATTGCATTGAGCCTTAGTGCTGTCATTCTGCATTGCAAATTTGTGCCTATTTTTCTTTCCATGATCATTCATGAGCCCTTCTGTCATTATTTCTTTCCAGGTTTCATTGTGTCTGTGAATATTTGGGTTTTGAATTATATTTACCCCAGAGAGATATATGTGGGTGCTTTGTTTTGGTTGTTTTTTTTTGTTGTTTTTTGTTTTTCCACAATTAATTTCATTTCCTTGTTTTCTTGTCCACTTTTTAACTCCTTTAGTTCCATTTACAATTTTTTTTTTTTTGCTTTGTCTGTAGCTGACTGTGACGCTTTTCAGTTTAGTACCACTGACGAATTGCACAAATAAACCTATTACCCACTTCAAAATCAATGCAAAGAATGTTTTAACAAGAAGTAGAATTTAAGCTCCTCCCTTTTCAGTCTATGGCAATTTATGTTTTTTTCTTGCTTTATGGTTCTGCAGTCATATTTCAAGCTGTTTTCATGAGACAAAGTGTCAAAATCTTGACTAAAATTCACACTTCTACTGCTTTTCTTTCATAAATTTGTTTTACCTGCACTCACAGCAAAACATTATCATTTTTGTCTATCAAGATGTCATTTCCAAACTTCATTCCTGCTCTAGATTCTCAGTCTCATGAAGATATTACCCATGAGGAAATTGCTACTTCTGTTGCAGATCAGACAAACTGTTTGGAAAATAAAATGTTTTTTGCTTTTCTTTGAGTGAAGGCAGTTACTCCATACATTCTCTGAGCTTCTAAGTGGGACATTATGAGAAGATGCAGAAAACGATTTCTCCTTCTTTCACTTGTGTCTGCCACTATCTCTTCTGCCTTTACATATAATTTGAATGAAGTTGGCTGAACAATAAAGGATGGATGTACTCTCTGGATGGCTGAGTAGTCTAACATCCACTGAGATTTTTCTTCTCTCAACATTTTTCCACTACTCCTCTGGGATAAGAAGAGAATCTTCAGAATATAATTGTCAAAATCACTGTTCTTTTTCCCTTTTGAACTTCTTTTGTTTTCTTTGTAGTGTCCTCATAGTTAACCACATTTCCATGTCAGATCAACAATAATTGCCTGTGGCAGGGTAAATGAATTTCCTAATTACCTTACTACCAGTTGGCTTGTACAATTTGTAAATGTTCCACTCTTTCAAGTACTCTTTTGTCTGTTCTCTATCAATTTATATCTGAAAAGGTCATCATTTGCTTGTTACATAAGCTTTATTTTTTATGCTTCTTACTTAACAAAGATCTTTCAAAGGACAACTGAATTTCAATAATTTTTAAACATTACTAATGTCATCATCTCCCCCTCTTTCTTTCAAGGATATATTTTCTTTCAAGGATTTTTACTTCCTAAAAATAATTGTAGCGTCCTTTTCATTTCCTTAACAAATTTGGCATACAAGAGCTAATACAGATTCATTTTTATTATGCAAATTTTCCTTCTACAAACTCCACATTTTTTCAGATATTGCTCATGAATTTAGGTTCATTTTTCTTCTTCCAATTTTATGTTCTGAAAAACATGAAGCTTCAGAATATTTGACAGATTCTTTGGAAAAAATACCAGTATGACTATTTCTTCTTCTTTACATTCATCTTTCATCACAGGTAATGTTGATCCTGAATTAATGCAAACTTAAAATAAGTTGCCTTGAAGGATGGCAGAGCATCCTAATGAACATCATGCCCCACCACAGAGTGCAGTTTGTGCTAGGGGGAAGTAAATGTTGATTGAGTACAATGTAATTGTAATTCACTAATGTTGTATATATGCTAACTTTTATTTGTTGATATTCTTCTTTACTTTTACATATAAACTTAAAGTTATGTTACAGTATTGCCTTTACCAAAACCACCCTTCTAGGTACCACTTAGTCCTATTAGGACTATAGATGAATTCCACCATTTCCATATTCCCAGCTCTTGCTTTTTGTTCCCCTTTTGATGTTTATTAATATCCTTGATGATGTTTAAATATAATAATTCTCCTCTTACTCAGTGTTTTCTATTTCATGAATACTTCATCCTCTATTTTATTTTGAAGCTATATGCCAGATCATACAGCAGGTTGTAGGGTAAAAAGCAGTGGATGAATTATAGAAACTTAAGAATAGAGTGATTTCATGAAGAAGATTCATCACAGTCTGGATGAAGAAAAACAAGATAAAGGCAACTCATACTACTTGTAAAGTCTGAAAGGGACCCAGGACTAAGAAGCTGAACCATGTGTGAGCAACAGGGAACTTACCTAGTCTTGCCCTTAAGGTGGGAAATCACCTTAGCACTAGAGAGAAGGAAAAAGAAAAAAGAAAAAGAAAAAAAGAAAGAAAGAAGAGGAAGTAGAGTAGTGAAGACTGAATCTTGTTTTTGGTATCAGATGTGGAGTCTGTGTGTGTTTCTGAGATGCTGAATACTCTTTGGTTATCTGTGAAAGGTAGACTAACATTGAGCAGGTGGTAAGGTTATCAGTGTTATACTGACAATGTTTAGAGCAATGGCTTTCAAAAAATTCCAATGTGACCAAGGAATTCTAAGAGAACTTTAGCTAAAATATAATCTAAGAGGGAAAACAAAAACAAACAAACCAAAAAAAAAAAACCACTCACCTCTCTGGAAATATTCAGCACATAATGAGAGCAAGTAGCTTTCTGCCTAAACTGCTAAGTGAGAGATAAGGCAAATGTTTAACGTAAAAACACAAAAGTTGAAGGTGGTTTTAGAAACTACATTGTCAAAATGAAAGAAAGTTTTAAGAAAAAAAAAATCTGGAACAGGAAGCTATGCATCAGTTTTAAGAAATTAAAACTCAGGGAAAATACTATTAAGAGTTTTATTTCAATAGACACTGTAGGCGTTATTCCAAGAATTGATTCTGTAAGGTAAAACAAATATTGAAACATTGCACTTTTAGAAAATATCTGCAATCAACATAAGGCTTTATGGAATTTTCCTTTAAAATATGGGACACGTATAAAATCTAAATATCAGAAAATTCAAACATGATTTAAATAATTAAATGCAGTCTGTCATAAGACATGCCATATTGGCAGGAAAATGACTGTCCATCAGAAGTGTATATAGATATAAAATATCTCAGAATGCATGACATACATATGACTGTGATGTGTCCATCACAGTGCTTACATGTTCTTAACCAGCTGTACAAGGGATTTTAAGATGAGAAAGGATCATCAGTCATCTATTCTGATTTTCTGCATGATAAAGGAATAGCATTTTCAAAGCGCATACATAATTTAGAAACATATAGACTGTGGGGTTCTCGTTAGATGCCCGACTCCTACCGATTCCACGTTTGATAAATGACATTGAGTATCTTAAATCTCTAAGGTCCAGATCCTCAAAGGCACTTTGGAAGCTAATTCCCGCTACAATCAAAGAAAATCAAATGCCTAAATGTCTTTGAGGACCTGGGCCTAACCCATTTTTGAAAAATTTGCCCTTTATGTCTCTCTTGATAAAGATAGGTGCTGTTAGATGAGGAGCCATTTTCATTTTCCTTCATAAGGAGGTGATAATGCAGGCACTTGTCTTTAAGCATTCATCTAGGAAGTGGATGACTTGGAATCATCCCTCTCCTCTGTGTGAGGATATTCTAATTACATCTTCTGCCTCCCAAGAGGATGCCCTAAGCAGTACTCTGTGCTAAGCCATATTCTACACTATTCAGGAAAGGGTGCATTATCCGCTGTCTTTTGCACAGTTAACATGCAAGAAGTAAATTCATGATTCAGTGGCCCACAGAGAGAAACAAGCACAAACACGACATACATGTGGAGAAATGGACCCTGGTCCCTGCCTGAGTTCACTGTTCATCTGTATTATCAATATATTATGGCAGATACAGCTGTGGGTGTAGGAACAGGAGGTCTAACTGCTCTCACCCATCAGGGAAGTGCTTTAGTCACTGGGCTTCTCAGAGAACCATCACCAACACCAGTGCAGTCATTTGGATAGATCTTCTCTCCCTTTTTCACCTGTGTAGATTGTGCTCCTTTCCTGAATGAGAGGGAGTTTGAATATGTTTTCAGGAATTTCTTTTTGGAGACTTAAGCACGGCTCCTAATCCTCAAGGACAGCCAAAATTGTATGCTCTTTCTTAGAGCTTTTCTCATTGTCTACTGTCTGCTGTTGCTAATCTCAGCTGTTCCTTGTTAAATAAGTGGATTTTCTGATTCTGATTCAAAGGAATGTTACCAACAGCCTCCACAAGGTGTCAATTGCCAGGTTACATTCTACAATACTGTGTATTGGTACTGCTGGCATTGCATCTAGCTTTTAAAATCACAGAATCACAGACTGTCAGGGATTGGAAGGGACCTCAATAAAATAAAAATAAATTACCAAGAATCCATTGCTGGATGCAGTATTAAGACACTAAATAACACAGCTATCCTTTCCGAAAGTGAACAGAAATGTGGGATCAGGAAATCCCAAGAAAATCCTAACATGAAGGTACTCTTGGGAGTGCAAGAAACAACTTCCCAAAGGTACAAAATGATTAGTACAGTTTAAAAATCTCTCCTGACAACTGTCTGAACACCTAAATGCACCTTGTCTAGCATGTAATGCATTCCCCACAAATCAAGAGAGAAGAAAAAAAGAAAATGCTACAAACATGTTGATTAATAAAAAATCTAGACGGGAAGCTCCTGTGCCATTTTCCTTCTGTTAGAAAAGCACTGGCATAGTCTATTTAGAAAGATCAACAGTAGGCTTTAGGCAAGACATGTAAGGGGGACACAGTAGGCCTGACCCTACAGTTATCCTATGATTTATAGTCATCTTACAGCAATGTACTGTATTTGACATTGGCTAAGGGGTTAATCAGTTCTGAGCATTGGCTTGGTAATAGGGTCCTGCCCTCGGGGTCTATTCAATCAATCAGAGTTGTCCAATGCTGTAATGCCTCAGTTCTGAGTGTAGGCAGATGAGCGTGTTGTCTTTCAGCATCCTGGAGGTATATAGGCTTTGAGAAGTGTAGTCAGAATTCCACCTAGATCAGGGCTGTCAAGCTCATTCCGCTGAGAGCAGTGAGAATAACAAGTGAGGTGACCATGTTGAAACAGGGGTCACCACCTTCTCTGAGGGCAGCCTGAAGCCTTGGACCTGCTGAGAATAGGAAGCTGCAGCCATTTTGAAGGAGGAAAATGCTTGGCCACAACCTCTCCAGAAAAAATTATTCAGATCTTGTTGGATAAGAATAATCTTGTTTTGAAGAATACAAATAAAAAT
This sequence comes from Odontophorus gujanensis, assembly GCA_013399175.1. NCBI lineage: Eukaryota > Metazoa > Chordata > Aves > Galliformes > Odontophoridae > Odontophorus > Odontophorus gujanensis. Next base: position 77,615 of record VXAB01003727.1, read on the forward strand.
GACTATTAATTTGAATACTACTCAAAATTGAACATTGAAAGTTTGAATAATTCTCAAAAATAGCAAAAACAAAATAAAACAACAGAAGGCATATAAGTTCAGGAGGAAATGAAACTTGCATGTTTCAGTAGACAGTAGAGAGACTTGAGACAATACTCAAAAGCATAAAGGAAGATTATGTCATAAGCTGCAAGAAACTGGCTTGGGTTTTCCTGTTGTTCTGCTGTACAATATGGCATCCAGCTTGCAAAAAATGATTCTTAGCCTCAGTACTTACTCAGTTCAGTACTTAAGTACAACTTGTTAATCAATTTCTAAAACAAGTAAATTACCTTTAGTATAGGTGGAATTATCTCAGAAATTTTGGTTAAAATAGTTCCAGAGATGTAAATTGGCTCCTCACACACAAAAATAAGAAACATAGCAAGCATAGATTTAGCCTCAAGAAAACTTTAGTTTACTTTGCAACTAAAGAAAAAAGGGACATAAGCCGTAACACTAATGAAGTTTGGTTTCCCCCAAATATTGTGGTTTCTTTCTTAACCTCTTCCTCCTTCCTTTACTTGCTGATAATCTAGGCTTGCCTTCATGTCCCTCTGATACAATCTAATGGGTAACGGAGCAACTGCTTGTATGTTGAGCAGAACATGTAAGACCTCTGCTCTGTCCATCACACCTATGTAAGGAGGCATGGATTTTCACAGAAATTGTGAGAAAACAGTTGTCATTGCCACGTTAAAGCCTACTTCAAATCTGACTATTGATAGCAGTTGATGGAGACAGAAGAAAGCAGCATGACAATTTTAAAAAAAAAATCATAATCTATTTTAAACAATACATTTAATCCCAGTGTGTGTGTTATTTTTTTTTCTTTTTCAATCTGTGGTGTATTTTTGAAAACTGAACATGTGAACATGGAGATGAAGTAGAATCAGAATGTTTTTTTCTCATGAACTTGATCCTGCTGTGATACAGACACATCACCACTAGTACTGCAGTGCCAAACACAGCTGGATGTGTCAGTATCTACGTTACTCTCTAATATGTTGTTGCTACAGAATATATCCACATCTACCTGGTCTACCTGGTTTTAGATTTACCTTGAATATAAGGGGAATTTCCAGCATCACTGCCAGTGCTGGAGGTCCTTGTATCAATCACTGCCTCCAGATGACTTCCTGGAATAGCTGGTACTCATAAACTAAGAACCCCCAACACACACATGTACTTATAAAACTGACTATACTCAAAATACAGTGCATTCCAACAGTACATATGCTGCGCTAAGCAGTGTGGCTGCTGTGGAGAAATGAGATGATTCACATGTAGCAATGAAGGTCAGAGCTGCTGTAAAGCATAGAGAGAGAGCACTTTACTTAAATATTTTGTTAATAGTCATTCACAAGAATATCTGAAGAAAAAGAGTAGCTCTCTAAAGACAGTATTCCTTATTCACCCTAATTATAGCTCCATATGAGATTACCCAGAAGTAGGTATCAGAAGAAAGCTAAAGGAGCTTCCTGTGGTAATGGTACATATGTGTGAGGTCAAGAGTTTTTCAAAAAGCTTCTGAAATACTCTCTGAGTAGAGGAGAAGTGGAAATGTGATCCTTCTCTCTGGGTGGTAAATAGGAGGTGTAGGAAATCATGTGTGTGCATATGGGGAAAAGCGAATAAAGGTTTCTGCTAGACCTCAGTGCAGCTTTCAGCAGCCAGTATTTCAAAACAGAAACAGGAACACATTTTACACAACAGCATATGCTTGGTCTTTTCAGTAACAATAGAGAATATCATTTACGTTGGTCAAAAATAGTATTGATGATACAAAAGCTCTCATCCTTAAGAGTGTGGTTTTTACCATTGGGTTCAATGGGGCCAGGTAGAAAATCCATTCTTACTGAAATCTACAGTTAACAAAATATACACATGTGGGAATCATGCGTATTTCAGAGATGGTTCAATATCAGTTTAAAAACTTAGACCTAATGAAGTTGCATTTACTATTGCCGTAAATAAACTTACTAATTGTGTTGCTTTATTTTAAAACCTCTGTGGAAGAATGACTACACACATTTCAGTGCTCTAATTTTTTTTCCTTTATTTGCATGATGTCACGCTCCAATATAAAGGAGGAAGACGAGGCTCTTAGATTATGTGTGTACCCGGCGTGAGATTAAGAAGCAACGGTTCAAATGTTGGTCCGACCAGTTTATTACCAATACTGACCAGGGAGATGGGGAAGGGGAAGGCAGACACTGTTACCAATAAGGGTGATGGGGAAGGGAAGGCGAGCGATAGGAAAGATNACCCTTGCCCAGGACTTGCTTGGACATGTTCGGACATGTTCATCAGCAAACTTTGAGACAATGGTATAAAATAATAGTTTCTTATACATGGATATAGCTCGCTCTTCCAATTTTTTTTTTTTTTACTGCAGCATGTTGTTTGTATCATGCTGCAGTAACATGATCACAACAATGTCATCTGCATTTATGGCAAAAGAGCTGTGGGTGTCCACGAAAGGAAAAATGGTTGTTTTGTATGGGTTGCCTCACAACTTTTCCTCCAAATATAAAGAGGATGAAAAACTACCTTTGTTTTTCCACTATTAGTCATTTCTGATATAACTGATGAAGTTTAGAATAGTATGGAAATGTAGGACTGGTATTGGAGTTTTGTTTTGGTGAGTTTTTGTGCTTGTTTTGCATTCTTTTGTTTTCTTGGGGGGTGGAGAATTTCTCTGTCTTTCTATATTACATTATCTGTGAACGTTTTAATGATTTTAATTATTTTCTTCAGTTATTGTTCTTTCTTTTCACCACTGGGGGACAGGGGAGCTTAGTTAAACTTTCATAACCAGCACAGAATTACTGGACACAACAGACAGATTTAGCTAATGAAACAACATTTTACAACGTTTCTACTGTTTTAATACATTTAAAGTTGATAATGTATTAAATGCAATAGTGACTCCAGTAGTGGCTCTCTATTAAGACAAGTAAGAGAATAATAGCAATATATCAAAGTAGTTGCATTTTAAGCTCAAAAAAACTCACTCCTGAGAGAAGGCAATAGTGCTTTTTGTGAAACAAATAGCCAACACATTATTATTAGCATTGAAATATTTCAGTCACTCTAAACAAGAACTAATTTGGGTAAAACAAAAATTGCAAAAAACAAAACAAAACAAAAAAAACGTGATTAAAAAACATGATTTCTGGACAATGTCATGAAGTTTAATTTAATGTTCAGAAAGGATTTTCATTACATATGACCAAACAGATGTGTAATGGAGAGAGTCTTTTTAACTTAGGATGCAGGATCTCTTTGACATCTCTTTCTTTGACATCAGCATTGTAATCAGCCACCAATGCTGCCATTTCAGCAGACAGTACAAAATTACCAGTCAAGAGAGAACAAAAGGAGGCAGTTGATCTTTTTATAATGCTTTTAAATAATGTTGCAATTCACAAAATGAATGCTCATGTGGTGCATGAAGTAGTAGAGCACAGTACGTTGAAGCTTCCTTTAACAAATAAAATATTTTTAAGCTAACTACTTTTGATAGGAGCATAATGTATAAACTGGCCGTGGTCTGACTGTAATTACAAGTCCTGGAGAAATACAAAGCCTTCTTCTTTATGTATATCAGTTTGCCTTTGGTTTCCAGACCTATCTTTTCTGTGTAAATACTTCAGACCTAAAGCTGCAATGAACGTCTGGGTTTTTTTTTTCTGTTACAAAACTTTTCTGGAAAATAAAAAAAAAATCACCTCTAGCAGATTCTTCTTCTGTGTACATCTGAGTATGAGAATATTGTGTATGAGTCTGGAGTCTAATAAAAAACATTTATCACCAAGACAGACATGATTCTGTAACAAAAAAAGTTTTTCCAGTACATAAAAATTTTGTATCCAAAGATAAAATTTCCAAGATTTTACTACTTCTGGAAGAAAGAGGGCAACTTAAATAAAAAAACAGAAACCACTTATGACTCAGGGATTTCAAAAGAAATCAATAATTTTGAATAGTTGATATTTTATTGATACAAAATGCATCAATATAAATGGAACTGAATTTTAGAAAGTACAGACAGCTCTTCCTGCTGTACACAGAGTATATTAATTGCAGCGTATGCAGGTACAGATGCTGTGACCATTACAACAGTTAAGAAAACGTAAATATGCTGCTGCTGTAGCCTTATGGTCACACCCATTATTGATGTCCTGCGTCACTGAAATACTTGAAAATCTGTTAAGTAAAACTGGCCAAGAAGTTCTGTCAAGTGCACTCTGGTCCACAGTTAGAATGTGAGGTAAAATCCTGGAGGTATGAGTGAACTTGATCTCTTAAGTCAAAATCTAGAGATCGGCGTAAACCTAAATGACACATATCAATCAGATCTCTGATTGCTTATCAAATACCTATAAGAACATATGCACTTCTTGCCCACGTTGCAAGATTTTGTCCTCCAGAAATGAAAAAAATGAAAAAAAAAGAACATAAAACTCACAGACTGTACTGAACACTAAAAGGGGGAAAAAGTGCTTCCAGGCCCCTGCTAGTAACCCTGAAACTTATGTTACAAAAGCTGTATGAAATCCTCCTTCCACTCCTCTTGAAATAACTAATTTAACACCCAGAGATTTCTGTAAGGGAAGGTGAAGGTAGAGCAGTGGTTTGGGAGCGAGCCAGACTGCTCACTCCTTGCAGGCTGAAGTCCAAATCCCAGAGCTGCGAGCATGCCTTTGCAGCTGAGGGCTGCTGAATCGAACTCCTCACCAATGAGGTGAGCAGCACCATCCACCTAACAGGATGCTTATTCCTGACAGTTTTGACTGAAAGATCCTTCAGGCTCTGTTGCTGATCCTTATCCAGTCACCGCTGATTTCAGAAGCAGATTAGATATTCAGTGCACATGAAGACACCTATAGAAAGACAATTAAATGTAAGAGTCTTCGTTTTGCGATTATTTCCATCACCACGTAATGATTTACTTAGTTTCTAATTTCTGATTTACTGAAACTGATTTACTTAGAAAGTGGAACTAAAAATGTAGTATAGTGTTGTATGTTTTGGTTTTTTCCCAAGGAACATACGGCGTTGGCACTAGACATATTCCTTCAGTAATGTAAATAGGGCTTGAAGTCACTGAAGTTGCAGTTTGGCCATTTAGACTTTACAAATAGTAAAAACAAAACAAAACAAAAGAAAAACTTTACTTACCCAAAAACTGTACAAGTCTCCAACTACGACACATATAAACTGTAGCTCTTGTATCATTAGTCCCTCAGATATGTCATTCATTAAAGCCATATGTTTTATAACAAGCTATGTTTGTAATAAGGCCTTTAATAAGCCATTTTAAACAGAGTGGGATATGATGACTGCAGCATAGTCTCATATAGAGGATAAGCAAGTAGTTGCATTGGATGTAAAGAGTAAGGCACCGTCCTGCATCCTCAGTCTGACTACTGTAGCACATCTTCTCTGTGTCTAGCTTTTGCTAGACATATTTAGGAACACCCTAAGTAAGTATTCGTCTTTTTTCTTGGATATACATTTCTCACGGGTATGGACCCACCAATGAAGCTGAGGAATAAAGTATCCAACTAGGACACAAGCTGTCAGCCAAGAAAAGGGCAGAACGTATGTGTAAGTTCAAGTAAATGGTTCACTGGATCTTTTTACTGCTTCAAGTTTTACTTATGAGCTTTGTTGGATTGAGTCCTCACTAAACTTACAATATCAAGTAGAAAAACAAGCTACTCACAGCTACTCAAGAAGCTCAACAACCACAAGTGGGAAAAGCCAAAACCCAAGCATCAGCAGTTAGGAAGCTAACTATTATTACCTTTAACACCACTGGAAAAATTCATTCCAGACTGGTATCTGGATTCTTATTCAAACAAGAATAATGATTGCATTAAGTTTTCTTAATATTGTAGTCTGTGTGTAAATGAAATGCAATGTTAAAATGTCACCTATTTGGAAGAAAATGACTTAGTGTATGTTAGACAAGCATATTGACAGAATGATATTTCCTGCTTGAAATCAAAAAGAGATCTATGTTCCTATGGGAATTCATAATATAGCTGTAAGAAAATAAATAGGCAATTGTACATTAGGGTGTGTGTAGGGGAAAACTTTTCAATAAGGTTGCTATTATTCTATTATTTTTAGGTGAACTATTTTCAATGACAAAATCTTTTAAAGAGTTGACTGGCAAGAAAAAGTGAGTCATTAGTTTGTATATAAGGTTATTGCTAGCTTTTTGAGTGGTTGTGTTTTGTTTTGTTTTGTTTTCTCCACTTTCCAGAATTTCCAACACAATTGCATTTCTATTTGTTTAAGAGATGGAATAGCTTTTGGAAGGCTAAGAATTGTAACTGCTTACCATGAAGTAATCCTTATTTTCCTGCAGGGATTGGATGGTTTCCTCTGAAGTCCACAGAAAATTTCCAACCACTGCCTACTACCTAAGCAAACTATGTTTCAATTCTGAAGGTTATTAAATTTTCTATTACATGTCCTATAAAAAAAAATGTTGTCTACAGAACTCCAGAGCCCTCTAGTGCCTGTGCTTCTGATTCCTGTGTATCTTCTCAGGAATAATTCCATCAATTGTAATGGAGTGAATCACCAGAGATTAATTCAGCTTGCTGGTACAAAACTGTGAGTGTTGCTGCTTTCATACACGCTGGTACCACAATAAGAAAAGCCAGTGTGAATCTGACGGGGAGGTGGGATTGTTGAAGCTCTGAGCAACTGTGATTTCCACACATTGGTTCTCTTCTGGGTAATGATCACTAATCAGAGTCACCTCAGTAGTAGCATACTACTTTCTGGAGCTCTGCTATCTGAGAAAGAACAAAACACAGGAGGCTTCTCAAGAATGCACTGGAGGAGCAAACAATCCTCCTGGTCAAAAACTTTTCTCTGGCACATAGCCCACACTTATGGAATCAAGCTGGAAAGAGACTTCACTGAAGTATAGCTCTTGCACTATTCAGAGACACCTTCTCAAGTATTCAAACACATACACACAAAATCCAGCAGGATTTTTCAATAAACTGTTAAACAAGAGCCTGCATTATGCTTTGGCAATAGAAAATCACAAATTTTGGATGGATATTTATAGTAGTCCTATCCTTAACAGGAAAATAATGGGCTCTGTTTGTTGTTTAAGTTGGTTTTGGATGAATTAACTTAAAAGGAAAGAAGAAAAAGCAAAACTGTAGTTAGCATCTATGTACTACTAAAACTATATTCCCAGTGTAAATCTCTGGATTCAGACATTTTTAACTTGGAGAAGTTCCAGTCATTTGAACTTTATTTCACAGCTATTATTGTTTTAGAGAACTAAAAACAAAAGATACCAACCATTTCTGACTTCAAGGTGAGGGGAATAATATCAGAGATAGACAGAATAGCCATGCCATGCCTTTTAGGGGGAGGCACACAGACTCTTATGGAGACACCAGAGAGGTTTCATATGCTACATCTCTTGACTCCCATATTACGTTGCTCAGACAAAATGGAAGTTATTTACTTATATGTTGTTGTTGTGTCACCACAACACATTTTGCAACATCAGGGAGATCAGAGAGAGAAGGGTCACACATCAGTTCCCATGACCAAATAAATGTTGTTCATGCATTTCATGTGACATAGCTATTGTGAACACATAAGAAGGAGTACTTTTATTTTGGTTATATGTGAATGTATATTCAGAAGAGCTGAAAAGTTGTGGTATGCTTGAATAAATGGAGCTGGATTGTTTTCATTATAGTTAACCACCAGCAAGTATGGAGCGCTTAGTTTGATTATGGATGTCTATACCATTAAAAAGCTGGAAGAAGAGTAAATAGAAACAAAGAGGGTCTTTGAATTGTATTTTGGATAACTGATTTCTGACCTTGAAATCCCCTGAAAAATTACTGTTCACATGTATTAGATTCATACTGCTTTGATTTTGAGAATAAATCTCCCAAAAATTTTCTCTCCATTGTATAATTCAGACAGATCTTAAACTGTAACTTCAGACAGCCTGTATCCACCTCTGCTCCCTGCTCTGGTGCTTCCTCTTCCTGAGCACAGGATTAGGTTTTACCCCACACTTGGCAACAAAAAAATAAAAAAAAAAAGAGAGAAAAAAAAGAAGCCATGTGCTCCCAATGCAAACGAGTAAACACAAGCACACAGGAAAGAGAGAAGTGGCTCCAACAGATAAGAAAAGATTGTGGAGGATGAAAAGCAAAGTGCTATGAGAGGATAGCCAGTCATGGAACTGGGAAGCCAGGAGTAATACTGAGTCTGGTTTAGAGAATGAGACCTGGGAAAGTACTGGAAAGACCTGGGAGCTGACTGAGCAAGGCACTATTACAGGCTTGTAACAAAAATGGTAAAATAAAACCAAGGAAGAATCAGGTCAAAAAAAAACAGAGAAAATGGATATTGGAATGAATCAAGAATGATTTATCATGCAGACTGGGTAACAATCTAATGATGAATATGAAAACCTTAGCAGTGGAAACTACAACCTATGAAACCGTCTGCTATCTCTGCATGTACCAGAGTCCCTACTTGCACAATATGCAAATAATGAGCAAAAAATGAGACAGTCATTAGGCCACATGATGAAAATATTTTTGCCATTCTAGAAGTATAATTTTAGAGTGTTTTTCACCATAGTAGCCATTCAACAAATGGCTTTTGATATCATAATGCTCAGCGCTGAAATGCTTAGAGGTTATATACTCAGCATATTCGAACAAGGAATTCACAAGGCTGAGTCAAACATCCAACTGTGCTCTACACTGTTTGGAAGAAAAACTGAACCTCTGGATTTGGATTCAAAGCAGACAGCACAGAGAATATGAAGCTGCATAATCCTGCTCTGTCAGACAACTTCAGTGTACCTAAAATGTCTTGCTTGAACCCAAGACAACACCTGTTCCATGGTCACAGCTCAGTGTTCCAGGTGCCAAGCACCTGAAACCACTTCTTCCACTCATGTACCAGTTTGTTTCCAGGGTAGTTTAAATATTAGCCCTTAGGAAAAAAATAAAAATAAGAAGAAAGAAAGAAAGAAACTGCAGAACTAGAACCCACATGACCCTTCTTGGCCAAATGCCCAAGCCATTATTTACAGGGTCAGGTTCCTACTCTCTGGTCTGATGGGCTTTCTCCTTCTGGCTCTAATATATCTCAATGTTAACAGGAAGAGAAGTTCAGACTTGGTCAGATCTCTCCAGGGACTGCTGATACAGATGCCCTCCTAGAGTACAAAAGCTGAATGTGAAAATCCTCTCTCAAATTGAAGCTAGATCAAAGAGCTCCTTTGGTAAAGAGTAGAATTACTTTATTAGGCTATCATGCAAATGTGGCCAGCAGCATCAACTTCCCCTGCACTTGTGCAGTCAAAAAGATATGATCTCAGTGAGTCTAATTAGCTACTCATCTCCCGGTCTGCTATATGTTCTAGCCTGACATATTCCATACTCTCCAGAACACTGAATAAAGTTTTTCTTAATTATCAGTTCTAGCTCCAGAGTTTCCTAATCTCATGTTTAAACCGATTCTGTTAGTCTGATTGAACCTCTGGGAAAAAAAAATAAATATGTGACCACCTCATTAAATGCATTATCCTAACTACACTTGAGATGACAAAAAGTTACATACACAGCCTTTAACTGCATTTTCAATTTCTGAGTACTTATATCTTCCACTGCAAAAGAGGTAAAGTTATGCTTCCACGCCGTAAGCTAGATAGCTGCAAACATAGCAGCAGTCTATCTGAAAGACTTTACTATGAAAGGGATATAGGAATAACTATGTAGTACCCGTGCAAAGAAAATTAATAATACGAAATAAAGAAAAAAATATTAGGAGAGAAGAGTGCCCTGAGAATTAGAACTATTAGATTGCTGAATAATTTCCCATGGGAAGGAATAGGCGTTCCAATGCATTTTTATAAAAGTTCCGGTCAAATGTGGACATTCTCTCTCAAAGTGTTCCTAAATTAAAAAGGAAAAACTACTTCTCTTCCACTTCTGAACATACTTTCTGTTTCAGTGGTTGAAGTAATTACAATGGTTAATTTCTTACTTACAGTGGCACAAACTTGTACCAAATCTGCTGACTTTAGAAGAGGCAGAAACCAAGTCTATAAGGTGCTGAAATTCTCCTATCTACTATGTACATATAGACTTCAAAAATAGAAAAGCTTTTCGTTCTTTGCGATATTTCTGATTACATTTCAAAGATGGTTCAGCGCTCAACAGGGTAAATAACACTGATTTCCTGGCTCAGTGAAAGCAAATTCACATATAAATAAAACAAATAACACTCAAATCAAGACCATCTTTCTGCTGGAGATACTACTTGATTAGGAGAGAGCATGTTTCATATAGTTTTCTATAAATTAGAAGGAAGTTGCTAAGTAAATAAATTAGTGGCATGCTGGTATATATGTACTTTCAAGACGTTCAGTTGGATCTATACAATTGCTGTAAATTGTGGAAGAGTCCATCAATATCAGTGTCTTTTAGATGATTTTTTCCCCTTTGAAAATATTATTCAATAACCACCCCTGTTGTGGCTAAGTATTTATCAACATTTTGAGTTTTGTTGATTGCATATTCTATGATATTCAACTCTCAGCTGAAACATTTAATTCCTGTGCACATAGGGATTATCTCTTCTCTACAGTTACTTCATTTAGGAGAAGTGTGATAGCCCAAGTGTAGAAAAATGTAAGTTCCCACTGGACTTGTCTACTGCAAGAGCATATGTTAGAAATCCTCATTTCGTAAGCATCAGATCCCAGTAAATGTTGACAGAGAACACTATTGCATATGGTACATTTTTATACTTATCTAGATCTACTCTTTGAAGAGAAGGAAAAAAAAATATTTGGAGACCTAATATTGTTTAAATGCATGGTTCTGGAGTTGCTTTAAATATAATATTTTAGGGCTCAGTTTGGAATGAAGTAATTTCAAATCTGAGTACATTCACTCATACGTTAGTGGGTGTAGTAAAATACAGACCCAAGACTGCTTGCAGCTAAGCTGGAAGATCTGTGAGAACTTGCAGAAACTTACTTAAATTGAGTATCATACTTCCAAGCAATTTTTTTAGGTAGAACAAGTGTTTGCAGGAGAGAATAGGTTAAATTCTTTCCCTGCACACACAGACAGAACAACAGGAGTTATGTTAAAATAAATCTGACTTAAAATATCAGAAATACTAAGCTTTCAAGCACAGTAGCTGTACTATAAACTTAACTTTTTGCAATAAGATTACTGAAGATACAAGAAATAAAATTCATTTTTCCAGAGAGTTGCTGCATTTGGGATTTTAGTGGGCTCTAAAAAGTCAGATCATTGGTATACTGTATACACTGGATGAAAGTTTGCTGTTATTTCATTCAAGTGAATGAGGCTGCATACATATATTTGACAAGACAAGTAAGGCCACACGGATAATCAACTGGACATGTAGATCATTTGGAAAGTCCTTACTTTTCCTATTTTGCCTTCTATTTCATAATGAAAACCAATGAGGGACTGGCTGGCACCATCTCAGAGTACATTGTGGTTTGTTTCCTCATTATGGAAATTTGTGGTTAACTTTGCATTTTGTTTTTTCTTTTCAACATTGTCTCATTGTTCTCCCTCCTTATGCTTAGAAGTATCTTGTTCAAATAAGAAAAGATACTATTTCCCTGTAGAAATAAACTCAGGCACACTCATGAAGAGAACTATTCATAATATAGGGTTAGAATTAATCTAAAAAATGCCCACTGTGTTACAGAAAAGACCTCTGATTCATGAAACTATACTGATGCCAGCTCAGCCTTCTGAAAGAGCCAATGTTTTACTGTTACAAAGTTTAGACAAATATTTGCTTCCCACAAGCATTAGCCTGAATATTTAAAGGGGTGCTCATATTAAGGCAGCTAATTTAGGCACTTACAACTACTCTATCAGTTTCCAAAGGTGTCGATTTAGTTGATAGTGAGAAACAGAGTCCCATACGGGCTAAAGCCAGCTATAGGGCTGTGTAACTCTCCACTCTGTTTGGAAAGTAGTTAACAGCACTGTTAGGGATGCTTGGAAACTAGAGAGAAGAATCATGCTGTTTTACTACAATAATATTATTCATTCAAGCTTCTCTGCCTCTTGTCCAAATAAGAGTTTCTTTCATTCCTCTTTTGCCATCATATCAGAGGGAAACTCAGAAAGATTCATGGAGGGCAAGTGCTGTGTCATAAAGCAAAAGGAAACAGATGGTCACCCATGACCTGAACAGTAACATTGCAAATAAGCAGAGAGGGCTGAACATCTGTACTCTCGTTTCTACAAGTAATTGAAGAGATGGGGTCCTTTGCTCAGATTCATCTGAAAGTTTTTCATAAGTTTTAATCTATAAAATAAATAAAATATTGATTTGTAGGCGAAAAGATAAACTTTGGCTACTACTCCACAAATATGTAACCTTACAAAAATTTGAATGGAGTTTCATCTATACCAATAAAAGGCTGAATTTGGGCCACAGAAGAACTTTGTGTATGTATGTATGCTTGTTTCATAAAAATTCTGACCTAAACAATGAACTGAAGCAGAATGCCAAGCATTAAAAGTGGAAGCTCAAAAGGAAAGCCAAAGAGAATCATAATCACTGTGGCTTATACATGGATGACAGAGTATCCCAGAGATACTTTCAGTATCAACGTGCTTCCACAAAGATAACAGTCCTAACAATCTCATCAGAATATTCACTATAACATTCCATTATTAATTTAGAGTTGCTTTGAGTTGTTTGCTTTTTATCTCTAGCAAGCGATATGCTTTCTCTCAAAGTGGTATGCTGATCAATATATAAATTATCTTACTTGGAACTGGCAATTTGCCTCATACAAACAGCAGAAATATCATATCATAACAGTGATTCCTCTCTTAATAATGCTTCATTCCAGAGAGCAAGCAGTTTGGTTCTTCTTTTCTTTTATTTAAATGAAGGAAATTAAAAAATAATAAATAAATAAAAGACAATAGGAATGAAGATAAAGAACTATCTTACAATAGAATCTGTCAAAAAATATTAATCAGTAATTACTTCAGTTCCATTGGTCTCATTTTCAGTGATTTGCTTTGAGCTCAGTACAGTAGTTGTACTCAAACCAGTTATCAACAGTTCATCACGAAAATAAAGGAACAGATGAGTATCCATGGGTGTATGTACCTACTGTGTATTCATTAACCTTGCTGACAGAATAGAGAGTTTACTTATTACAATTGCAGATAATGACAAGATGGTAATTATTGACAGCTTATACTTTAAAAAATAAAGAAGCATAGCCTATGTGGACACTGAATGAGAATAAGAATAATCATCAGACATCTCGAAAATAGTACATATGAGGAAAGATAGAATATTTTGGTTGGGTGAGAGTAGGATAACATAGTCCCAAAAATAGTGAAGATGAGAAAAAATCTAGTGGAATTTTGTTTAAAGGGCAAAAAAAATTTGGGCTAAATAACAAAAATCCTTTATAATAATTAAAAAATAACAAATAAAATTAAGCACTAATGAACATTGGCTGGTGAATTTGTGGAGCTTCCTAATTCATTAACATTTAATACTGTAGAAGCAAGGAATCACCAGGAACAAAGTAAATTGACCATATGTGAGCCATCGATGAAGTGGTCTGGTAAAGTATCTTGCAGGACTACCCATAATTCCTATTATTCTACTTAAAAAAAATTATTTTAGTAGATGATTAAGTCAATATCTAAAAAAATCTAAATTGTTAAATATATTTATATTTGCAAAAAAAAAAAAAAAAAAAAAAAAAAATCCTTCTC
>VXAB01003727.1:91501-215241 GCA_013399175.1 Odontophorus gujanensis
AAAAAAAAAAAGAAGATCCTTCTCAGTTATCTTTGTGGTATACCCTAACAGGCTGTACAATTCCAGCTCAGCAGTAAATTCATAGCTAAAAGAGGCATCAGGCTAATAGCAGCATAGTCACGTACATCTTCAATTTCTTCCATCATTCAGTGATATTCTCAAAAAATTAGATGAATCAGATGGACAGCTCTCATTTTTAGCCACAATTCATATGTTGTGTCAGTGCTCCTGTCTGCATTTAACAGTATAATCAAAGGAGATTGATACTTAGCGAGTAAATCATATCTTAAAATACTGATACAAGGATTAAGTATGAAAACATTGTAACTGGAAAAGTAATGCAGCAATAAAAGATCATAGAGAATTACACTGAAATGCTATTATCAGCTGCAGTGTGATTTTATTCCTATACACTGCCAGAAAGTATGGCACTTTGAACAACATAGTAAAGTTGAGTAGCACCTTCAGTAACCTGGATGAAAAGTATGGAAACTCTCCCCAGAGATAACAAATACCATGTGATAGCACTTGAATTTTTTAGGGACATCTTTAGAGTTTGGATGTGAACCACCAGTTTACAGTCACTTGGAACCAATAGTCATCATGCCAGATACTACAAGTTCCCTAACCATAATCCTTCCACTTAGCTCTCTCTATATTATTAATATGAATGAAAATGTATTTTGGTCTAACCTAGATAATTCTACATTACATCTGAACAATGCTACTACACTTGAATAAAAAGCAGTGATTTTTAATGAAGTATATAAATGAATAGGGGTGGTTAAAGTGCTCATATATTATTGTGACAGAGGCCAATATAATATGCTAGACAGACAAATGTATCAAATTGTACACCATCAGATTCATCATATTCATGACTTTGGAATTTGTCTTTTTTAATGCACAAACATCAAAAAGACTGGAACATATGAAGGTTCACAAATGCAATTTATCATACAAACAAACTGCAATCATATCAGATTGAACAAGGTTAGCCTTGGAAGGAAGAAGAAATGTATGACAGCAGGGGAGGATTCATCTGATCAAATGTAGCCTCCTACAGTGTAAATCTGATCTTGCCAGCTGGATTACCCTTCTTGCGAGTGGAGAAAAACAAGTACACATAGGGTGTTATTCTTCACATCTTATTTAGGATAGGTCAGATTAATTATGTCCCGCAGTGCCTTTGTCTTCCTTTAGACTATAAATGGAGCCTAGGAAACGTAGTTCAAATGTGGACAGTCAGACTGCAGACTTCTAAGGTGATGTAAGATGAATTCTACTCTTAACGACCTTATGTCTTCCGCATGACAACTCTGAAGTTATGCAGAAAAAGGGAACAACATGAAAAAAACGTAGTTCATCAAGAAGGCGGTATTTTTCTTGTAAAGTTTTCAGATGAAACTTCCGACAAAAAAATTAGCCTGCAAATAGGAAAATATGATAAATTTAACAAAAAACAAACCATAAACTAGCAAAATATGGTAGGTTGCTCGTTGTTTTCATTTCTAATGAACTTTGTAAAAAAAATAAAATCTGTTTTTCATCCCAATTTGGTTCTTAAAATTAAGGTGGTTTTTTTTTGGGTTTTTTTTTTTTTCCCTCCTCTAATGAGAGGTACTAATGAGAGTCTAAAAGTACAGCTATGGACTCAACTCCATCTTGGTGTGTGTCTTTGTTGACTTCACTAGAATTCCGCAAAATGAATTTGACCTTGGATGTTTTCAATCAGTGTGTTCCAAATGAGAAAAAATTGTTGTTAGTAAAGACCAAAGAGGGAAATAAATCAAAGACACAAAGGGCAGTCAGTCGTCCAATTCTCTCTGAATCTCAGTGGGAATTGGGTGCTTAGTATCCTTGAAATCTCCTCTTGGGATTTGAAAATGAAAAGAGAAACGAGTGACCTCTTTTACCTCCCAAAAATTGCTCAGTGAAAAGTTAGGCCTTTGTATTGTTTTCTGGGGAAAGTGAGTGAAATGGCGAGACTGAATAATTGTTGATAAATAAAATTTTCCTGTAGTGGATTACTTTAGTAAGTAATGAGAGTGTCTCAGTTTTCAAAATGAATGTTTGAGCTAGTTTTCTTCCCCTTGAGCGAAGGCAAGATACAAAAAAATAAAATAAAATAAAAATAAAAATAAAATCCATGCATAGATCAAAATAGTTTAGGTATTAAGAGTATGTATGTTAGGTTTCTGTAAGGACTGCCATAGCTCTTAAAAAAGGGGCATGGGAAGCCTGTACCTTTGCAGGTTTATAGAGGCATTAAATCAAAAGACCAGATTAGTCTAGTGAAATGTGTCTTCTTTACCATTCATACAGTAAGTTATCTACTTTTTTTAATCAACCAAATTGAAAACAAATATACATTATTTTCCTTTGCACATGGTGTGAGAGGTAGGAAGGAAAAATCATTGATACGTATAGACAAAAGTTTAAGGTTAAAACATGAATCTCATTACAGTTGTGACGATAGAAAAGGGGTAAAAAAGAATTCAGGTCTCTGCATCACTTTGCCTTAACCCAATCATCCATACAGCAAATTACCTGGAATGATTAGATTGCAGAAGTGTACCCATGGGCCCCTTCACCGTTAAGCAGGGGGTGCTAGAAACTCTGCTGCTGCTTCAATAGGAAAGAAAAGAGTAGCTAACGTTATACAAGATGTTTCTGTTCTGCAGCAAGTGCCAGGAAGGCTACAGCGTTTAATCCCTGCAAGGGAGTTCCCCTGTCCTTCCTTTTTAAAGTGTATTTGATTGAAAGCTTTTACTTATTCCTTCCACAAAAAGGAAGGTAAACACAGCTGTAGGATTTTAATGGCCTGAAGATAAGTGCACATATTTCTGTTGTTTTGGTATTGCAGTCTGTTGACTGAATTTCAAAGAAAGCACTAACAACAGAACAGTGAGGAATTGTACTGACTCAGGAGAGGCATTAATATTCAGACCATTCTACCAAATATGCTTGGGAATATTTTCAAGCATAATGAATTCACCACAAATTCCTGAATTACTACACATTGTATGCTAGCACAGGCAGCTGGTGAAATCTGAGGAAACTGACCAAAAACAAGGTTATACATTTTATAAATGATTTAGGCCTCAAGCTCCCCTTGACTAAGTAAAAAGATGCAGCCAGGTATAAAATGAATAGAGGGGCAATGGCCTTTGCTAAAACAATATAAATGAATGCATTCATGACATGGTTCTGGCATGTGACTGAAGTCACATATCTGAAGTCATTACTTCTATTAAGTACATTGTGTGAATGCTGACAATGAAGAAAAGGAATTATTTAAGGTCTGTGCTTCTATTCTGTTTTAAAGATCATTAGGCTCCACAGTCAGATTACAGCTTGCAGCTAGCATATACATTTCTGGGTGACAGAAAACTAAACTTGTCACGTGGTGCTCTGGATGCATGCAACTTCTCCACGAGAAGCAGAATAATAGACATGTTACTGAAACTGACCGGGTAGAAGGGTTGTGTGGGAACTGAGCCATAATTCAATAGGTATACATGCAGGCAGAGCATATCATCTATTGGTACAATGATGAGCTATACTGCTCTACCCTTCTCCTATGGATGTGAAGGAAAGGATCTTCACCACAGCCATTATACATCTACCATGCCTCTGAAATATTACTGCTTTACCCAGACTCTTCACAGTTCAGTATCCAAGGAATCACTTGATGAAATTTTCTTCAGACAGATAAGCAAATACCCTTTTCTCTTTAAATTCTCCTTTTTCTACTGGACCTCTGGTTCTGAAGAGCTATGACTCCCATGGATAATGGATCCCTAAATATGCAGGAAAACACTCCTTTCTTTTCCTGGGAACCACTGAGTCCTATTAGAGAGGCACCCCAAGTAGAGCAAAAACAGATAGAAGCCTAACACAAGTTGTTTTACTGATTTTCTCTGATAATGCCATTAATTCTCCAGTTCAATCCACTCTATCAGAATGGGCAAACACTATACTACAAAAAGAACAATAGGTGACAAGTTGCAAGATAACATTTATAAACACGACAGCTGATTCCTGGATTCATGACCAACCTACCTCACAGCTCCCCAGTGAACAATTAAGCAGAAAACATACACAGTTTCTAAACTGAAGGAGGGTGTTCCTTCTGGACAGTACAACCCTCTGTGCAGTAATGTGAAGGGATCACCTGTCCTGAAAAAGCTTATGATGGTTGTTCATTTGGGGACTGCCTGCAGGTTCACTGACAATATTATTCACCCACACACAGCTACTTCCATATCTTGGTCTCATAAAATAATATACATAGTAAGTAGAGCATGGACCAAAGCAATGAATAACCGAGTAAACCACCATTCAGTTGCAACCCATCTGTGTTATTCATTGTCTGTTATATTCAAAGTATACATTTAATCTGCACTCAGCATTACTGCCAATTGTAAATAAATGGAGCAACCATTCATATAGATGGCTGATCAGACATATTTATGCATATAATGTTTAAATTAAGTGCCTGCATCCCTGTCTGCATGCATGAGATGTCCCTGTGTTCAAGTATTTTACACATACAATTGCACAACTAAAAAGTGTGGAGAAAAAGCAGGTTTAAAATGCGATAAGAAATAAAGAAAAACTGCTTTAAACATAAAAACAGCATTTCAGGACTGCATCGTTCTAGTGTATTTAATTACTGCTTCCAGTATTGCTTGTATTTGATTAGCTGGGTACTTGGGGCCTTGAATTTCTCATGATGTTTTCAGCAAAAGGATTCGCAAATATCTATCACAGCCTGCTTGGACCATGAATAGAAAGGAAAAAAACAGCAAGCACAGAAATATGAGCACTTTTAAAATAATAATCCATATGTACCGGGCTGCAATATTCTCAAACAATTCGAAACATAAAAATGAATCCTTACTCCATGAAATTGAAAATCTTCACAAAAAACCTTAATTGCAGTCTGATGACTGCTTCACCACAGCAGTCAGTACCCAGAAAAAAAAAGAAAAGAAAAAGAAACAGGCAATTCTCAGACAGCTTTTGCAGCCTTGGCTCAGTTCTCTAGAATGACACAGCTGCATTTACAAGGAATACTCCTTTTGTCTGGCACATGGTCTTTCTTCCAAATCCTGAACAAAAAAACGTAAAACCTGTGATCAGGTTAATAGCACCAAATCAGCTGAGTACACTGGTTTTCCAGTGGTGTCATGGTGATGGGGAAGCTGGAATTCCCAGATTCCATTGGTATGTGCTCCAACAGCTTGAATTCCTAGTACTATGCTTCATATGGATTTCACCAGCAGACTCAGACAAGTGACTGTAATATAAGGAAAAGCCTGACTGAAAACACATCGTGCCCTTGGAGAGAAGTTGGATTTTGACCCAGGTTTTGTGTCTGTTCCCAATCTATACTGGGAAGAGTCAAATCATGACCTGACTTTTGGGCAAATCACCAGCTGGCTTGTACAGTGATAGTCCTGGCTCACTCCTCATCCATTTTCTAGCTTTGGAGCTATAGTAATGCTCTCTGTTTCAGGCCCAGCCAAACAAGACTATATTTAGTCAGAGCTATGCAGAAAAGTCTCTCTCTTCCAAGTACATTTTAACATATAGTGCTGGAAATAATATCTTAACAAACTGGATATTATTTCACACAAATTCCTTACCATACACACTCAAGACATAGCTAGCAATATTACCTCTTCTAATGAAATGGATTCTTGAGAGTTTGATACACAAGGAATTAGAACCAACAACTGCGCTGACATCAGTGTGTGAATGACAAGGATAGTTAAAGAGTATCTCACAATAGTCTGCTAACTTCCTTTGGAAAGTATTCCTATAACTTTAATTGAGATATAATGATTAGTTAAAAAGAGATGTTAAGTTCCTAGTAGCAACGTGACTACGTCCAACTATTCTGTGTTTTAAAGTATTTACAGTTTTCTCTGTAGAGATCTTATGAATCTATGAAAGAGTTTATAAACAGAGTTTTTATTACAGTTTATATGTTTTCAAAGATTAAGGTGTACAATAACTACTTCATTTACCAAGTCTTCTAGTAAAGGGGCAAACATAATAATAGCAATTAAAATGGAAAACAGCAGGAACACTGAGCACAGCAGTCTGGTTACAATGGAATTCCTGCTGGTAGGACAACAGGAACACATCAAACAAGAAGCAGCACTGAAGAGAATGGAAGCCAGCAAAAATAATGAGCTTTTAAATCATAAACAGAAATGGACAACCTTCTCTTTAAACAATGTAGAAAAGGTGAATATAAAATTCAGTTACATTAAATAGGCAGAAAGCAACTATGAATAGAAACACCTTAGACAAGTTATTATAGAATGAGGGCTGTTTGCTGCATGGTTGTCAGTGAAAATGTATTGCTCTTATATTCCTTTCAAAATTAAAATGCTGCATCTGGGGACAGCTGTTGACTGATAAGGAAAGACTGCCTGGATTTCAGTGACATTATTTCTCTGCAACAGCATGTGGAAATTAATTTAGTTAAAGGGAAGACATGAAAATAAAACTGAAATAGAATGCATTTAAAGATGCTTTCTTCCAAAATGCAGAGGTTTTATTATTGTTATTAATATTAATATTTGTTATTATTATTATTTAGCTTTTATTTCCCTTCAGTTTCTGGTGCTGAAATATGTTTCTTCCAGATGACTCTCCTGTTCACAAATCTGAATAACTGAGATTATAACGCAGCAAAATGACAGTTGTGAGCATAGGAGGATTCTACACATATTTTGATTGAGCATTTACATACTATATTCTATTTTGTAATGCTTTATTTGAGCAGAGTGAATAGCAGCCAATACAAGATTTGTCTGGAAATGAACCAGCAGCCACACCTTTGCTGTCATTTGGGCTGAATGCCCACAGATTTAACGGAATAGTATACCTGCCATATACAAAATACTCATTTTACGACAAAATGAGGGCTGTTTTTTTCTTTCTTTCTTTTTTTTTTTTTGTTTCCCAGAATCAGAAGGAAAACCATAAACAAACCAGTTATCCATCAGCTATACTGGATGATGTTTCTCATACATCAATATTTGGGGTATTTTTCCTGGAAAAAAAATGTTTTTGTGTTTGTTTTATGTCTGTATTTCTTGCCTGGGAATAAATTCATTAAATATTGCCTAACATTCTGTGAGAATAAAGCTTCATTCCCATCATTCCCAATGGAAATCTTAATTATGGGTTGCCTTGAGAAGCTGAATTATTAAGACACTCATCAGTTTACAGTTTCTACAACTTTTTTAGATATATCAGAAAAGGTGGTTCTTCTAGATGCAGAAAGTGCCTAAAGAATCCATAGATCAATGATTTATTATATAACAGAGGAGACAGTACACTTTTTCCCTCCACTCAGGAACAGAGCTCAAGAACACAGCAACTGTGTTCCCTAGATGTTCTGTTTCTGATGAAGTCTTATTGCTATGACAGTGCCTCTACACAAACTCATATGGCACATTATAAAAAATTTACTCTTTTATTTCTAATGCTTATCCCCTTTCACAAATCAAAACACTCTAACTACCCAAGATGTTCAATCTATTTTAAATGAGGACGCACTAACTTTCAATAACATGGTTAAAAAAAAAGCTTTACAGTGCTTTACAAAGCTTTACAGCTTTTCAGACAAAGAAATTTTAAGAAAACATTAAGTTTGCAAAAGGAAGCACTCACAGTAAAAGTACCATACAACCTTAACTCTGTCCTTTCTATATGTTACTGTCATTTTTCTCCACACATAGCTGCTGTTCTTATTAAAACAAAAGAGTCTTGTTTTCTCACTCAGTGCCTAGGATGCATCATGCTCAGGGAACACAAGCTGTGTGATACTCCACTTGACCTACAGAGTTTATTTACTGTGTGCTGCCAAAGCCCCTCTGCAAGCACTTTCACACAATTCAATACTCAGCCTTCTTCACTGTCTAGCAGGCACACAGAGTGGCTGAACATGAGCCCACTGAAGTCAGTGAGGATTTTTCTACAAATTTCAGTGCACACTGACATGCCCTGAAGGATGCAAAGGTCCCAGGGAAGAACAGAATAAGATTCCTTAAGCAGGGGTGGCAATGTGATAGACAGCAGCGGGGCAAAGTTTGAGTGCAACTCCTTAGCCAGATTCATTGTCCTCTGTCTACCACTCATCTTGTTTGAAAAGCAAAATGCTCAGATCTGAGCAAAAGAAAACTCTGAGAAATACATATACTGTAAGTCTATATATACTGCCAAGACTACTGTGTGAAGAAAAGGATTTTCCTCAAAACACTGCCCTTCTATTTATACATAGATATAATGTCAAGGAAGAGAATTTGGATCAGCAAAAATAAAAAAAAAAAAACAACATTGTACATGTGCATTGCAAAGTAGAGAAATAAAAACTGATTTTCATGAATTAATAACAAATTGCCGATGCAGCCTCAATTGAAATCTGTTTCCCTGTCAACCACAAAAACAACAGATTGCTTCTCTTTTTAAAATTAAGGTATTTTCATGAAAAAAGTGTTTCCTATTCTTCTCCCTTCTATTAACCCTTTCCATTCTTGTGGGTTGAAGCATACAAGTTTCTCTTGTTAAAATTCAAATAGTAAAAGTGGATCTGCAGCAGCAGCTGCCAAGTAAAAATCTTTTAAGTCTCAAAAAGGAACAAAAAAAAAAAAAAAAGGAAAGAAAGAAAAAAAAGTGTCCATGAAACTCTCTGAGATCAGTTTAGTCTGTTTAACACAATTCAGAGCTGTTCTTCAAAAGCGATTACCCTAGATCCCTCTCTGAAGTTTGTCTGTACTTCTTTATTTCTGCTGCGCTGAAATTTGTGGAGATGCATTGCTATCCATCTAACAAGATCAGAAGAAAACTGATCAGGGTGAAAAAAAGATTTAGAAATGTAAGAACTATTCTCTGTTGAAAGCCTGGTATGACATAAAGAAAAGAAAGAAATCAAAAATGTTATTTACCCATGTCCTAATCATGTCCTAATCATACGGAAGAATCTTTATGGAAGAATAGCTTCTCCTCACAATGTCAGTGAGGAGTAGCTGGCCTGACTGTCTTCAGATTAGGATCCCAACATTATTCATCTTTGAAAAACTTCCATCGATGCAGCCAGAAACTTACATCAGCCAAAAATAAGCAAAGCTTGAATAACTGTGCCAGCACATACATTCACAAACAGTAAAATTCAAAGTTAAGCAAAGCAAAGAAAATCTTTTTAAATCCTGTGTTAATAAAGATATTTTGGAAAACATTTGCAAACGAGTAGTTTAAAAGTTACTTAATAATTGAAGAAAAACAACCCAGAGAATTAAGATTTGTAACATACAGAAAAGAATTTAGGTAAAGCATTAGTCACAGAAAACCCAGAGGATTTTGGCCTTGATTGTAACAAGACAAGGTTTTGACCTCTGTTTTTTTCCAGGGCAGACTCAAAAGCAAGTTTTTGCCAAGGACAACCTGTTGTTACAAGACACCAGGCAGCTAACAGAGCAGCTTAGATGCATATTCAATATACTACACACCTATTACTTTAGAAATGCTACCAACAGCAATTGATCAAAACATAATTCCATGAACCATTCTAAATACTAACTGTCTCTAACTAATGCATTCACTGAGTTATCTTCAAACACTGCCCTTGCAGAAAACTGTAAAGCCAGACAGGTTTGCTGTTGCTTTCTTGGGCTGGCATCTCACTTCTTTTATCAAAGCTAGCATTTCACAGCCTTCTATGAACAAAGAAAGTGTTTGAGTCAGAAAATTTTTCTTTTCTCTGTAAAGAATGAAGCAGGAAATACTGTTTTCCAGAACATTTTATGTGCCACTCTTGAGAAATCAGAATGCACCGAGAATACAGGAACATGAGCGATTTCTTAACCGACTGTGCCACCGTGAGGCCAGAGTACACAAGTACACTAAAAATATAGGTATCTTTGATATTGAATATTCTTTTTTTTTTTTTTTAATTAAGAGCCTTCATAAGCACATATCCTAAATTTTTGTTTTAGAAAGTTTGAAAATTCAAAATGTATATATTCATAATGTAACAGCAGAGAAGTACTATTTTTGTTCCAAATTCATTATAAATATTTCAAAAAAGAACAAATGAGAATGAACACCAACTCTTGTTTCTCTTTCATTTCCTGTGTTTATGAAAGTGCATTAGAGTTTAAGAAATTACAAAGTGGGGGTTGAGACTAAAGATACTGGGTTGCATGAATTCAAGAAGGCTGCATTAGCATGAACTTCTTTACAGTTCTTGCAAATTAAACAAAGGTAGCTTGATCACCTGCTACACTGATCAGTGCTACCTGGGGTTCAGAAACTAGATATTACTACTTGAAAATCTTAAAGAACCCAAACAAATAGGTGTTCACAGAACACATTCAATGTATATTAAGAGCATTAGGACGAGCATCAAGCACAGCAGCTACCATGGTTCCTTGGCTCAGGGAACAAGAGGTACAACAGAGCTATGAAGTTTCATATCATAACCTAGCATTTAACACATTCTCCCTAACATGAGAAAAAGAGTCTCCAGCCCTCTACAGCCATTAATCAATCCAGACCCACTGTTTAGGAACACACCACTCTCATCTCATATGGACATAATGAGAGGTTTGGAATGACAGAGAACAAAGGAGAACATTAATTCAAACCAAAGGTGTAGAGAATGGATAGCAGAAAGGAGAACATGGTCTAAACTCTGCTGGCTGTTGAGATCACCATGACATGGAGTCACACTGCTCAAGTGCAACAGAAGAGTGGTTCTTCTACTGCTAGCTAAGAGAATTTCCCAGTGAGCAGGGAAGAGAGGACATTCATTTAAAATGAAAGGCACTAAAGTTTACGTCATTCAGTGTCATTGCCTGGAATCTAGTCTGGAAACAGTCACTTTCCAGGTTCCACCAGGTATGTGGACAAAAAGGCTCAATTCAGAGGCCTGAACATAAGCATTTAACCACTTCTGAGACACCACAAGATTTCTGACAGACCTGCATGATTCTGAAAATGTAGCAGAAGTCCAAGGAGAAACTTCTGCAGATATAGGTCTGCGTGAGATATCTCGTAATACATCTCAGCAACAGAATTTTGCCCTAAATCTCATTTCCAGCAGTGTGCCCAGGCGGCCAAGAAGACCAATGGCATCCTGGCTTGTATCAGGAATGCTGTGGTGAGCAGGACTAGGGAAGTAATCCTGCCCTGTACTTGGCATTGGTGAGGCCCCACCTCAAGTCTGTGTTCAGTTTAGGGCACCACAATACAGAAAGGACACTGAGCTGCTGGAGCAGGTTCGAAGGGCAACAAGGCTTGTGAAGGGCTTGGAGAATATGCACTATGAGGAGAGACTGAAGGAACCGGGGCTGTTTAGTCTGGGGAAAAGGAGGCTGAGGGGAGACCTTACTGCTCTCTTCCATTATTTGATAGGTGCTTACAGTGAGAGCGGGGTTGGTCTCTTCTCACTGGTGACAGATGACAGAACGAGGGGAAATGGCTTTACCTGGCACCAGGGTAAGTTTACATTGGAATCAGGAAACACTTCTTTAGAGAAAGGGTTGTTAAACATTGGAATAGGCTCCCCAGGGAGGTGGTTGAATCAGCATCCGTGGACGTGTTTAAAAATTGTTTGGATGTGGTGCTCAGGGACATGGTTTAGCTAGGGCTGTATGGTTAGCTCAAAGTTGGACTCAGTGATCATTGAGGTCTCTTCCAACCTGACTGATATTATGATTCTATTATTCTATCTGGCTGTATCAAGAATTTAAATATTAAGGACTCATATATACAAATAACATTATATAACTGCATTTCAGTCTCTCAGTTCAGAACTAAATTTTAAACTAAGTTTTGAGTTAAAATATGAGACCTTACAGTCTGGTAGATCATCTAGGGAGCTATCCTGAGGTATTCAGTGCCTTTTGAGATGCCCTTGGATACCTTACCTGGATCTTAGATGCCTCTTGAGAAGAGTTGGAGCTTCTCAGAAATTGTGTCATCTTTGTCAATCAAGGCAGACATCTTGAATAAAATAAAACACTGACACAGAGATCAGCAAATCCTTTTGTATAGGCAGCTAAAAGAACTGAATTCCTCCCAGCTGAGAGGAATGCCAACTCACTGAAGCAGCAGCAGTAAACCTGCCAGATCTTGCAGACTGGATTCAAATACAATCTTCATTTAAGATGTAGACATAGATGAAATGTACCCTTTCTTGAGAAAGGGGTTCTTACCAGTGGTTTTCAGCCTGAAAGATCTGTGAAATGTTTCTTAAAGGGTCTAAATAGACAACTAAGAATGGCCTTGTATAAGTAGATTTTTTGTGGCTTGCTACAAAAACTGAGATTCAATTTAAGTTGCAGGCCTCGCATCTCTAATGAAAGTTATTTAGGTTTCCAGAAATCAGGAGAAATTCAATGCTATTTTGCTGTCACAAGAGCTGCAGCAGATATTCCCTCCTGAATAAGAAGCTGGTGCAGAGCATAAAGCAATGCCTGAATCCCAACTTAACTGATACCAGCAGGGAGACATACAGATGCACTGTATCTCTGAAAAATCCCTGCTGACTAGTTAGCTGACCCTTATACTCAGGGTCTGCTGACCCTATCCCTGTTGTCTAGTGCTAGTCTAACGTGTCTATATTGTACAGGTAATTTTGAGATCTGAAGTGAAGTAGCAAGAAGTCTGAAGGATGACACTTAGCAGAAAGTTATTATTTGCCTGTTTATGCTTCCCAAACTACTACAAGGCTGGTAAGTGAAAAAGCTATAAGAAAAAACAATTAACTTTTAATTTTCTAAATTTCAGAATTCTTTATATGTAAAGAGACAAAGACAAGAACTTTTAATAAACAGGGCTGTAAGGTTCCCAGTTTAGTTTGATGTTTTATTCTAGGAAGCTTGAAAGACATATATATATATTATTTTCTTCAAAGTGAACGGTAGTATTTTAAAATGTAAGTATATTCAAAGAATTTGCTAATTTTATTCATTTTTGTGTGGGTGGGTGATGTTTTTCAGCTACACTCTGCATATTCATACATGTGTATGCACACATAAGGCCTCAGTTCGGAAGATCTGCCTTGAAAAACAGATCTAATATCTTCCAAATTCCCAACTGCCACTAACAAGAACCACTTTGATGAGCTCCTGCCTCTCCATCCTCTGCTGCTTCATGTTTGTGCAGCATACTTCAGGATCTCTCTGCCAGAATTCTATTTATAATCTCAGAAGATCAAGACCAAGTGCAGAAAATGCATAAAAAGCCAGGAGAGTGGCATGGCACAGCACCATCCACTATCCTATCAGTAGCTGCATGGTAGCTGTGGAGCAGAAGTATGCCCCTCTACATGCCATGAGGAGAACTGAGGCATTTGCATGTTGCTGATGAAGGAGAGACAAAAATAGTTGTTTATTACTGTTATTGTTGTTATTATTATTATATTTTTTATATTTTTTATTTTTATTATTATTTTCTATCAACATCTTTATGTCATTATTACTATTACATATAACTGAAGACAGTAGCCAACACCAGGATTTTTCTACTTACAATAATGGCTCAGAAATAAATAGTTAACTTTTAATTCTGAACCCTACCATTTCACAAGAATGGTAAACATACCACAACACTATGAGAAGCCACAGCTAGGTAATATAACAGAAGGAGGGAAAAAGTAATTCTCATCCTCAGAGACACAGATAAAAAATGATGTTTTAGAAAAGAAAACTATAAGGAATCTGTGCAGCAATGAAGGCAATGACAGTACCTTCTACTAGTATAGGAGCACATGTGTAAAGGTGTACATCAAGATTTAGTTTAGAAAGTGACGCAAAAAAGCTCGTAGCTCACCCTTTCCAAAAGCTCAGGGAGTCTCAAGAAGGGCACAGTCTCCAAATATAGACACTGCTCTCTCAGCTTGCTAACCCATAAATGGAGGTGAAGAAGGACGGACCCTGTGTTTGCACCTGTGCTCCCTGGTTTTGCCATACCTTCTCATCTGGTGCTCCATCACTGGTCAGGCCATGACCTAGCAATTCCCATGTAGAATCCATATGTATTTTTCTACTCCTGTGGAATCATGGAATAATTTGAGTTGGAAGGGGCCTTTAGAGGTCATCTAGTTGAAATATTGTGCAATGAACAGGGACATCTATGGATCAGGTTGCTTAGAACCTGGTGCTGCCTGACCTTGAATGCCTCCAAGGCCGGGTCATCCACCTCCTACCTGGGCTATCTGTTCTAGTGCTTCGCTACCCTAATTGCAAAAAACTTGTTCCTTATATCCAATCTAAATCTCCCTCCATTCAATTTGAAACCATTTCCCCTTGTCCTGTCGCAACAGATCCTGATAGAGTCTGTCTTATAGTCTCCCTTTAGATACTGTAAAGTCACTCTCAGGTCTTCCTGGAACTTTCTCTTCTCCAAACCCAGCTCACTCAGCCCGTCCTTGTAGGGGAGGTGTTTCATCCCTTGGATCAATTTTGTGGCCCTCCTCTAGACACGCTTCAACAGCTCCATGTCTCTCCTGTACCAAGGCTCCACATCTGGACACAGCACACCAGGTGAGGCATTACCAGGCTCAGGTGGTAGTGAGGGCAGGATCACACCCTTGCTCTCCCGACCATGCTTCTTTGATGCAGCCCAGGATATGGCTGACTTGCTGGGCTCTGAGTGTACACTCCTGGTTCCTGTCCAGCTTGCCATCCGAACACCCCCAAGTCCATTTGGCAGGGCTCTGCTCTTCCTTACACCCTCCAATGTCTCTGTACTGCCAGTGTGGGTTGCTACAACTCAGGTGCAAGACTTTGCACTTGGATTTGCTGAATCTTCTGAGGGACTCCTGGGTCTACTGCTTGATCCTGCCCAGGTCCCTCTGGATGGCATCCCATCCCTTGGGCATGTGGTGTTGACCACACCACGCATCTTGATGTCCTAAAGTCTATCAGTGCTTTTGCCTTGCTTCTTTTTTTCCAAGTTTACTTGAATTCATACAATTCTTCAGCATTTCAGAAAAGTACCATTATTTGAGATTACAGCATCATTTTAACACATCATATTATTTACATTCCTGAATAATGCACAAAAATTTGTGTGGTTATAGCTTACTTTTCAGTAAGATGTTCTTTTGTAATGTAGTAATCAGTTTTTTCTGAGTTTAAGAAAGAAAGTTTGACAGAATATGCTCATCATGACTCAGTAAATAGTTCTCTTTTTCATCCAGCATACAGAAGTAGGTACAGCAGACTGATGCTGCACTGTTGTGTACATAGAGGTACTTTCCCACTTGGGTATGTTATAAGCTTATTAATGTTTTATAGTATTTCTTTCCAAGGATATATCATGCAATAAGTTGTAATTAATTCAGCATGAACATTCAGAAATGAAGCTGAAAGTCCAAAGTCAGGAAATGCAACTTAAAAAAAAAGTCTAAAAGCTTTTTTGTTCACATTTTTGTGCCAGTGGGAAGATATATTAGGTTCAGATTGTTCAGTTTATTTTTGCACTTAGTTTCACTGAATGTAATTGAAAATCTCCTGAGAGAAAGGCAAATGGATTTGGCCCAGTGTTTTTCTGAACACACTGTTTTAAGAAAATGATACAGACATTTAAATGCATCTTCAATTTCTTTATACAGATATCATTTTCCATATATATCAAATTTCACGCATACTGATTGTCTCTAGACAATTTAGAGAAAGTCAGTTAGATACAGTACACTTTATTTTAACTTTCTGTTCCCTTTTAAGATCTAACAATACAAAAGAGGCTCTTTGGGAATTATTTCATGGCTAGATCATCCTAACTTTCACAGTCCATGTGGTCAAGTCAGACCACAGACCACACTTTTATCAGTATGGCATCCTAGTTTTTATAACGATACATAGATAAATGTACAAGCACTCAAAGCAACTAAGCAATAATTAGCATTACTAAAAATTGCTTGCATCATTGGTATTGAATTTCCCCAGTAGGGGCTTGGAAATTAGTCTATCTCTACCAACACTACCTCAATAATACTTTTACTCAGAATGGCAGAAAAATGTATTTCTTCTGTTCCATTTCCACACAAAATTTCTGTCAGAAAACCATGCTTGTCATCATCTGAAATAGACAGCATTTATCTCTGACTTCACACGAAGACATTTCATGTCTTGTAAGGGACAGATATGAGGATTATCAGATTTTTTTGGTGTCAAGGTAGAAGACAAAGCTTTACAGTCCAAATCAATAAATAACTATATATTGATATTAGGTATATATATGTATATATATATAAGTACTATATTACTTACTGACGTGATTCATAATAATATTACTCACTACAAAGGGCTGTTTGACTAATTTTTAAATGTCTCCAAAAAATTATGAATTCCACATTTTGTCATTCATGCATATTTATAACTAAATCTTTAGCATCCAAGCAGATTTATCTAGGATGCAAAAGATACTATCTTCAAAAGATAAAATCAGCTGCAGATCGATCTGACTGTACACAGTGGTGTAAATCAATCTTCTATCCACTTTCACTGCACATTTTTCAGCACATTTTACACAAACCTAGAATGATCTTTCGGGAACTGAAATTCCAGTTATTGTCATTGATTCACTAACTAGGAAGATACTGGAGGTAACTTGCCATACGTCAGCTACTTTACATTTTCTGACTGTGTATAGGCTTTTCCCTAAATCAGTATAATTTTCTTTCAAGCAGGCTGCTAATAACAGAAAAAAAAAACCTGCCTTAAAATGCCTGTAGATATAAAATGTGCAGAGAAACCACTGTATAGCTTGTACCAAATCTGATGTGTCAAGACAGGACAAGCACAGGGCCACATTTCACCTCCACATGGCATGTCCCCTTCCATCACCTCAAGTGAAACGACTTTAGGCAGCTTAGGCCTATAGGTAGGGTGAAGAAGCAGCTCCATACCAAGAAGAAGTGGCTGAAGGTCCAGTGGGAACATGAGTGTTGCAAAAGGAGAGGAAAGGAACAACACAAAATCATCTTTGTCTTAGAAAAATAAGGCAGTGGTAATAATCTCAGTAGCTAAATAGTATACGCATTCTTGGGTTATGGAACTATAAGTGAAAATTCTAGTTACTAGAAAATGTTATTTGCAAGTGCAAATTGTAGCTTGACATCTGAATAGAAGGAAGAGAAAAATGTATCTTGTGTTTTAGATATCTAGTCAAAATATTGCTCACTTGTTCATATTAGGGAAATTTTTCTAATGTTATTGTTAAAGAAGATCTCACATTGCATATGCCTTCCTAATATTACCCCAGTTTCATACTTTCTTTAAATGAGGAATATGAAGTTCTCATCCTAAGCAAGAATAGGCAATAGGAAACTTGTTGCTTTACTTCCTAGCCTCCCTCCCTCCACAAACAACACACTTGAATCCTAATGACAAAATCAAAGGCAATTAAAAGTTCCCCAACCGTATGCATTATTTATATCTGCACTCAAAGGATGCATTGCATCATTACCACAGTTACCAAACTGCACAGACTGCTCATCACCAGCGTAAACTCCAGTTTTCCAATATGCCTTGCCTGAATTTTCTATCCACTTCGTTATTAAAGGTGGATCATAGTTTCAATTTGGATCACAGCAGCTCCAAAATGAGACAATGAGGAAGCAGTAGAGAGATACATTTAAATTATTTCTTCTAGGCCTTTTGTTTGCCTGCTTTTCACTGCTACATATGTGCCTGAATGAAGTTCTGAGAATAGGGGATGAAGTGCTGCTACAGTGAGAAAATTATTTTTCTTCAGTAGCAAAAAGCCTTTGTTATCGTAGAAAAAGATCCAGCAGAAACAAGAAAAAGATTTTAACTGTTGACTACTTGTTCCAAATTTCCAGTGACAACAGAAAGTAGGAATGTAGGAATATTCAAACATCAATATCTTTAAGACTTCTTTCTTAATCGATATTAGAAGGATTTCACAGTTTTTAGTCATCAGTGTAACCAAGAATTTTGATATAAACTTGATAAACTGTATAAAAGGAATCAAAATTGCACAGAAAAACCATAACAAGAAAATAAACACTGCCGACATGAAAAGCATCAGCTTTTGAGTGGAACTCACCCATTCAGAAACGTAGGCCTAGCCCTTATTTTCAAAAAGGAATCTAGGATATCAATCTCTGAATAATATTTCAATTTAAATCCTTGATTTTTTTTCTACATACAAATGTACAGAAATATAACGAGTGGTATTGCTCCCATTTTGCCACTTGAGGGCAGTCGTTTAGTGTCCTGTAATAAACGCTGCTCTTTCATAGCAATTTCTCGCTTTACAGTTCAGCTGTTCTGAGTCATGCTGACACACAGAAAGAAACAAAGAAAAAACCACAAACGTTCTCTTCTGTACAGCCAATCTGATCTGAAATTCTTCTCAGTCAGCCTTTAGGAGAAAAAGCTAATAATTAATGATGCTTATGACAATTAAAATCAGTGATAGAAGGATAAATGTTTAAATAAGAATTCAAAAAGAGGAACAAAAAGAACACAGAGAAAAACTTAGCTTATTTCAGTCCACTAGGCTTAAAGGATTTGCTCGGGAGAATGCAGAGCACCTGCAAATAGAGAATGAGCGATATTTCAAGGAAAGAAAAAAAAAAGAAAAGATAAAAGTGAAAAACATGGAAGCGTTTGAAACCAGAGCATAGAGGAGATGCCAACACAGCCACGTCCCTGAAATAACAAAGCTCTTGAAAGTGTGCAAATACCAAGCTGGGCTGCCAAGATAAAACTTAGCCACACTAAGTTCTTTTTCACCTACAATAAAACTCAGGGTCATGTGCAGTCTTGGAGGAGTGGATGTCATTTATTTTGCCTTTTGCTACAGTTTAGCAACTTACAATTTAGCAGGCCTGAGAACACTGAAAAGAGGTGGAAAAGTTATTTGAATAAAGACAATTCAATCCCTTAGATTCTGTGGATTTCATCTGCTACTATAGTGCAGCTAACTTCTGTTGCAAGAAAAGCGTTTCTGAAGATGTTTATAAAGTACTGAGAATAATACAATCCGTATTGCATTATAAATAAGCACTCAATAACAGATAATTCTTCAAGACTCTAAATTAAAAAAATGTATCACCCTAAAATACATTTCGCCTGTGTTATAACTTACGAATCAGATTTTGCAGTACTTTTTCAAATAAATCTATTGAAATCTTTTCTGGGTAGAACTATGGTCCTTTGTATCATCCTGAAATACTGTTTTGAGATTGATTTCCTTTACCAAATGACCGGATTTAACTCCACTTAAGTTTGTGAAACACTCCTGAAAGCATTACTTCTCTCTATCGGTAAACTTGGAAAACAAATAAATAATAAATAAAACCTTCAAAAGAATAGTTTGAAAAGGTGCTCAAAAATTGGACACACAACACAGATAGAGGGTTATTTTGTCACCTTTTTTATTATTATTTATCAGTTATTTTTGATAGAAAGTATGACACTTTTCAACTTTCCAGTTTCTTTAAGTAATGTTGTTAAATACTTAATTTATTTCTGAATTCTGGATTATTTATAGTGTACATAATTCTGTTATTTTATTCAGGAGAAACAGACCTAGCTTTAAGTACATTGTGATAGATTTACACCACTGTTTTACACAAAACTCATATATTAGCATTAATACTTTAAAAGCGTTCTTCCCTTTTCGGGATATTTCAAGAAATATTGCATGACTGTTTTAGATTGCTTGCTAACGTAAGCCCATGCTATTTTAGGGTGAGATTCAACAACTCTAGAGACACACACTGACTAACACCAAGTAAACTCAGGCCTAAGGAAAAGTGCAGTTTTCACTATTTGAAGAAAACCACGTGATTCTTTTAGAAATAAAGTGAAAACACAAATCTCAGGAAGAAAAATAACATTTTGCATTACTAATAAGTCTAATAATTCATTAATTAAGAAATTTATACAAAATAATGCAGAAAAGAAGAAATGGTTGCATTTGTTATGCTGAAGTGGGAAGAAAATTATAGGCCATTATATACTGCAAGAGACATCAATTCTTATGTTTAAAATGCACTTCAGTGAAGATCTGATGCTTTTTGAATAAAAACAGAACTCAGTGAAGGAATACAAATAACCTATTAGCCTCAAATTTAAAAAACAAGCCTTCTCTTTTACTTTTAAATACACCAATACTCATTACATTTAAAATTTGGTTTGGTCTGCACAGTGGAATTCATGCTATTTGGAGCACAGGGACTTACTGTGTTACATCATCCATTCACTTATTATGGATTAAGGGAGGTGGGGCGGGAGATGGTCAGAAGGATCCACTCCTGCCATGCTGTGGTGTTATTAGCACTGACAGAAAATGAAGTTTTCCAAGAGTGATAATGAGCACATTTTCTATACATAAAATAAAACTCTGGAAAATCTACAGGTATCTCAGGCTTCGTAATACATATTTTTATCGTAACTAGTCAAAAACACTGAAAAAAATCCATATAAAAGTCTTGGGCTTAGGTATAGCTCACAATGAGAGAGTGATAGCGTGAGTTTGGATGTGTTTTCATTAATTTGGCATGTTCTACATTCATTTATTTTTATTATCTCATCTCTTCAAGAAAATGCTTATTTTCACTTTGAAATAGAGAAAACAAAAGAGGCCGGATACATCCAGATGTTATAGTCTTCATTTTTGCCACCAAAGAGCATCTCTTGTGAACTTGCAAATGGACCAAATCTGAACGTTTTACTTTTTGATGATAAAAGTGAGAGAAGTTCCAGAAAGACCACATCATTTGCCATATATCTGTTCATCCATCAAAGCACAAGCAAAACCCATGAAACAGCTCATGCCAATCTCAAGTACAGGTATACTTAATGATGATTAATGATGAACGACTGATAAAAGGAATATGAAGCAAAAATAATCAATAGTTTATTAAACTGACTACACCCTATTGAAGCATCTATTTAGAATCTCTTCATTTTGCTAGTTTCTGCAACAACATTAATTTTCCTCATGTTTCTAGCAAATCTGTGCTGATCAGCAGTCATTACAAGCCAAAACCAAACCCCTATTTTCAACTGGTACATGGCAGTGATATTTATTGTTCCACCCAGTTTTCCTTACCTGCTTATTTAAATTCATGTAACTAATAAAAATAAGTAATAAATGTTTACATCCATACTACTGACTGAAGTGCTCTGTATTACAGCATGGCCTGGAAAATGACCAGTCTTCTTTCATTTTTTATGTACTCATCCTTATTTCAAGCAATCACTTCATTTTCTGGTAGCATGTGGAAAGGGAAGACTGAAACAATTAGTTTTGCAGGGCATACACTGTAATAGTCAGAGTAAGATAGCCTAAGGAAACCTAGCCCCTTAACAAAAATCAACCACAGCTTTAAAAAATATTCTCCTTTTTTAATATCCTAAACCTGTACCTATAATAAAAATCTTTGATGTGGCTTCCTAGTTTGAGACTCTGGATGTCAGAACCTGATTGTGCCCTTAAGTCCTGTTTCTTTATATTGTAATCACGGAAAGAAAACTGGCATATAAAAAGAAAATCTGTAAAAGGGAATTAATCATTGTATACGCAGAAATGATCAATCATACATTTTACTACAAATGTTTAGTGAGTATCTCGTAGAGAGTAAAGCTTTGAAAAGTCTGTAGGTTTAAAAGAGTATTCTAGCCTCCTGGGACAGCATCCACTGACTTCTACTCAACAACTGAAATCAAAGGACTTAAAACCAGCCACAGGAACTGGATAAGAGATGATCTTCCTTTGGTCTCATGGCAAAGAGCAGGTGCGTGCACAAGGGGATTTTCAGAAGACAGTCTGCAGGGGAATACTACTCCCCTCCCACTCCCCACTGCCACAACTGGACTAGAACTGGGCAATCTGGTTAGAGAAGCAAGAAAGTGGGGATTAATGATGTTGAGGCAGAGGTCCATCTGAGATGCTTCATCAAGGCGATCTTAGTCAGTGACTACTTAATTAGTCAGATAAATGTGCTACTGGATATGAGTTACAATCTGTTTGATACTGAATAATGTGCATACATCTCTAAAAGACAGGAAAACTTAACTCTTTTTTTAGGAATATCTTTCAACATAAATGATTATAATTAACATTGGAAAAAGTTACTGCAAAAATACACTTCCAGAATTGCTTTGGCCTGCCTACAAAGCAATAGCTGTGATAGCCCAATACATTCAGCCACTTAGTAAGCTTTCATTTTTTTACATTTACTGCAGACCAAATGCTATCTGCTGTAGACTATAGCATCTTGGAAGTGACAGATAATACTTATCAATCATAGAGATCGGCATGCGAATAATAATTTAAGGTAGAGCCATACATTATTCATTTTTATTTTGTTAAATCACATCCTCCCATGGGTCATGAGTATGTTGATAAAATGTTACTTAGTTATGCACTACATAAAAGATATACCTTTAGGAGAGTATGTTTTGCTCTTTCAGTAGTTACAGACATTTTTAATGGTACGTATGGCTATAGTTTTTGCTAAAATTATGCATCGGTTTCTCTATTGCTCACAAGTAGGACACCACACAGTCACCAGGAATCCTACAAATAATTCTAGCATAGTGTCTAGGAACAAAGCTGGTGGTTTTGTGTTTTGTTGGTCACTGCAAACAAACGTGAAAACACAGAAGCTCACAAGGTGGATGCTGCAAAAGCAGCTAAGTATATCATCACATCATTTGGAGTTACTCACATGAATCATTTGAAAACAGGGTAGCATTGCTTTCTAGGAGCAGTGAGTCTAAAATATTACCCCTTAGCAAAACAGACTTTTGTTTATTGACAGTTTTCTCCTTAATAAGTGAACAATTAAGAACAGATGGAAAAAAATAAAAACATTTTCTTCTGTGGCTATTGGTACTTCAAATAATAAATACATATTATCAAAATAATTTCTGATAGTTCTACTTTAGTCATGCTTAAAGAAAAAAAAAGGAAAAATACAGCAGCAGATGGATTACTTCCCAAAACAAGCAATGAAACTGTAGCTGGAATTTTGAAAAAGTAAAAAGCTTACTACATTCAAATGGCCTGAACTTGAACACAGAAATATCATCTCTGGCTCACATTGATAATGTGAACTCTTCAGGATATCCCTCTATCTGCAAAGTAATGGAAACAGAAAATTAATATTCACATTCACTTCTAACTATTAGAATTATTAGAATAGTTCAATTGGAAGGGACCTACAAGATCATCCAGTCCCACTGCCTAACCTCTTCAGGGATAACCAAATTTAAGTCATGTTAATGAGGGCATTCTCTAAATGCCTCTTTAAAGCTGACACCACCAGCATGGGGCACCAGCCACTTCAGTAGGAAGGCTGTTCCAGTGTCTAACCACCCTCACAGCAGAGAAATTTTTCCTCACATTCAGGCTGAACCTCCCCTGGTGCAGCTCTGTGCCACTCCTATGTCCTGCCATTGGCGACCAGGAGCAGGGCTCAGCACTTTCCTAAATTTAAGTTGTCAAAGACGTAAAAATACTTCTCAAATACCTTTTTTCTCTTCCAAAATTTCAAGGTAATGGGAGCTACATCATTTTGCGGCTCTTGGATACCTAGAAATGTTGTGTATGTCTATAGCTGAAAAACACTTAAAATAAATTTTGAGTATTGAAACTTACTAATGCTGGGAAAAATAAATAAATAAAAATAAACAGCAATTCAATGCACACTAACTTGTATGTATAGAAGAAGAAAATATATGCTTGTTTTTGTTTTTTGTTTTTTTTTCCCCATAATGACCTTTTAAATAAAAAATGTTCTTAGGTTTTCCTTGCAGCTCTTTGCTTTATATCCACCTCCTTGGAAGTCTCTGAAACCTCTGCAAGATCCTTGCGGCTCTGACAGCAATTTCTAACCACGCAGAAATTGATTTTCAGTGTTCTGGGAATTCAGTTAAGTATCAGTCAATGCCTCTCTGCTGTATTGTAACTCTGTAAAGTTATAGATCAGGAATCTGACTTTATAATATCTTTTCTTCTTTAATTCTAATGTTCATTAGCTCACTAAGTAACAAGGATGAGGAAAAAAAAATATCCTAACACAAAAGACAAGTACATTGCCACTTTCAGTCAATATAAAACATCCAGGATGATTCCAATCTTTCCCAAAGTACCATCAGTATCATCTTCCAGCTTGGCCACAGTTCTTGGCATCTGCATCAGCCCTTAACAGCTGCTTTGATATTACTTATAATGTAACATCAATACAAAAAGACAATGCATGCTGTACTTTTCTATCTTCAAGAAAATCATACAAATATAATTCCATATGCTTCCATATACCTGTGAAGGGGCTCTCCAGGCTTTCTTTTTTCAACAAGGTTGACAATTATATAAAAAACTTAAAATGTCATTATGGGCTCATGATCATGCCAAGCACTTAAGGGTTTATAAGCTTTGTTCCATTGCTGGCATCATCTAGTGAGTGTAATAATTTTTTTCAGAATTTTATTCTTTCTTTGAGTACCAAAGGAAGCAGAGTATTAAATCCAGTCATTAGATTTTGAATTATAAAAAGGGAAACCTTCCTAAGAGATTAAGTTAAGAAATGGGTGGATTATATCAGCTATACTCTGTCCAGAAAGCATTGTCACAAGATGTCAACAATAATGTTCCTTTCGCAAAAAATATAATTAAATAGCAACTACTGGGTTTGAGGTTCTAGCTAAATGTTTGCTACTTCCTGTTACAGACATATGGACTATGAACTGGGGGTTGGACTTGATCTCTAGAGGTCCTTTCCAATCCCTGCAATTCTGTGACTCCATGAACATATTAGTGAAGTTAGTATTTAAGAATAACAGTAAGATAAATCTTTTTTGTTTTTTTTGAATTAATGAATAAAATTAATGAGTAACAAGGTACATTATTGTTTAAGACATTTATAGACTAGCCATCAAGAATATTTTGACATCAGTCCATATAGTGAATACTGGCTTCATTTTCTAAGATTTGTATAAAGTATATATTTGAAAACACCACAAACACATTGACAAAGAAGTGATGAAGCATATCGACAGATTAAGGATTATAAAACATGGTGCAACATATATAACTAGTGAGTTTAATTTACAAATGGATCAATGAATCACATCAGAATAACAATATTTTAAGAGCTTAGTCAAAGAAAGTGGTTATAAAAAGGCATGTAGGAATACACATAACTTATCACAAAGACATTTTGTGATAGAACTGCTAAAATTTCACTTTGTTAGAAACCTTCATTTACTACAAAAACAAAGTAGGTAGTATTTTACATCTTTCTGTTTTACTGTGCTAGCAAGAACTACTTCCTATAATTATTTAGTAAATTTTATTCAGGGCCCTTTGTTATTAAGAAGCAGGTAGCCCCTCTGTGTTTATTTAACCTAGTAAGGAGTCTGTCCTGTTAATGAGACCTAAAAAAGTTGACATATTTTAATTCTAAAAGTTG
This sequence comes from Odontophorus gujanensis, assembly GCA_013399175.1. Classification (NCBI taxonomy): domain Eukaryota; kingdom Metazoa; phylum Chordata; class Aves; order Galliformes; family Odontophoridae; genus Odontophorus; species Odontophorus gujanensis. The sequence goes on from VXAB01003727.1 coordinate 116,991, forward strand.
GGATTTTCTACTTCTCCCTCATCAGAGAGCTCCTTCATCACTATTTCTCCTTACATTTTGGACATTATATTTAATCTATATCTTTCCTTTATGAGTTGCATTATATCTTTCTGAAGAAAATGGGCTTTATTTAGCTCCATGAACACATTAATGAAATATTACTTATTTTTAAGCCAATTTTCCAATTGTCTTTTGCTGTTCTGCTTCTACTCCTCACAAAATATCTTCTGAGCTGTAAGATTCTCTTTTGACTATAGCATACACATTATACCAACTCTTACAGTTGATGCAATCTTTTCTGCCTGATATTATTTCGTGTGATTTGGACAACAGGCATTTCATGGACTCCAAATCTAAGCTTTGCTTCTCTTTTCACTTTGGATTCTCTTTTCTGTATTTTTTTAAATGCAGAAAAGTAGTTCATGCTAGCCAAGAACTTAACTTTCCTCAGTAAATTTTCATGTGGGCTTACAAACTTCCTTTGCTTGGCAAATTTTAATTACTTCAACAAAAGTTAGCTCTTTGTATTTGGAATCTGGGGCAAGTCACAACTTGATCTTTTATAAATCCCCCAGCATTCTTGCATCATTAGGTCAGTTCTATCCTATTTTCTATCTAACTTGTTTATACACTTCAAAAAGCTTCATTTTTATGCTTATTGTCCCAGTTTTTCAACTATTTAAAAGTTCATACAGATTTTTTTGCCATATTCACATATGATATTTCTGTAGGAATCAACAACTCCAAGTATAGCAGGTTCAAGGTAGAAAAGTGTCCCAGATATCACTGTTATACCTCCAACATTTTCTCAAACGCTGACTGCTTATTGTACTCTCTTATATGCTGTCAGTTAGACATACTTTTGGTGTAAAATTCTAATTCAATTATTCTTGCTCTTCTAGATGTCCCAGAAAAAAAAAAAATCTTCAGCCTGATTATTTTGATCCTTTTCAGTTTATGCACAAAATCTCACAGTACAACACAGACACTGATGCAAGTGAAACCTTCAGAATGGTAAAGCACTGGACCTACAGCATTCAAGACAGAGACAAAGCCTACACTGTACAAAAATATTCATGCAAAATGTTCAGACAACACATATATTGTAAATCAAACAAGGGAGGAGAAAAATAGAGCTGCCCAGTCCATTTTAAGAGGGAAAAAACACACCATTGTTTTTCCATGGCATTGTTACAGATAAAGAATGCTGAATAAGTGATAAACTTAGTTTCTGTGTGATTAACTGCACCAGCTGTATTTTCAAATGTTTACAGTCAACCAGATGTCTTTCAGTAGCCTTTCTAACATGATGTTCTTTCACATAATGTAGACTTGAATAGACACATACAGCAGCGACCCAGCCTAGAACAAGCCCAGCTGTGTCCCGGGCTGCATCAAAAGAAGCGTGGTCAGGAGGGCAAGAGAGGTGATCCTGCCCCCTCTACCACCTGAGCCCAGTGAGGCCTCGCCTGGAGTACTGTGTCCAGATGTGGAGCCTTCAGTACAGGAGAGACGTGGATCTGTTGGAGCATGTCCAGAGGAGGGCCACAAAAATAATCCAGTGTCCACCCCTACAAGATCAGGCTCAGAGAGCTGAGGTTATTCAGCCTGGAGAAGCCTCCAGGGAGACCTGAGAGTGGCTTTTTGGTATCTACAGAGGAGCTGGAAGAAATAGGACAAGGGGAAATGGTTTCAAACTCAATGAAGGGAGATTTAGCTTGGATATAAGGAACAAGTTTTTTACAATGAGGTTATTGAGGCACTTGAACAGACTGCCCAGAGATGTGGTGGATGAACCTTCCCTGCAGACCCATTCAAATGATAACCCATTCAAGGTCAGGCTGGACAAGTTTCGAGCAACCTGACCTAGCTACAGATATCCCTGTTATTTGAAGGGGAATTGGACTAGTTGTCCTTCAAAGGTATTTAAGAAATCAAATGATTCTATGATTCCACATCTTATTGCTTCAAATCAACATAATTCAAAATTACAGGAGTCACTGAAATTACACTTATGTGATATGACACAACTTAATGCAAAAAAGCTTAAAAATACTAGTGTTCTGAATCTCCTTATTACTTGTTACTGGTGTCATTAAATAGTGTCAGAATTTCCCATAAAGCCAAGTAAAAACAGTCTTCCCAAAGGGTTATTTCTCTCAATGATAAATAGAGAAAGTGAAGTAAACAAACCTGGCTACATAGCATTAACAATATGATCAGGAAGCGATCCCTACACAGATGTTCCAATTTATTCACTTACACATGCACACAAATATTGCATAATATGAATTAGGTCTATTTATTTACTTTAACTTGCTGTATTGTCTAAGAGAAGAGGGAATACTACAAAGACCCTTGGTAACTTGCAAGTTTGATTTTGGATAAACACGTCTTCTTCAAGAGGAAGAATTGTCACATTTAATTAGTTAAAAGCATTCTGGTTCCAAGGCCCTTTTTTTGTATGCAGGATCAATAGGAAAACCCTTCCACTGTAACCCTCTTATATAAATGTTTCCTTCCCCGAGGCTGCATTCAATTTAAAACTGGAATAGTAAAGAGTCAATAAAGACTTGACAGGGACCGGTGGACAAGAAAAATTTTTCAGCCTTTTATTATCTTACTTTTGTGGACCTTTGAGAAAACCAGTAAAAACATTGAAATCAATTCAACCATTGTATTTACCTAGCACTGGGAAGCTGAAACAAATTTCCTGCAGATTCCAAACCTTTAGTGGCTGAGCCCCCTATGAGGAAAAAACAACACAGAAACAACGTAAGTACCAGTTACCTTTAAAAAAGCAGATTAGTCTGGGTTTGCCTCCACTCCCTTTCACAGTCTAAATATCTATGCTAACACTGAAGTGATGGATTTGTTCCAAAAAATCTTCAAATTACAGAAGAAACCTCAATAGGAGAAACAACCACTTGGAAAAGTAAAAAGAGAGGACTTTTCTTCTGATTTGCTGTGCCTTGAGACAACACAATCTTGCTATGTCTTAGCACAAGTTCATTATACGGTATAAAACAAAACATTTATATAATTCTTAATATTTACTGACTAAAAATAAAGCATTAAATATATAACAGAATAACACAAGATGAATGAAATGAAACAACATACCACATACACTGGAGGATGGTTGGGCTAGACGATTCTGTAGGTCCTTTCCAAACTAGTGTTTCTATGAATCTATACTCAGGTTTGGTTGCACTCACCTTAGAATAAAGTTGATATAAATCTCTTCTGCTATTTAATCATAGTAAAAGAAGCAATCACAGGAAATAAAATAAAATAGTTTTTCAGTAATAGATAATACAGTTATAATTCTGCTCTCTTTTTGTGAATTCTACTAGAAACTTGAGATGATTGGTCCAATACATTATGAGCTTATTCTATAAAAACCACCTCCCAAAGCTGTGATCTCTCTCTCACAATGTTGTTTGAACACCTTCATGTGTCATAAGGAAAAAACTTTCAATATTTTTTTTGATAACTGCTTTCCATCTGGAAATTAAGATCTGCTCCACAATATTGTCTTTCATTGCTGCAAAAACAGCAGCTGTTGAAAAGCTCAAATTTAAACAGTAATGCAAATACAATTTAGGCTGAGGAACAAAAGTCATCTTCCAGTAAGCACTGAAGTGGAGAGAAAAAAACATACAGTTAATGGAAAGCAGAGTGCTTAAGGCACTCAAAATTGTCAGTACCACTTCCAGCTTTGTCACAGACTTCTCATTTGATCTTGCTTGTTTGCCTTCAGTGCACTCCTAGTCTCCATTTGGAAAGCAGAAATTCAAGATTCCTTTTTCCTTTCTTCTGTCCCTCTGTGCACTCATGATTCAGATTATGAGATACATGAGACAAACAGATATATATATATACATCAATATAAACAATATATATGCAGTTATCATGTTGTATATCTGCATGATGTGACTGTTATGACATGCTTTTTAATGATGCTGAGCTGTCAGCATCAGTTAGCTGATGTCTAGGCCACAGGACAGTTCCTGTAAGACTTCAGCAAACAAAACACACTCTGAAATGAATAGAGCTTCAGCAAAAACTAAAAGCCTCTCTGTTCTCAGTGAGGGTCATTCCTCACTTTCCAAGGGCCTTATTTTAGGTATAAAAGAAATTATAACGACAGTCAAGGAAGAGAAGTTGGTTCCAGAGAGCCATTCCATGTTGGACTTAAGCAAAATTTAGAGATTGAAAGTCATAGTAAGGCAAAATTTAAACTCAAATCGGAACTTTATTGCCATGTGTATGTACACTGAGGACACCGTGGGGTTCACTCTTCTGAGAACAGCAACAAGAAATCAACCTTTCTCTCTATCAAAGATTATCAGTGTAACTTTACTTTCTCATGAACATTTTACCTCACATCATGAATATGCACATTTTGTATTGCATACTATTGTATGAGATATAGAGATTTGGTTTCATAGATTAACTAAACACACTGCCTACTCCAAGTTGTGGTTGTTTGTTTGGGTTTTTTTATTTTATATGAACGTCTGTCTGACAGTTTTCAATGAATGCTGCAATAATAATCACAACTCTCTTGGTCCACCAGGTTTTCTCTCTTTTAGAATTAATGACAATTAACTAGCTACCATAACGAAGATTGCTGTAGCTGCAGAATCAATTAAAGCACATGATATGTAAGAAGTATATACAGGTAACTTCCATTAAACACTTGGAAGGTGTAGAAATGCTGCTGTTTGTAAAATAACTGTTTTCAATTTCACATTTTTGAGAAATCTGACATTTCAAAAAAAAAAAATAGCCCATGCTATGAAGATATGTTCCACTTCGGGCACACTTTCCATTTAGAAAATATTTTATAAATAATTAAATGGAAAATTGTAACCCAAAGTATCTTAGAGACATTCCAAGTATTCCCTACTAATGACAACTTTCAGCTGAAATGCCATGCTATACATTGGCAATATACTTGCCTAATCCCTCAAAACTTAAAATACAGAGCAAAAAATTACAGACACTACTTCTGTTAGCTGGAAGTTTTAAGAAACCATAGAATTTTTAGGAAAAAAAATATAGAAAAGATTATGCTTCTGCTCTGTCCTCCCACCACTCTTTCAGAACCCCAGAACCAGTACTTCCTATTCCTTACTCCTTCCTGACTTTCAACCTACTGACTGTGCATCTTTTATGCATTTTGTGAAGAAGTGCTATGGTCTCATTCCATTTCCTTCATGGGCGTTCAAGACTCATATGCAACTTCACAAGACAAATAAAGAGGACGAGGACAGATTTAGACTAGATATTAGGAAGAAATTCTTTACTGTGAGGGTGGTGAGACACTGGGACAGGTTGCCCAGAGAGGTTGTGCATGCCACCTCCCTGGAAGCATTCAAGGCCAGGCTGGATGGGCTGTGACAACCTGGTCTAGAGGAAGATGTCCCTGCCTATAGCAGGGAGTTGGAACTAGGTGATCTTAAAGGTCCCTTCCAACTCAAACCATTTTTTTTCTCTCATTTATAACATCTGAGCTCATTCAAACAGCAACAGCCTTCCAAATTAATCTCTGGTAATCTTCCCTTTTTTACCACAAAAAGTGTTTGCAGGAGGATCTTATGAAAGCTATATATACCATTTAGCTTTTTCTGGAATTTGAATAACTTTTCCATTTTCTTTTCTCTTCTCATCCTGCACAAGAAATAACTTATTAACCTCTTGTTGACAAGAGTCATCTCTAAAAAGTTCTCTGTTATGACTGACACACGTTGCTTTAGGAACATAAACAGACACAAAGAAATCCTCAGTCACAACATAAGATTCATGTGAAAGTGGGATTCCTACAAGCATCATGAGTTTCTGAATAGACAGACACAAGAAACAGTTACAGAATTTTCTGGTACATACTCAGAAATGAAACCATTCAATTAGAACAAAATCATCACAAGCTATTTACTTTCTATAAAACTGGGAGGAAAAGATTCACTCGCATCAATTAAGAATCACTAAAGCACTTGATTTGAGAATTATTTTTAAGGAAAATGTTGTAAACTGCAACTGAGTTAATTAAAATCACTGACCAGCTTTACTTACTGTTAGCAAAATTGTTTTTTTTCCTGTTGAAAACGGAAAGATTGAAATACAGACATCTGTTCAGCAATTAAAAGGTTCCTTGGGAAATGACAAATGTCATAATTGGTGTAGAAGTAGTTCCTAAGGATGACCATCAATCACCTCAAACATTAACAGTCCAGTTATTATCTTGACTGTACTACAATCAGGAAGAACTACACTTCTGTTGAAAAATGCAGGAGTACACACCTAGACCAAAGCTTCAGCAGCTGGTAACCAAAGAAACAGTCAAGAATTCCAAGTGTGATGAAAACCAGGACAACTATCTGTTTAACCACCAGTAATTTAAAAACTAAAACTAAAACTAAACTAAACTAAAATAAAATAAAATCTCTTATTTAGAACACTGAAATTTTTTCTTGAATTCCTCTGGATTGAAATCTGCTGCCCAACAAAGCTGAAAAGAATGGAATGCAGAAAACAAAACAGGAGGCAAACATAACATAAAATTTAATATAATCAAAATTTAATATAATCAAAACAAAATTTAATGTAATCAAAGCATGCCTTCATCAGTTTTAGAAATAGCTGTGGCCAAAGTTTTAGAGGTGGTGGCATGTTACTGAGAAATCTGCCTAATACCCAGATCATAGAATTTGCTGGACTTACAGTAAGGAATGGTTGCACTTTCTGGTCAGACTGATGGGGTTCTCTCATTCCTTGGCCAATTTCAACAGTTTTGTCAGTAAATGATAATCTAGAGTACGCAGGAGCACACTGGCATATTTCTGCTGTTTGGCAGCTCTCATGGACATTGTTCCTCTCCTCTCTGCTAGTAGTAATTTTTTATTATGAAAGGTCTTATGTATGTTGTAGGATTCTCTCAGCAGCATTGCATACTAAAAAGTGAAGAGTAAGTTCTTTTGGAGCAAGTTCTGTTGAAAGATCAAACATAGCAACAAGCTTCTGCCCTCACTAACTTCACTCTTAAACGGGTTCCTCAGATCACTAAGACAAACAGGTGGAAAGGAAGAAATTTGGAAAAAAGTAAGGATTAAGGCTTTTAATTTTAAATTTGTAGCAGGACAGTGAAAGAAATAAAGTCTAAACACTGCATCCTGCTGAACTGAGAGGATCAGCATGTAAGACAGAAAGGTATCAAACTGAAAATGACACTGTGGCCACTGAACACAAATACACACCAAGAAGAGCCTGTCTGTTCTAAGATTAACTCACTACTTTGGACTAGACTCTTTTCATCACAATTTTACTTGTTTTAATCAATTGCCACACAAATTTTAGTATTGTCAGAGCTTCAAAATTTAATATAATATCAGTTTTGTTTTTTTTTTCCCAAAAATTGTCAGGGTAAATCCAACCAGGATAAAATGAAATCTGATGACCACTCATTAGTCTACATTCTTTGGATGAGGAACTTAACACACCTGATTCAATTCAAACCTATTCAAATCCTGAACAGTCTGAAAAGTACACATGCTCTGAGAGAACCAGGGAGTTTTTTGTAAGAACCCAAAGCTCATGTCACATCCCAAAGCAAAGTCAGTAGAACTTCCCATTAAGCAACTCACCGAGTTGGCAGTTCCAGAAATCCAAAGATTTAACGTGTTTTGTCCTCTGACTGTCAAATTTATTTGGACTGCATGGAAAAGGAAGACGCAGAATTCATATGCAGAGGAGACATGAGCTAGAAAAGGTTCATTTAAGAGGAAGAGTACATTAGCTCAGGCTTTTCAGAAAGGGATGAAGAGGTATAGCAATGAGACAAAATGACACTTTGTAGTTGGGGAGACATGAATATCTCCACTAATATCTTTGTTCTGCCATAAATTATTTGTAACTTGAAAATCTCATGATCTGTAGAAGAGCTATTTCGAATGAAGAACAAGTTACATTATGAAAGAGATGAAGGGGAAGGAAGGCAAAACGGAATTCAAGGGAAAAAAAAAATGGAAGTAGCAACATGAAAAGAGAGAAAAATCTGAATAAAAGTAAAAAGGGGCGTAATTTACCAGAGGGTCTGGCATCAAGTGGAAGAACCTGAAAAAAAAGATACTGCAGAAAGAAAGCAATGATTACTAGGCAAGGAGATTGAAATGAAGATTCCTAGTGACTAACATCTGTGGGGACTGGAATGAGAAACCTGAAGGCGGAACTTTTGGTTGGAAGGTTGAGGAGGATGAAAAGACTGAACTAGAAAAAGGCATGAAAAACATATATTGAGATCCTCCAGTTTTTGTTCTTCTGTCGTTGACAAAACTTGACTCTGCGATTCAGTGCTACTAGAGAAATAGTAATCCTAGAATAGCAGTCATTTGGGGAATTAGTTGCTAAATCCATCAGCCCAACAGAAGCAAGGCTGTCATGCTTCCATGTTCTGAGGTCCAGCCAGTAGCAAGTATGAGCACGTATTCCAAACTGGCAAAAACACACTCTTTGTATGTATACACAACTAAATATAAATGGACACATGGCTGGTCTCATAGATAACAGAAACACAAACACTCGTGCAAGGAGAGATGGCACCAACAGTGTAATCCTGCCCAGCTCTCTGGCTCCAAACACCCCACAATAAACCCCATACAAATCCCCAGTGCTCTTCCTATGATGCATCTCGTAACACATCCTACACTCCCAGGCAGTAAACCAACCAGCCTGTGGGGTAACCCAGAGCCTCTGACTTGTCTGCAGAGCTGGGCATTCCCTCTGTCTCGTGGGGCTGAGGCTCCCCTAGGACAGCCCTGCATGCCCACGTGCCTGATGAGTTTAATCATACAACCCAACAAACTGTAAACAGAGATTAAGCATCGGTGTTGACATGCAGCCAGCTCAGCACGCTCAGATCTGCCGTGGCAATCAATGTAATAGTAAGAGAGGGAGGAAACAGGAGCAGCTCCAAATTAGCGTTAACTGCGCAACTGCGCAGGCACCGGGAATCGAATTAAAGATATTGGCACAGTTTGAAGCCTTTCCATAACCGTGATAAAAATAAACACAAGGAATTCCCAAAGGGGAATTCAGGCTCTTAGTTCTTCTGTTTCACCTGAGGGACAGAGATGAACAACCTCACCTCAGTGGGGCTGTTCTCCCCCATGCCTACCTTCCCAGCAGTCCCTGGCTGCTGGGAAGGTAGTCAAGGCTGCTAAAGCAACTCCTTCAGGAGCTCTGCTCCTGCTTCAGACTTCCCCACCACGAAACCTGCGGCGTCTCAATCCTCCCCACGCGGGCAGAGAGCGGGACACAAACCCCATCCATACCCCACAGCCGCATCCAGGGGCACAGCTGCGCGGCGCCTGCGCGCCCTGAGCCGGCGGGAGGAGCGGGGGGAGCCGGGCGCCCACGCGCGCAGGCACGAATGACAGCGGGATTTCCTTCCGAACGGGCGCGTACAGCACCGTGGGACCGCGCGCACTGTTGGTACGGCTCCGGGCCGCGGGGAGGAGCGCGGGGGCCGAGCGGGAGAGCGCCGGCCCTCGGGTGGGAGGGAGCGGGGGATGGGGGGATGGCGGACGGCCTCCCCCACCGCGGCGGGAGCGGAGTGCGGCGGCCCGGGGAGGGGGCGGGGAGGATGACTTCATGCCGCCGGAGCGCCGTGAATTTAGGAGCAGCAGCTGCCGGCGCGATGCGGGGGTGAAGCGTTCGCGGGAGCTGGTTGAGAGAGGAGCGGCGGTGGGAGCGGTGCCGGCAGGGGAAGAAAGGGAGGGAAGGGAGGACGATGCGCTGAGCCGGCCGCTGGGAAGGTGAGAGGGGAATGGCGGAGCGGCCGCGGTTCGTCGCTGCGGGCAGCTTCACAGCGTTGCGTTGTATCATTCGCCTCCGGGATGTGGCTCGGTGCCCTGCCCGCATCTCGATCTGCCCTTCCCGGAGGGGTTCTGCCGGCCCTGGGGCTGCGACAGGTGTAGGGCCGCGCTCCGCAGGTGGAGGGGAGACATGTTGGGGCAGGAGGGCTGCGGGGCATATCGTCTCGTTGACCTGCGTGGTTTGGGAGGTTGCTTTGCAGGAAACTGAAAGGTACAGGGAGACTCAGACCTAATGCTGGAATGGATTCTGTAGGCTTTTCACGGGGTCTCTGTGCTCTCTCTGTTTTTCAGTTTTCATCGGCTAGAGCATGGTTTGAAAGAAAAATGCCAGTGATGCATAAATACCTTTGTTTGGTCAATGGAAGAACCAACTGGTTGCTTTGCCATCATATCATCTCCTGAGTGCAACTTGCAACAGTGTGGCTTGGTCGTTGCCCTTGCACCTTCCTTATGGTGCAGCTGTATGTGCATGAACACAGCACAGCAGGAGGGAAACAAAATTTGCTTGGCCTGAATCTGCCGTTTTTTTCCTTCTTTATTGTGCCCTGGAAAAGGTTGCTCCAAAGATGACATGTCGGTATAGGAGGCCAGGGATGGTGTGCGTAGGTGGATCATTAGAGTGAGCTGTAATGTGGAGCAGTGGTTGATGGCTGGCTCTGCACGCTTCAGTTTAGAAATGAAAATAGTGATTGTGTAATGAGAGAAGGATAAGGTATTTATTTTTTCATACTGAAAAGTGGAATACTAGAAGCTGAACATTATTTTACTGAGCATCTATTTACTTATGCACTTGTTGCAAAGGATCCTGTTGTCCTGTGTGTTTATTGAGCAGCTCATGTAATTGTGATAGCTGTGGTTCCTCAGTTGTGGCTGAAGGCCCTGAGCATAGTGCTAGTGATAAAAATAATACATACAGAGGTAACAGGCAGTTGCTTGATCTGTTGCCATTATTTCTGGGAAGATGTTCAAATACATCTGTTTGCCTGGGTACTGTTGCTGGGTAGGCAGAAGGCTGATGACTGCAGAGACAGGAAATGCATAGAAAAGACAATTGAGGCTTCACAAGGCAGAAACAAAGAGTGACTGGTGAATTGCGGTGTCAGAAATCGGTTCAACTGATGGATTTTTCTTCTGTAGACCAGTCATTAAGTATGGTCCATATAAGTTATTCTAATCATTAACTATGGTCCCATATAAACCTATTTAAGCTCTCCGTGTCACATCCAATATATACCTTTTAAAACAGGTGAAGAAACAGCCCGTTCCATCCCACCTTTATCTTTCATCTATCAAACATTTACTTTTTTTTTTCTTGTAAAACTATTGGGAGGCTGAGCTATCATGTGCCTGCTGCTGTTTTTGCTTTGCTTTATTTGGTAATTTGTGTTTTTGTTTTCTGCCCAGAAAAAGAGTATGTTTGTGCATCTCAGCAATTGCGCTGTTGTAGTTGATTTCTCTTGTAATTGCCTCTGGCTGGAGAAAGAAAGCACGCATCTGAGTTCAGACACGTGTCATATTAGTCCACCCATTCTATATTGAGTCCATTCCTTTCTTGACGAAAGCATCAAGTAATGGCTTCCCATTCTGTTGCTGTAAATGTGGGGTGGTATGAGTTCTTGCTAATGTTGACAAAGCATTAGCAGAGTAAATATAGCTGTTTGTGCTTCCTGGCAAACGTAAATAATGATTCAAAAGAATGTTAGTGCTTGTTAAAATAAGTGGAGGCAGGGAGGAAGGAGTGGTTGCTCAAGAGTCGTTGCCATAGAACATCTGGTTGGTTTGATGCTGAAAACTTGAATTGCTTTTGTTTTTATTTGTGCACACCAAAGACAGATGGTGTAATCATGTCAAATTGAAGAGTGTATGTGCCCACGGATGGGGGTGCGGGGTGNCCATTTCTCTTTCTGAGCTCCTTCTCTTTCTGTTACAATAACTTCCCTACCTCCGCCAAGCAAAGAAGACAGTCTGTGTAGCGGTTAATCTGGGGCAGGAGCCCTGCTGCCTGGCAGAGCAGCCCAGTTGGCCAGCTGGTTGGTATTGGACAGACTAGGTAGCAGCTGAGACTTTGTTGCCTTTTTCTCTGAGGGTCTGCTAGTTTAAATTTCTTCATCTAGATTAGTTCTGTGAATTTGTAGGAGCTTAATTATCTTTCAGATTTCTAGGCCACAGCCAGCCTTCAAACCGGCATGTTCATTTAGCCAAATTTATGAGCAGGGGCCAGACAGATAGGTTTGCATGAAGTTTGTTTCCTTAGGAGAACAAACTGGAAAACCCTGTAACCCTGAATGCACTTGAAACAACAAGAGTTTGATTTGCTTGTATTCCTTTGCGAGGCTGAAATGAAACAGTTCAGTTAATGAATTTGTCTTAATGTGAGAATGTCTGAAGGCGATGTTTCTAAATGCTGTTTGAACCAACCCAAATAACAGCCTTCCTTCTGGAGTAAGCGTGTAATGTTTGAGTTATGTTGACACTAGGCTTGGAGTTGGTGTATTTTTCCCCAAACTAAGAGTTCTTTACAGTCTAGGATGTAAAGAAAGACTGGAACAGAATGTGAGTAGACAGATATTTTCTTAACACTTGCGTGCACTTGAATGAAGAAAACAGTATTTTAGCTGTAGTTTACTGTCTCCATAAGAAAAAACATTTAAATGCTTTCAAATGATGCCCCTTATGTAACTAGCATTTGTAGGTGAGAGAAAACTTTCACTTGAGAACTGAATGCCAACCATCAACTTATATTTCCTCTTTTACTACTCAAGTGATCCTTCCATTGGATTCTTTAATCGTGATCAGTGCAAGATCTCTGTGTAAGTAGTCAGTCAAAAGCAGAGGTAACAATTATTAGAAGTTTTATTCATCCCAGATATGAAGGCTGCTCCCGAAGTAATGCCTTCTGTTTTACTGTGTTGGCCCATGACATCAGAGGCAGCTGTCAGTAGAGGATGAACCTTTCCTCCAGCACTTCATTACACTTTGTTGCTGTACAATAGATGGCAGCAGAGGGGCAGTCTGACGCAATGGCATCTGTCATGGTAGTGAGTGTGAAACAAAGGGGTGTAATTGGAGGCCTCCATGGGGAAAAAAAATTGCAACCGTTGACATTCATTAGCACTTGTTGAATGTTTATGGAGAGCAAACAGTGGGTGTGAGCACTGTGAGGTGGTAGGTGGTGCATTTCAGCAGTGGTGACAGCAGTGTGAAAGGCAAGCCACGTTTCAGATGGCCATGCATGGCAATCAGGCTCTTGTTCATCACTGTCAAAAATGCATGGCTAATGGTGGTGGCTGTGCTGAAAAGCAGTATTTTGTAGCTGAGAATTAGTTCTGTCCAAATAGTGTTATTGTGCTCTTTGTATCTGTTGTAGTTTGCATGGAGATAAATAGGAGGTATTACTTACATAGCAACCTATGTATATCAACAATGGGGGGGCGGGGGGGAGGAAAAACAACAGGCTTTAAGTACCTTTGTATATAGACCTAATGTAATTCATCCGCACTTCACAACCCAGATCCTAAGGTTGTATTTAATATCTGAAGTACAGAGAGATAAGAGGAGAGTTTGTTTATGTTTCTCAGGAAGGCTATTTGATTTAAGTTTCTTTCTTGAAGAGACAAAATACAGGCTTGAATTTGTATTAATTTCATGATGAATTGAGAGATTAGTATCAAGAAAGTATTTTGGTTTATACTGTTACAGAATGTCTCTATTAAAATAACATGATAACGGAGAAGGTCTTATAGTATATGATACCATAAAATATCCATGTGTTTATACATAAATGTATCAGCATGGAAAGTAACAAAGTGGAATCTCATACAGGTGTGTCAGTGCAAATGCCAGATCAAAAATTAGATTTTTTCATCTCTTAATTCTCATTGCATGGCCAATAAGATATGATAGTGTTCTTTGTGCTCCCTAGCACACTGACAGTATGCTGTGTTTCTAATCAAACTTTATTTATGTTGTAATAAAATGATTCCGGGGTATTTCTGTCTTCCTTCTTCGAGTGAATCAAGTTTAAAGTTTATTTTTAGTTTTAGTTTTCCTCTTCTAGAGAAAGAATTCCCATGCCCTCCCAGGTGTAGTTCTGTCTAGTAGATTTTTTTCTAGTCATTATTAAAATGAATGTTAAAATTGTCAAAGAACAGTTAAAATAGCCTTTTCAGGATTCATTGACAGTATGACCTGACCTGTTTCAGAAGTATTTCAGTGTAGCTAGTTGGTTTTTGAGCAGTTGTGCATTGTTTTTCTGCACTGGTGCCCCAGTGATTCATTAAAAGTGATAGACAAATAGGTCTAACCCCCACATACAGTCCTAGGTTTTCTTACTTTGACTGATTTTTCTGTCACTTATTTGCTCCAGAAACTATCCCAAAAGACTCAAGAATACTTTGAAGTTATCCTGGCAGCTGCTAGTTAGCCTGCAAAATGTGCTGCAACTTTAATGAGATCATATATAATTATATAGATATATTAAGATATATATATATATTTGCTAACTATTCTCTCGTTTGCCTTCTACCTCCTACAGAATTTCCATTTACACATATGGTGAGCACATAACTGTGGTGAAACGATCTCACCACCTGTTGTTTTAAAATAGCACAGATGCTTATTAATGGTCCTTCCATGATACTGTTTATAGTACATGTTAAACCTCACTTAAAATACTGTGGATCATATTGGTAAAGGATATTATTACTTCCATAGCAGCCTTAAATTTGTTCCTGTTCAGCATCTCTATTCAGTCTGTTGATTGGTCATAGGTAGAAAAGAGGCTGTAGGAGAGTCAAAGCTGTCATCTTCACTGTGAAGTGTGTTATTGAGTTGTATACAAGGTGTTGTGTGAAAATGGTTGTTGCTATTTGGATACCTGATCAACCCAAAAAGCTACAAAATGTACGAGTACACCACTTCTTAATGCTCTGTCTTGAGCTCAGATGCTTTCAACTCCTTTATGCCAAGACTAGAGCAGAGCTCTTACACTTAATGGCAAGGGAAAGTGAATAATGAGAGTTCAGCCTCGATCAAGACCGTCTCCTGATTTTTTTTCATTTATTTTACTTTCTATGGAAAAGCCAGTTCCAAACTGACTAAACGAAATTTCTGTAAGTACACATTCCATCAATTTTGTGTTTTCTTTGTCCAGTCTAAAGAGTGACTTGGATTCTCTACTTTGCATTCAGAGTTTCCAGAGTTCTACCTAATATATAACTCTCATATAACTCTAGACTTGTGAGGTTGTTGTTATTTTTCTGTCTATTTGTTGTTTTGGTACAACCTGATCAAAGTAGAAATTAGAAATGCATTCAATGCATTTTTACTTTGAAATCATCTATCCTCAAGAGGGCAAACAAAAATTCTTGATGTCAAGTGGCAGTTCATTATCATTCACACTTCACTGGAATGTAAACTTCAAAAGGTGATCAGAGTAAACAGGCTGTGCTGCTCTTAAACTTTCTGAAGTTCTTGCTTAAGGCACACTATGTTCTTGGTGTTTGTGTGTTTCTTGTGAATTCCAAGAAAGCGTTGTTACGCACTGGAGAAAGTACATAGCATAAAAAGAAATGAAGGATACGTACATTGAGCAAAAGCTCTAGGGATCTGCTGCTCTGAGTGTAGCCAATAAAATTATTGTTTACCTTCTGATACTGACTGTCAGATGTCTGCTCAGTCTGTCTAGGGCGAAGATAACTTCTCTGAAATAGAAGAGATTTTGTAGCATATCAGTACAAAGCTATCCTGTAACAGCAGAAATCTGCTATTGGAATAAGACTGCTGGCAAGCTTTCTAGTAAAGGATAAGATGAAGTAATTTATATATTACTTCTCTATTATGTATTAAGTAATCATCTTTTGATGGAGACTTCAAGCACTTGATAGCATTGATGAAGAGCTCTGTGAGCTCTAAGTACTATTTGCACTAGAATTTAATTTCAGGGGACGTGATGTCCTCACTGAATGTGTTCAGTTACTCAGATTTATGTTCTCAACCTCTACAGTGTACTTTGGCAGCTATATGACTTGGTGTATGTGGAGTGTAAGGAAGTCTGTCTCCTTTTTACCTTAAATTTGTTGCCCTGTTGTTTAATTAGGAACCCGTTTAATTGACCTGATGTGAGAAATGTTAAACAGTTGTTTCTTTTTCACCATCTTACTAGGTGATCTCATTAGATTTATTGCATTGTCTTCTTCAGGAACTGTTCCTCCTTGGTCTGTTTACTCTTTCTGCATCTGTAGTCTGTTGCATATCTGATTCTTCATCACTTTGTTTTGCATATATACTTTCCTTTCTACAAATGTATTTCTGTCAGAGCATGGGAACTCTGCTTAGTGGTATGGTGACTTCTATTTCCCTTTCATTCCTTTCCTAGACTTATACTATGCTGGTTGTTGTTTTTTTTTTTTTCCCCCGCAGTTATTGCGTTTTGTTTTGGCTGGTGTCTGGCACCCCTGTGAAGTTCACTGTAGGATCAGTACAGTAGGATGTTTGCCATGAGACTGGATGGAACGGGTGCTGTTAGCAGAAGTCAATAGCTGGTTACTAGAATGTCCACCTTGCAAATGTAGGGAAGATACAAAGTGTGTGCCTTAGGAAAAAAAAAAAGTATATAGCCTTACAAAGCAAGGGAGATTATAAAACTTCTCCTTAGTTTCATATTTCTTACACTTTGAAACAGTGGGACAATGGTAGGTTATGGAGCTGGGCTCGTGTGTGCAAGTATAGACGTGATGATCCAGAAAAGGATCCACTGATGTGTATAACAATTGGAGCATGAGGAAAAACAGAATCAATCTCTAACAGCCAGACGTAATGTGAAGTGCTTCATGGATAAAAAAATTAAACAGGCCAAAAATAGACTTCTGTGTTTTAATTAACCGTTATTTGTAAAGTCTCATGGAGTTGAAGTGGGAGAAAAACATGAATGGAGCATGTGTGAACACAGAAGTTGCGTGACTCAAGGAAGAGATATGGCTTATCTGTATTATTACAGCGTGCCTTAAAAGCCTGAGGACACCAGAGCTTTTTGTCAATGAGATAAGTATGTTTCATCATATATTCATATATATATAGGCTGTCCATGTTCACATTCATTTCTTAGACGAACATCAAAACCTTCTCCAAGCAGAATATTGCTCCTGAGTTGGGAGTGCACTGATTTATCTGAATAGCTGGAAGACTTCTTGAATTTCTTTCTCTTTCATGTGTAGATTTCACTGTGAGAAGTGCAGGTGGTAATCTGTTGAATGGCAGCTACAGTATTATAAGACAGTGAAGATTCATGTAACGGCGGTGTCATTCACTCTGAGTGATGCCATGCAAAAAGAGCATTGCCAGCCCTGTGTGTCCTTCTGGAGTTAAACTGTTGCAGCTATAGCAAGTGTGATACTACAAGGCCTGTGTGGGGTAGTGGCAGTGTTCTGTTGAATTTTACAGAAGCACAAACGCTGATAAATGGTGAAAAAGAGATGCACACCCTCCACAGAATGTACCGCACCAACCCTCAATGTGCACGCACAGCAAACGTATTTATAGAACACAAACATGATAGCCACACATCCAGAGGGACACAG
This sequence comes from Odontophorus gujanensis, assembly GCA_013399175.1. Classification (NCBI taxonomy): domain Eukaryota; kingdom Metazoa; phylum Chordata; class Aves; order Galliformes; family Odontophoridae; genus Odontophorus; species Odontophorus gujanensis. Next base: position 134,446 of record VXAB01003727.1, read on the forward strand.
ATGCTGCATGTAAGGAATTACAAGCATGTGACATCACTTCCTTGCTAATACTTCTATATTCATTATATATACATATAGCAATAAGTTTTTAATATACAGGCAGCTAATAATGGTGAATGATTTCATTAGCATAAGGAAGGATCTGCATGAAGATGCTTGTGTTATGCACTAGTTGTCACACTCTAGAGGTGGATACTTTCCAGTTTTACATTCTTTGCATTTACATCATTACCATACAAACCAAAGAGAGATTTATTTTACTTTCCCGCTCTCAGATTTTGGAGAATTGTATTATTTATGCTGCAATTCTGATCATGGAAGACCTCAAAACACTTAACAGCCCTTCCATTTACATTGACAAGTACAGAATGAAAAGTGTGGTTTCAACACTGTTTTCACACGGATGTATCTTGAGTAGAACTAGAGTGAGAAGAGAGGCCTCAAATCTGACCAGTTTTCCCCTACTAGCTGGGTTGTGTCTGAGCCACTCACTGATCACTCCGCATTCTTTGAGCCTTGGGCAGCACTTGAGTTCTTCATTGTGTCTAGGCATCCTTGGGCACAGATATGAGGTTTAGTTGTTAAGTTTTTGTTTGTATGGAATGAGGATCAATGTCCTTCCTTTTAATTTAAGCAGCATCTGTGAACACTGAAGACCAGAACAGTTTTCTGTTATACTGTTGAGTTGTTGATTTCAGTACATCTTTAGCTTTGGTCAACTCTTTCTCCAAAAAAGAGCCATAGCCAAACATTGACACTTCCTATGACTTTCCTCCTGTCTCAAGATCTCTGTGTATAACTTAAAGCAAACACATCCTGACTTTTGTAGCTACTTGCTTGGTTTCGTGAGAGAAAAGCTGCACGCTGCTATACCTAACAGTAGCTAGTTACTCATAAGGGGTCCTTCATCCTCTCAAAATCTTTGCGTCTCTGAACACAAGACAAAGACTGGCATAAGCTCTGCAATACCCAGCTGAGTGTTTGCACTTGAATCATCTGCAGCACACCTACTTGGACTGTGCACAAGTAGATGTCTTTTTTTGTTTTTTATTTTCCCCCATGGAAACTGGTGTAGACAATGGGAGTGCCTAGCTCTCATCCTAAGATTTAATCATGACAAATGTGCAAAGTACTTGTGGATATGCAATTGTAACGTAACTAGAATCTTGTTTCCTGTTCTGTAGCATGTTCTGGTACACTTTTCTGCAAGAAAGCTTTATTTAGGAGTTTCTTCTCATCTCAAAATGATTCAAGTCACGTTACCACTACTACTGCACTGAGCAATACTGCTAACTTTTTATTTTTCTTAGCTGGAGCAGGATCCGTAGCTTTCTGACAAAAATACTTGTTTTAGGGAAATTCCTGCTTCCATAACTGCTTGGAAGAGGTTGCGCTTTCTCATCTGTCCCTAGATGAAGGAAGAATGCATACTTACACACGAGACTTCTCTCAAACATCCAAATATTCTGCTAAGTGCTGTGACAGAACTAAAATGGCCAACTTGTCATCATAGTCTTGGCTACTTGAAGCGCCTTTCTGATGCAGTGCTTTGCATTATCAACTAAAATAATTTTGACTTTGTCCCCAAACTGCTTAAGTCTTCCTTACCTGATTTTTGCTCTTTCTACAAACTTGTAAAATACATTTACTTCTGTGGCCTCCAGTGGAAGGGACATCTGTGGCCCATTTGCTGTTCTGTTCCTTTTTACTTCGTGTATACAAGCTACCAGAGTAGAATTAATTTTTCCCATGTTGTTGAGTAGAGCTTACTCAAAAACACCCATCAGTGACACCAAAATTTAAATGGAACTGCCCTCTGTCCTTTCGTGCTCCTCTACTCTTTCTTCGAGTGTTTTGGAACAGTGAAAAAAAATTACAAGAGTCAAATGAAAACTTATTTCTTTTTTCAAAACAGATAAATACAATAACTTAAAATTACCAATGTGTATCAGTCTAATGTTACTTCCAGACAAAATAGTATAAAAGTGATACTCCTTTTACTTAAGGCATTGAGGGACTGTGGGTATAGTTAATGCCAATTGCTGCTCATTAACATAATGAAAAAATGAATCCAACAAAGAGATTATAACTTGCTGGCTTTATGTATTTTTTGGAGGTTGCAAGTTTGTTTGGCTACAGGAAGTAAACTTTGTGGTGTATTTCAGAGAAATCTGAAGTTGATACCATTTTATGTCTACCAACTCTAATACCTTTAGTACGTATCTGCTGGTTTGCTGGTTAGTTCTGGATGCCAGGCAATGTGGTGGCAGACAGTTGCAACCGAGCATGTGGTATATGACATTCACAGCATTTTACCCACTGAAATGTTTTTGTACCTGTCACAGAGGTGTGATGAACGTCTTCCAACAAGTCCATGGTAGTGTTTTGGTCAGCACTGACCCAGACTGAGTAGCTGCTTTTGAGCTCACTGTAAAAGGATTTCTAAAAATGGATTAGTTACAAGAGTTTTTATCTGCTCATTAAATACCAAAGCAAACTATCTGTTGAATATAATGAATATCTTTATAATAAATGGCATTCCCTTTTTCACTCAATCTCTGCAATGTTCCCCAATGTCAGTGGGTGTTCCCTTAACTTTTTCTCCTCCATGACCCCCACCCCCCAAGCAAAAACAAGAAAATCAAAGAGAATCTTTTTCTACATTCAAAGGAATCTGAATTATTACTTCAAAAGTAGTCAGGATGTTGCTTAAATACAGACAGTTTCTCAACAGTATCATAAAACATCCTTTTTCTCACTAAGTATGTTTGCTTGTTAGATGAGTTTAAAGACAGCACAAACAGAACAATGCATTCTCCTCAGCTATCTGAAAGGCCACTATGACATTGTGGAGATGTTTTTTTTCTTTTTATATGCAATACAGACCACATTTTTTTCCAAGTGTTTGTCTATGTGGCAAAGTTAGTAAAAGATCTTTGCAGTCTCCTGGCAGTAATTTTACTGGAGCCTTTGGTTTAACAAAAAGCTAGGAAAGAGCTTTTGTGTTGGTGCCCTGAAAGAGCTTCTGAAAAAAATGTATTTTAAATTTATTTCTTTTCTGTCATGTTTATGATATTTTTTCCAGCTCTTGATCTCTAAAAAAAAAAATAGTAAATTTGGCCTTTTACCTGGGACCTGCTTTGGCAGGGAGGTTGGACTCGATGATCTCTTGAAGTCCCTTCCAACCCCTGTGATTCTATGATTCTTTGTGAACTTGTTTACAGCCATCTGGCTTAATCTTCATTGTAGATCACGTATTAAATCCACCAGACTTATCGCTTTCTTGCTAGAAACCTATGAAACTGTTAAAACACTGAAACTGGGGATTTCTCTCTTTTCACATGACTCATCACTTTGCTTGCTTCCTTTAAATGTTTTACACCTCATTAATCCCTTGTGATTACGTTGTGTGTCTTGTTTTTTTCTCCTTTGTCTCTGTTGGACAGTATGAACTTTGTTTCGTTTGTTTTTTTGCATTTTGAACTTTGGTACAGGCTGTTCTCCCCTGCAGCTCCTCTTTCCATCCTCAGCAGGGTAATATTCTTCCAGACATCAGCATGCTGCCTAAAGATCAAGAGGACAGTTTAACGTTGCATTACCTTCCCTATTCCTCTTGCAGTAGATAAAAAGAAAACTGCTGTGAAAACAGAAGACTACCAGCTGCGCCAGATGCATGCTACCTAGTAGCATGAAGAGAAGAACCTCCTGTATAAGGTGCTCTCAGAGGATGCTGGCTGGGTCTTACAAATTAATTATTGAAAATGGCATAAGAAACACAACATGAAGAAACAAGAAGAAAATGTTAGCAATTAAGATGAGTAAGCTCTCAGATAGTCTCTGAGAAGCAGCTTTTAAAAACACACAACACTAACAAACGAATTTATAAACTATTTGTTTTTCACTGCTGTGGCCAGAACTCAGTATGAGAGGTGCCTTTGTAGACTCCTTTGTCTTTGGCCTCTGGCTGTTCCAGCTCAGTCTGTTCTTGTATCCCTCTCTTTTCTTCTTTCTTTATTTATTTTTCCACAAATGACAGAAATGTGGGTCCAGAGCATGGCATTGACCTTCGTGTCTGAGTGACTTTCGTTGTACTGTTTGTCTGCAGCTTTTTTCTTAAATTGCTTGGTTTGGGCAGAAAAAATTCCAAGTCTTTCTTAGTTCATAATGTCAGTGTACTAGTAATGAAACTTCACTGCAAAAATGCATTGTGTATGTAGCTTTTTTCAGGTGGTAGTAGAGGAAATGTTTAATGTTTTTTTTTATGTTACTATTTCAAAATTTGATTTTAAAACATGATTGTATTTTGGTGCCTTCTTTGTGCATTCATAAGACTGTTACTTGTGTGCCAGCTCCTTATGGAGATCATAGTTCTACCTCCAGTACTATGCTACCCAGGTTGTAGATAAGATGCAAGACTTTATTATATAGTCTGTGCATAGGTGTTAATAGTAAAATACAGCAATGTTCCTCTTCCAGTTATCATCAAGCTCAGGGCCAAATTATGTGTGTTCTTGCAAATTTAGGAGTTAAATATGGAAATCTTCATCTTCTCTTGAGAAATTAAATATGTTTGACTGTGTGGGTAGAATCTGATGAGGATTCCACCAGTGAAAATTCCTCAGTAAAAATAATTACAGCTGGTATCCTGAGAACGCTTTGCATTAATTTATCAGATAATGCTTTACTTTCTACAACCTTAATTAAGCAAATGTAAATGGTTACTCAATCCGTAGCAATGTTTTGGGCTTAAAAATATCAGGGGGCATATTCCTAATTGAATATTGGGACCAGTGTCTTCTGTTCCCCTTTTCCAAAAGAGGGAATAGGCTGATGTAAGCGCAGGGGAAAGAGGTAAATGTCAGTTCATCCTTCAGGACAAGAAATGGCAGCAGAATGAAGACAACAAAGTAATTAACAGGTCTTTCTGCAGAAGATGAGGTGGACTTTACTGTGCCTAATTATACAGACTGTAATTTAATAGATGCTGCCTCAGTCTCCCAGTTGGATCTTTCAGTGACTGGTTCCTGCAGGCAGTCTGTGTGCTTACATTCTAGGCCTGCAAGCAGAGATCGAGGTAATCGTTGCCTGAGACCACAGGCTGAGAGAACAGATTGCCTTGTGAGGAGTCAGAGCTCTCATCCTTTGTGGTTTAGCGTTATAGATTAATCCTTTGTAGATTAGTGGCTTTGGCCTGTAATGTTAACAGTTTGTATTGTAGCAGCATAGAAAGGGGTATCAACTTGATTCTAAACCTGAGCTGTTATCCTTCAGCAAATAGAGCTTTAATCTGGTTTTATGAATCTGTTTAGAGGTGATTAAAAATAAAATATTTTATTACTTAAGTATGCATCAGGATCAAGCAACTCTAGAGCAGGCCAAACTAACTTCAGGGAGTCATCCTACCAAGACTCAGTTGCATGTGTAAACTGGGGGCTTTATTTCATCTATGGCATGATGCTGATAGTAGCGACAACTTTTTAAGATCACTCATCATAGATTAAGTAATGTGTATGTAGACAGGTACCCTTTGCTGTAACAGAGCTTTTGTTGAGATTGGGTTCTTGATCCAAGAAAACATTTTTGAACTGTATGTAGCTCTATGGTAATAATAACTGGTGCAAGTTGTCCGTACCCACTGTGGGATTTAGCTATGCATGTCCCTGGTTGACATGTAAAGTGAAATTGACACTAAGACAATGAGAAGCAAACTAAATAAGCATTTCCAAATGTGTGCATTAATGAGTTTGCAATTGTTTAACATATCTTATTCTGATGCAGAAAAATACAAATAAATATGTGACAACAAGCATTGCAAGCTAAACTTGCTCTTCTGTCAAACCCACCCACACAGCATATATTCAAGAAAAGCTCCATCACATGCTCAAATCTGAAGACTGAAGCAATCTCGAGATCTAAATTTGAGTACACTTAATAACTGTTCAGCATTCAGCATTCAAATTATGCTGGTGTGGGGCAAGGAACAACAAAAATCAAACAAGGACTATAGAACTCGATGGCATTTTATAATTGTGAATGTTGCCAACATTGTTCTAGACCTCAGTTTCCTTCCTGAAGGGTATTCACTTTCAATAACTCCTGAAGGCTTTCTGCACAGGCCTGGGGATAGCCTGTGAAAAATATTTGTTCTGGAAGAGTCAGAAAAGAAGATATATCTGCTGGTATTGCCCATAGTGTCAGAATATGAAGAAACTGTTTTATATAGAACAGATTTCTAGACTGATTGTCCTGTACTACTTGGCTTATTAGTTGTTTTTTTCTGTTTATAATTCTTTCCTTCTTTGTAACAAAATTAGTGTAGGAATATGACTACTAGTTTCTGTGCTGATTTATTTGATATTAGCTAATCAACACTGCTTTTGGGGCTCTGTCATGGTAAATAAATTAGTCTTGCAATATCATGTTTCTGTTTCTGCTTTAAGAAAAAACATACAAGGAGGAGTCATCTCAGTAAATTATACAAGCTGAGTAAAAGCTGCTTATTCTTCTTCATGTGTCTTAACAGCCTTTGATCTCTAAGAACCTTCTCTAGTATCAGGTGCAATTCTGTTTGTACACCTCCTCTGCCCTGTTCCTGTTGGTTTAGGGTACCCAAGATTAATAGAAAGAAATGCAGAAGAGCCTTACATAAAACTGAGCAGAGCAGAAATCATCTCAAAGTCATAAGGGTTAGCTCTGCAATACTTGATTACTACTGTCATAGCACCTAAAAGATGTAATGCTTTGCAGTTTCATAGAAAGTTTATGCTATATTAGTAGAGCTCACAGGATTATTTGATTGCATGCTTAATAATCGAACTGAAACAGTTTGTGTTGGCAGCGTGGTCACCATCTCTATTTGCCTCAAATCAGAGATGGTGGTATGTTCTCTTTAGCTTTATAGGGTTTTTTTCTGTTATACTCTTTTTGTTTTTTTTTGTGGTATTTTTTTATCTTTCAAGTTAGCGGTTAACTGGAAAGTCAGTTACAAATGTCCCAAATAGGCTTTGTTAAGTATTTATTTGGGATTGGGTGTGTGAGAGTTGGAGTTTGTTTGTTTGCGTTCCCTGGGACCACGGTGTGTTGTGGTTTTTTTTGGTGGTGGTGGTTTTCTTGTTTGTTTTCTGAGATTCAGGGCTTTGTTTGTTTGCTTTTCTTTAAAATAAATCTTTATTGAATTCCTGAAGTGCGTACGGTGACTGTCCTATTCCATGATGTTTTTTGTCCTAAGGATGGCATAACTCTTCACTCTGATCTTGTGTTCTAATAATACCATCTTCTGATCATCAGACTCAGAGATTTAGCACCTTTACGTTTACTCTACAATCTAGCTTTATATTGTTACAGAAAAAAAGTTGCATTGTATTTAATTTTTGCTAGGGAAAACTGGATTGTTTGCTTTCACTTTCTGTTGAATTCATCAGCTTTAATAGTTCCTTAAACAGTGTACTAAGGTATACCAAGCAGGAGAATAATCCACAAGAAAATAGCTTTAACAGACCTCAGAAATCATTGCATCATTTAATGTGGAGTTTCAAGGACACAGCCAGATTCCCTAAGTTTGCCACATTTGGCCTATGAGTCAAGTGACTAAAAGATTTGTTGTGCTTCTCCTCAAAAAATTATTGGCACGTGTAGATCACTGCTGTCTGGGTACGGAGCATTATTCAAGTAATGATGTCATATAAACTTGCTCTGTGGAAAGGAGTGGACACATGCTGAGACACGTGGATTCAGCACTGTTCCATATAGAAGAACAGAGGAAGCAGAGATTTCTATTTCACTCTAGCTTTACAGTTTCTTGAATATTTTTCCTGTGTTTCGGGTGTTTGAACTCTTATAAAAATACATTTAATAATGAATAAAATTATAGTAGAGCATATAATAGATAGAATTAAATATATTTATCTATCTTTATATATGTATATTCAAGTAGTATATTTGAACAATCCCAGTAGAGTGCTGAGCAACAAGAAAGGCAAAATATGTAAGGGGAAAAATACTGTCTGATTCTGGAAGTCACATATGCATGACAAAGCAAATTGCTTGGGAGGAGGAGGGTTATTTTGGAAATAAATATTTTTAACAGAAAAACTCTGAGGCTGAGTAGGCTATGTCCAAGGACCCTCATATAGAGGCAAGACTGTGCTGAAAAGCTTTTTCTAAAATGAAGATGTCTTTCCATTTTTAGTTCAGCTCTGATTTCATCTAGATATATGATGAAGGCATAAATATGGATTATTATGTTACACAAACACCAGTGCTGTTTGAGTGAAAACACTGATGCAGTTTCTGTCGGTTCACAAGGAGGCCGAAGGTGGGAAGCCTGCGGTTGAGACAATGGAAACATTTTTTCAAAAAGTAGGAAAAAAAGATCAGTTAAAATTTACTTACCTAAAGGTTGCCTATGAAGCACACATCCACTGAAGTTTTTCATTCAGTACGGTCAGAAAATGTGGGCATCAATTGCCACATAGCAGAGAGAAAAACGTCTTTCTCCTGTAATGTTTTTAACAGTATAGGTGAATTCCTGACTCAACTGAAATTATAGTGTGTTTTCATCAATGTCAACAGGTCTTGGAATTAGTACAAATTTCATGGGTGGTGTCCTACATGGATAGCATTACAGTAAATTGAATTTTCAGAAGGGTTTGCCATTTTGTTCCACTGCTTACCCTAAGATATATTTTTTTTAAGGCTGGTTCTTATTCATTTCTGAAGTTTGAGGTTCTTTGTAATACCTCATTTTGGCCACAAGAAACTGAAAATGAGCTTCTGCATGCTGGTCATTCACCAGAACTTGGCACGTTACTTGTCTATGAGCAACTGTTGTTTTTTGTTGTTGTTTTGTTATTTTGGGGTTGTTTTTTTTGTTTTTTTTTTTTTTTAAATTTTTGTTCTCGTGGAGTATTTACATTTTTAATGAGTTAATCAAAGCTTGGCCTACAAGCCATAATGTCACCCATGCAGCATGATTGTATCCTTGGCCCTTCTTGCTCTTCTGACAGAATTCAGCAGAATGATGTGGTGTGATTTTTTATTTTTAAGAACTCGATTTTGTTACTATAGTGAATGCTTTCTCGGGAGCTGCCTATAGGCTTGAAAAGCTGATATGTACTCCACCTCCACCTTTCTTCTGGTACAGAAACCTAAAAATGTCAAGACTAAACTCATGTATAAGTTATTTAAAATAGCAGAGAAAAGAGTTCTCACCCTTTCTCGTGTAAAAAAAAGAAGGCTTCAGTCTTGGGAAAACCACACTGCTTTTGTTGTTTATAGAAATCAGGGCCACAAGGATCATGGTTACTGAGAAGAACATGGAGAATATCCTGGTCTATGATGGTACAGACTGATGTGTAGACAATAATGCCTTATCCATTGCTCATGGTATTCACATAGTTGACATGTAGCCTTCAGTTGAAATGAGACTGCCACATATCAGCTACGTGGCATCAGGGACATGTAACAAATGAGGTTATCATGTGCCTGTGATTTTCCAGTCTGAGGAAGAAAGAAACTGACAGCAGAGCAGTCTCAGCAAGCTAGTAGATTAAAAAATACACCAAAAAAGCTATTAACTTAGCTTCCCATGCCCATTGATATCTGCATAGTATCTTGTGATATTGGTGGGTATGCTGGTGTCAGGGTATTGGCAGTGGGGTGTCTTCTGAGGAGAGGCTGGGAGCTGCCCTGCAGCGTACAGACCCGGTACCAGTCGGCTCATCTGCTGAACCCAGTGACCAAATTATTGACAGCCACCCCTGGGAAAACTAGGCATCTCTGGTGCCTGGAGCACAACCTCTCCTTCCTTCTTCTTTGACCTTAGTGTTCCCTCTGCTGTTTCTCTCACTTCTTATTCCCTCCTCCGCCTTCTTTTTTAAGAAGGGACAAAGTGCGTCACACAGGTAATTATTACTAATTAATAACAGTCTAGAGCGGAGAGAAAAATAAACTGAAAACACCTTCCCTCCATTCACCATCTTTTACCTTCTCCCCCCAAGCAGTCAGGGGCTGCAGTCAATCCATAGCATTTTGTCTCTGCTGCACCTGCACAGTCACTTTCTATGCCACGTGGGGACCCTCCCACAGATGCTGTCCTTCCCCAGCTGATCCCACATAGCCTTCCTGCAGACTGCAGCTCTCCAAGCACTGTTCCAACATGGCTTCATACTGCAGGGCCCTCCTTCTACGCTGATCTTGGTGCCTGCAGAGCTGCTTGTCTCATGTTTCTCACTCCTCTCTCCCAGCTGCTGTTGCAAAGCAGATTTCCCCTCTTAAATCTGCTCTCCCAGGGCACACCCAGCATCACTTGTGGTTCAGCTCTGGCAGCAGTGGGTCCCTCCGGGAGCAGCTCAAGCTGGCTCTGGCTTGACATGGAGCAGCTGCTCATGGAGACCATCCCTACAGATCCCTGCTACCAAAACCTCACTGTTTAGACCCTATACATACTTCAAAAATCATATTTGAAGTGCATCTTCCTTTTTTCTTTCCTCATTACTGCATGGATAAACAGTTGGACACTGAAGTCCCTCCTAACCATGGACTGTAGTGTCTGCCAGCCAGAAAGCTGGATGGAGGCTGTGATCAGGGAGAATAGACCAGCATGTGTATGGTTACCCTTTAACTCTTAACAGCAGGTAAAAATCTCCCTATTATCATGTTTCCCTGCAGTTGATTTTCTTACTTCTGCTGTAGTGCTTCATATTAGCTGGGAGGGCTAGGCAGAACTGACATCACTCGGGGATGACAGCAGTTCCTATGGTTTGCCTGCAGTTCAGTCAACTCTTCTGAAGAGCTGTGATGACTCTTGGCTGTGAAACTGAAAGGAGAGTGAGTGCTACAAGCATTACCTCACGGAAAGGAAACCTACCTGATGTGAACTTTTTAACAGTTAAAGTACAGGAAACAGTTCAGTTACAAAATTACTAATACTTGTTCATACTGACACAGAAAAGTCGTGATAATAAAATCCAAACTTTTGTTTAGGAAATTCTCCTGGTTTCTGCTGCTTTCATCTGGTGTGATAATATTTACCATGTTGATCTAGCTCTAAAGATGGATGCTAAGTTAGGACGAGAGAGGCTTAGAGCTTGTTGCCAGCATCCCAAGGTCTTTGCGAGGAGAAATAATGGTTGTAAAGGGGGATTTCTTTCTACTTGCCAGGATGGACTTGATGTTGATTGTTTCTTCCTGCTCAGTTTTTTAAGTGCACTTATGTTTATTTCTATATACTTGCTTATCACAGTCTGTCTATATGTCCTTCTTCAACATTGGTTCTCTATTTATTCTATTTCTTCATTTCCAAATAAGGTCTTTCACAGTGCAAGGCAGCTCTTTTGTAGTGACGTTAAGAACCATGTGTGTTTTCCTGATGATTTAGACATGGAGCAACATCAACTCATACACACAGTTACCTCCTTTCTCTGAGGCTATCTGGCACCTGACCTTTGATGAAAATGATACCCAGAAACACACACCTGTGGGTGATTCTTATTCTCAGGAGTTCTTTTCCCTTTGCCAGGATTTCAGAACCGGAAGACTTAGAAAATATTCTACCCACACATATGTACTTACTGTAAGCAGACAGCTGGTACTTCTTTCACCATCCACAGTATACCAAGAGGTAGATAAAAAGAAGGGAGGCACTCAGGTTTGGTGTGAAAGTACTCGTGGTCTGACAGTGTGAATACTTTCCTTGGGAACTTAGTGCAGCATGAAGGTCTTTAATCCCTGCTCATGCCTGTATGTGGATGTCTTAGCTCACAGAAAACATGGCTCGTGCTTCATTACATTTTATTGTTTTTATGTGTGTATGTAAGAATTGCATTTTAAGATTCACTTCAGGCTTTTTTCTTTTTTTTTTTAACATTTCTTAGTACCCAGCAAATGCTCTGACAGTGCTGTGAGCTAGAATTGGAGCTTGAAGTGCAGAAAATTTGTATTGGGTTGGCTCAGTAACATTTTTTGGAGCAAACATGAAGTGTGTATTGTATGACAATGCTTCTTTAAAAGAAAAAGTAATCTCAATGGATCTTGTAAACATTACAAAATTACTGCTGTCTTCCCGTTTTCCCTTTGGAAGTGTGAGGGCAGATGTGCTTCTGAGGGGGCCTTGTATCTGTTTTCTCTGGGTCTGGGAAACATCTTTTCTCTTTTTACCTCAATGCTGGACTGATGCATTGCTCTCTATAGACATAACTGCTGCTGAGCATGCTAAAATGGACAGGAAAAAAAAGAGGATGACGTAAGATATTTCCTTTCATTAAAATCTCCTTTGTACTATTAGACCTTCCTTTGTCCCCTCTGCCTGGCACACAGTGAGACATTTGACCCTCTTGGGTTGACAGACTGATGCTTTAACAAGAGCCTTGTGTTTATATTGGTCTACAGATTGTTACAGAAATAAATTAACTTAAGCTTCCCAAATGAGCCGGCAATAAGAAAACAAAGCACGTTGGCCTGCCCTTGCAGCAGCAGCACTAGAAGGTCATAATGAGAAAACTGCAGTTTGAGGCTGGAAGGACTGAATGTCACAGGACAGTTTCTCAAGGGCAGCATGAACTTCCATGAAGTTCATGACATCCATCGTGTGATTTTAAAGAAGTAGAGTTTTGCCCTCAGGAATTCTGAAATCAACATATGTTATAATGGATGGCGTCTTGGAATATTTGCATACAGGTTTCTTCTCTTGATTGTATCAAAGTTGAATTCAGATAAGAGGAGATTTTTTATGGGGGGTGGGGGGGAAGGCTGGTTTCTTGTTCTATTTTATTTTTTGCTTGTTTGGTTGGCTGGTTGTGTTTTGCTTTCCTTTCTGGTGGCTTATTCAAAGTGAATTAGAGGTTTGTGGTTTTGTTTTTTCCCTTAGTGGTAAAAACTTTCCCCTAGCTAAGAAACACGTGACTCTTCTACACCTAGAGAATATCTGTCCAGAATATAGCTGTACTTGAGATGTTTATGCCTTCCTGTTTCAATGCCAGAGGTACATGCAATAACCTTGTTTTTGTCATATCAGTACCAGGACTTTCCAGGTGACCAGGGTCTAATCTTTTGATAATAGTATCGGTGGTCCATTATAATGAAACAGTAAAGTATTCCTGCTGGAAACAAGTCTAAAAAAAGCGTGTTTGAGAGGATTATTTCAGAAAGCCTTAAGTAGGCTATGCTGTTGCATAGCAACAGAACCAGGCAGTCCTTAGACTCTAAAGCAGTCAGAGTACACATGGGAACAGAATGCAAAAAGGATGGAAACCTTGATAAAATGTGAGGCTGAGATGAAGACAAACTGAAATGAAATGATATGCAGTGTAGAATGTGAATTTATCATGTGAGAGGTAATAAACTGAACTGCTGTTAAATCAAGAACTGAAGTGCTGTCAGCTAAACTGTACTTTTTTTTCTTATTTTTTTCAATTTTTTTTCTTTTTTTTTTTTTTTGTAGTTTCTAGGTAGCCATTAAAAAAAAAAGNCTGTTCTTTTTTTTTTTTTTTTTTTTAATTTTTTTTTTTTTTTTTTTTTTTGTAGCTTCTAGGTAGCCATTAAAAAAAAAAGCCAGGAAATCTGGTGGCCAGAAAAACTAATTCAGATGTAAAGTAGATGTTTAATGCCTGCAAAAGAAAAAAAAAATGTACTGAAGTGTTAGATTTGTTATTGATGAGCCAAAAGTTGACTAAATATATTATGAATGAAATATTGAGTAAGGTATTGTGGCATAAAGAGGTGGCTATTATGAAGCTACATGTCTCGCATTCACAGCTCTCCAAGCTGGCTCTTGGTATTTATCTTTGCAAATACTGAGAATTATTGGGTGTGTTTTTTGCCAACTCCAAGCCTGCAGGTGGAATGTGAGATCCCAACAGAAGCACATTACAGTTTGGCAACTGCTTTCGCAAGAAATAATCTATTTCTTACTAAAAGCAAATAAAAGAGCCAGTATTTAATGTGTGGTAATACGGAGCTGTTGATCATCTTGGTATCCAAAAAGAAGGCTTCCCTTCCTTCCAGTGCTACTTTTGTCACTGCCCAAGAGGTTACAGTAATAAGCTCTTCTGTTCTGGATGCTGCAACGCATACTTCGATGGTGAGTCATGACTGCATGATTTCGAAAGGTGGTCACATGCAGACAGATAAACTATTGCATCAGGACCTGCTTAAAATAATTACGATACATGTTGCATCTGTCTAGCAAGTTACAATTTCTTAAAAATTGAGGAAAGTCCATTGGAAAGGGGACAGTTGCCCTCTAAATACTAAAGAATAATTTTAAAATAGCTAAACTCTGGAGCTTTTGTATACCTAGACTACACATTGTAATAAAATATGAAAGTTTCAGAGCAGATGGATCTGGAAGAAACCTCATGAGAGTGCTGATGCATCCCTCTGTCCACACAGGATCAATGTATAGCCTCTTGTAAATGCTGCCATTATAGCGATATTTAGATCTTTTCTTTTTGCTCATCTAATTGCATTTTCTTCTTCAAAATGTTTATGTTATCTGTGGGTTGATGTTGTAGATGTTGCATCAGTCAAATTGTCAGAATGCAGAACATCATAAAATGCAAACTTTTCTTCACTTGGGAATGGGAGCAGTGCAACAGGATGGATAACTATTAAGTGAAGTCTCTTGCTGTGAGATTGGAATGCAAAAGGCCTTCCAAAATTATATTAAATGAGATTGTCTTAGAAGAAAACAGTAATTGTAGTGATAGGAGTATTGCCTGGAAATAAGTTATACACTGTAAGTATATTAGAACTTGGCCCAGTGGTAAATAGTGGAAGCTGTTCTAGAGAAGGAAAATCAAAATACTCATAGGAGATGGGATTGGTCTGGCAGGACCTGCCATTCATAAACTCAGGCTGGCTGGGCCTGATCCCCTGGTTGTCCCAACACGTGCTGTGTGATCACACTCATGATGATCTGTTCCATAACCTTTCCTTAGACCTCTCTGTTTGATCATTTAACATGACTGCTGTTAGATGGTTGAAACCAGCTTGGCAGTCATGTCTGACAGCTCCCTCAGTGCCTTTGGGTAGATCCCCTTTGGCCCCATGGACTTCTGACAGTCCAGGTGGAGTAGTGGGTCTCTTAACTGTTTGCACCTGTATCACGGGGGATTTATTCTGCTCCCCACCCCAGACTTCCAGGTCAGGAGGCTGAGTACCCCAAGGATAACTGATCTGACTGTTAAATGTAAAGAAGGGATTGAGAATGTCAGACTTTTCCCTGACACATCATGTAAAGAATGGAGATTCTCCTTGGCCTTTCTCTTACTGTTAATATATTTCTAAAAACATTTTCTTGTTGTCCTTTACCACTGTGACCAGGTTGAGCTCATAATGGGCTTTACCCTTTCTGATTTTCTCCCTGCATCTAACAACTTCCTTGTACTTTCCTCAAATTGCCCGTCCCATCTTCCACAAGTGGTAAACTCTTTTTCTTCCAGAGCTTTAGCAAAAGTTGCCTCTTACACAATGCCAGTCTTCTACACCAGCTTATCCTACAGCACATTGGGACAGACTGCTCCTGTGCCTTTAAGACTTCCTTCATGAGAAATGACCAGCCTTCCCAGACCTCTTTGCCCATCAGGACTGATTTCCCTCCCACCCCCCAACTTCATTAACGATAGAGAACTGTTCCATTTTGTGGTCGCTCTGCCCAAGGCAGCTCTCAACCACCACATCTCCCATCAGTCCTTCTCTGTTTGTGAACAGTAGGTCTACAGGGCAGCTCCCCTAGCAGATTCTTACCAGCTGTGTCAGGAAGTTATCTTCCACACATTCTGGGAACTTCCTGGACTACTTCCTTTGGAGTGTATCGTATTTCTAGCATATATCAGGAAAGCTATTCCATGAGAACAAGGGCTGGTGATTACGTGACTTCTGCTTGTCTGTGTCCTCATCCTCATCTTTAACAGACCCCCACGAAGATGTCAGCTTTGTTGGCCTTACTCTGATCCCTGTCTACAGCAACTTCACCTTATTCCCTGCCCTGTTGGAACCAGTTCTTATAAAGCACAACCACATCCCATTTAACTGGAAAAGCACTCAGCAGTGCTTCGTATTGTCTGTATGACACTTCTTGTTTGGAGATTCAGGTATGTTCTCTGATGAGAATTATGTTGATAAATACCTTTAAAGCTCTGTCTGTGTAGGTTGGCACTTGTTGACAGAAGTCTCTGAGTGAAAGAACTTGTTTACAGCATGAATTCTGAATTAGGAAGACAGAGATACTTCATGAGCAAAACCCATGACTTTTTTTTTTCTTTCTTTCCTTTTTACTAAATGTCCTTCTGCATCTACTGTGTTTTTGCAGAAAGGAGTATTGGACTAAAATTAAGTGGTAAAAGAGAGACCAAATCATGTGGTCGTAAGTATGATCAATCTTGGATAAGCATAGACAGAGTATTTTAATCTTTGGCTTTTGGTTCTGTAGATCTCTTCAATCAGAATATACTGAAAGAGCATTTAATGCAGAAGGGAGGCATTAACTGTCTTTTTGAATTATTTCTTCATAAAAGTTGTGGGCTTAAGAATATATGACCCCATAATGCTTTTTTAGGGCAGATTTAAAACAACTTTTGATTTTTTTTTTCTTGTTAAAAAAGTCTGGGATGGTAACTTCGTTTATTCTATTTCATTGTTTATCAGTCAAATTTCCCAGTAAATTCCAGTAAGATATTGTTTTATTCCTCAACTGTGTCGGTGCAAAAACAGTACTGTTTGTGTGCATGATAGATATAATCTTTAGTGAAAAAAATATACTTTTATCAAGTTGTTGCTCTGTTTCATCTGCTTCCATCATAGCAGTCCATGCATTAGATGGGAATCTTAAGTGTACAGGTAGCTGTGGAGTAGAGCTGCCCCATCTTTAAGCCAAGGCTGAATTTGGAACCAAAATTTATCTTAAAAGCATAATTATACATCTCCAAAACAGACATGCTATTAAATGACAAGTTCTCTTGTTTTTTTATTTGTTCCTTTATGAAAATTGAACATAGATAATTATATTTAAAAAATGTGCTGGTTGTGATACAACATTTAGCAGCCAGAGCCAGGGAGAGTTTTATCTAAAAATCCGTTAATTCAACCTCATCATTAAGCATGTGTGGAGAAGGAAGGGAAGTAAATATTGAAGGATTGTGCCTCTTAGACATACACTGCATTTTCACTGAGAAAATGGCAGCTCTCCTGTGCTAGCAGGCAGCATATGTCAAATCCTGTAGACAAGCCATGTGTCAGTGCTCATTCATACTCTCTGTCATCCATTTTAAAATAAAAAATATCAGTTGGCAAGAATATTTTATTAAAGAGCTTTGGAGTTCTTTTAGGTAGTTAATCTCTTGAAAACATTAAATTCAATAGCCCACGAGCTGCAGAGACACCGATTTATGTTGGTGTGTCACATACTTATATGTACTTTCACTTCCCAACTCTTGATAACAATATCTTTGTGTAAAACATCTTTCACTGAGTTATGAAACCTCATCAAACTGGGATTTCATTTATGAATGCCATCACTAAATTTTGGATTTTTAGTATTATTTTTCAGTAGAACACAAGCATATAGAAGAAGGAAAACAGTATACATTTGATAGTTACCTCGAGAAATAGGAGGTGAAAAACTTAACGGAAGTTGGGTTGTGGAGGCCAAGAAGAATTCAGGGAGCTTTCTGAAAACACCAATGTTCATTCTTTTGTACATACTCTCTACTGTTGTTCTTGTCATCATTTTCTCCTGCTGAGTTCTCTGAATACTAATTGTACTCCTCACAATGCTTACAGTAGAACTTCAGTTTCATAGGATATACAAGTAGACCTTTTGCAGGTGTTGCATGATGTGTTATATGGAATACTCATTTATAATAACCAAGGTGCCTTATTACGTGGGCTAAAATCCAAGACTGGCAAGTCTCCTGTGATCATGCTGTTTCTGTTTACCTTCCTCCATGTTCTCAACCTCCATAATTATTTAAGAGCCTGGAAGTTATTCTGAACACAACTTCCTTAGAGAGTAAGGAGCTGGGAGGTAGAAGGAGTGGAATTCTTTCACACATTTTCAGAAGTTTTATGAAACTAGGAAACTGAGGGAAGAGGTTTTATGAAAATCCCCAATGCTGCAGTTCACATTCTAACCTTTTATCAGGCAAAATGGCTGTACAGTGGGGGAGGCTTGATATGGCAACCCTGCACATAGCACGGGGGTTGGAACTAGATAATCTTTGAGGTCCCTGAAATGAAGAAAAAAGGTCTTTTGGAGTGAGTGTATCACCTTAATGACCATTTCTGTGACTATATTAGAAACTGAGGGGCATTGTGCCAGTCACTGGAAGAGGAGCTCTCAGGTGATGTTACTGGAGTTCCATATTTGTCCTATAACATCTCGAGATAATGCCAGTGCATAACAGAATGGTGTTTGACATTTAAGAGAAGATGCAGACAGGAAAACTTGGAACTGATAATAAATGTATGTTTGGTAACATTCTTTTTCTGTTCTGAATGTTACGAGTAATGCCATATTGAGCCTATAGAAAATGAGCCTTTAAGGTTTTCCACAAGTACATTTTTGTATGGCTTTATCGCTTGTTTCCTAGCTAAAATTAAATTAGTAAGCTTGAGGATTCCCTTGGTGCTCTCTGTTTTATGGAGTTTCTCATGAAGATTATAAACTCACAGAAGTGTAATCTGTGGAGTGCAAACTTCGTACAGTCAAGGGAGTCGTTCATGGAGTACAGCATTCCTCATTTTGATGGCCTTATAGACAAAGAAGGAGCTTGTTCCATCTCAGTCATGGACTTCCTTGCTTATTCCTGATGCACTGATTTGGATCTTCCAAAGTATTAAAAGAATATCCTTCTGTGGTGGTGTTGGTTGGTTAGTTTGGTTCTATTTTCTCTTCCCTCACACTAAGTGAAATGAACAACTTGGACAGGGTGATAGCTATGGTGACTTTGGACTGACACTGCACTAGTGACAAAATCCAGGTTGTACATACATTACTTAGATCTTGTAGTTTTTCTGCAGGCACAAATAGTAACTCCAGAAGTTTTCACTTCAGGCATTTTGTTTTCTGATCATGCTGGATGATATTTTTCAGTGAACAGATCCTCACTGTTTCTTTTCACTTGTGCATTTTATACGCTTCGTTGCCCCATTGTTGTTATACTTGGTACTGAAACAGCAGCACCTTGGAGAAAGAACAACTGGTAGATTTCTCATTTGCTTCAGTATTCTTGTGGTACTTTAAGAAGGGAGAACTGCACAGGAAGAAATGTACATGTGCTTGTGAAGGCATTAGTATAGCAGCAGTAGTTAATTGTGAGGCAAAGCACCATTTATGTGTGTCAGTGCTGACTGCTTCCATTCCTTGGGTGTTTGTTGTTAGGTTTTTAGGGTTTGGTTTTTTTTTTTGTTCTTAAAAAAGCTGTTCACAGGAGTAAAATTTCCATGTCAGCCATCCAGCTTTTGGCATGAGACACCAAAGCTTGATAGCCCTGAACTTTTGAATACGTCAGTCTTACAGAGATACTTGATACAGTTATATTTAGTTGTGATTAAAATATGGTTTAGGACCATCTTTTGGCTTCTCAAGCAACTTTCATGTACCCCCTCATACAGCTGGCTGAAGTTGTGGAGGTGAGGGCTAGGATGAAGATGAACGAACAGAATTTGAGAAGATAATTTGGATCTAAGTGTAGGAATGAGTTGATTCTTATCTTACATACCTATTAACTAAAGAGTTTATATGAAATCAGTTTTGTTGTTTTTTTTCTTACAGAGATAAAAAGCTGAATCTTTTGCTGCTCTTATTTGGGGCATCCTCAATGTCCAGCTATATCTAGCTTGCAGGGCATAGCTATTTAAGCTGTCCGTTATAGTTCAGATCTTCTTGCACTCTATTAGCTTGTCTCCACTCACTTCAGTGACTTTTTGGTAACACATTCACTTTGGTTTAAGTACAGCACCAAAATAAATTCAGAGAGGTCTATATACCAAACCAAAATTAACCATACTACAGGAAAGGCAAATGCACAAAACATATCAGTGCCTGTGCAGGAGCACATTGTGTTATCAGTCAGTACTTTCTTAATCCTTGTGCTCTGCTTTTTGTGCAGAGAACTTTGTTCCACCCCCTACCTTCCTCCTACTTCCCAGCTAATATTAAAAGCAGAGACAACTCTATAAAGAAATTATGTTGCTTAGGTCATTGCTTTTATGAAGTACTCAGTAGCACTTTACGAAGTATGATAAATGAAGCTGTTTAAAATGATGTTGTATACAAATCACATAAAATCCACAACTTTTTTGTGTTTGTTCTGTTTTGGGATTTTTTTTGTAGTTGTTTTGTTGGTGGTGGTTTTGGTCTTTTGGGTTTTGGGGTTTTATTGCATTCCATTATGTTTCTGCTCTAATTTCTTAAGGTTTAAAGATTGAGGTATCTCCTTTTGCTGCACTCACAGTCCACAGCTCGGTGAGAGCTCTCTAGTTCTTCTCTTCTGCTTCCATAACGTCATCTGTTCTGCTCTTCTAAGTGTTGGTGTTTTCTTTTCTCTCACCCAGGTACTGCTATGTGGATATTTGTTAGCAATGACTGATGTGGAATCTACATATGCAGACTTTATTGCTTCAGGAAGAACAGGTAGAAGAAATGCACTACATGACATACTTGTGTCCTCTCCGGGTGGGAACTCCAGTGAACTAGCCTTAAAGCTATCAGAGCTGGATATAAATAAAGCAGGTGAGTGCATTTTGGTCTTTTAATATATTAATTAAACCTTCATGAGAAAATAAAGTCCCTCAGAAACATTCTTTTTTTCCTGCAACTAGGGTGAGCAGATGTTGCCTGCAATAAAAACCCACATTTTACTTGTTTGTGAATAATTGCTACTCAAGTAAGAAAAAACTTTCTTCAGTAAGTGCCTGATAGCTGAATCCCTGTGAAGATAAATTTTATAGAAGACAAAGGAATAAGAAAGAAAATAAGGAAGTATTATTAAGACCTGGCTTATTGATAGCATCTTTTAAAAGGAATTTCTTTAATCTAAAGCCTGAAGGAGAGATCATGTGGCTGCTTAAAAGTTTGTGGAGGTTAGTTTTGTTTTCAGCTACCAGAGGACAGAGAAATAGTGATGCATTGTTTCTTTCATTTGAATCTTTGTTTCCAGATGAGTTATCTCTTCTCCTTTCTGGTTGTGCTTTCTCCTTCTTTTAAGGTGATATGCACTAATGCAATTGTAAATCTTAGTCCACTGCTAACGTTACCCAAATTTTTAGCTGCTTGTGCACCTTCAAATGGGAGAAAGGAGGGGCAGTATATAGAGATGGGCCTTAATTGTACTTACTTACTACAGCAACATGGCTGTACATTTATTTTCTTGTTCCTTGGGTGGGAGTTAGTGAACGGGTCTTAGAAATATTTGAAAGATCTTTTCTCGATTTCAGGAATTGAAATTTATGCTTATTTTAATAGCAGAATGAAATAGATGCAGCAAAAAGCTAACTGTTGATAAGCAGCCCTCTTGTGAACATCAGAGGTAGGCAAGAGTTCTGAGAGACAATTTTATCACTGGACAATCAGATATGGCAGTATGAAACTGCAGTGGTTGTAGTGCTCTTTGGGGAGTGGTTCTTTATTGACTTTCACAAACTAAAATAATCTTAAGTCATTGCTTCTGCCATTCCCCCCTTTGGGCCTATAGTAGCTTTTAGATGCATGCACTTCTGGTTGCACAGGGCTCTTTTTTTTTTTCTTTTTCTGTCAAAAAAGAAAAGTGATTAATACATGAGCATGTGTGTAGGTGTCTATTTATTCTAATGTGGGGGTCTGTCTAAAATGTTGGACAGGTATTTGAAATGCATAGTGCCTGCTTAGTTTCTTCAGCCTCAGATTTGCACTGATCTTGCCTGATCTTGTCTATTTAGAGAATATACACGATTCCTACCTTTCAGTTGGCTGTTGGAGTGCTTCTAAGCCAGAACTATGTTCTTTTGTGAACTATAAAAAGAACATGACTTTGTACTTGTAATATACGTCAGTGTGCATTTTGCACATGCAGTTAACACTGAAGTGATGAAAATGGTTTAAATAGCAATTCTCCTAAATGTTAATACATAATTCAGGGGTTGATACATAATACAGAGTTGCTTATAAAATTACCTTAGGTGGTAGATATAGAGAAAATGGTAGCATACTTCTTTGGGCATGCAGTCTGAATTAGATACGATGAAAATGTACTTTTATTCATAGTACACCTTAGTGCTGGACAAAAACCTCCAAACCAGAAATACTGGAAAATACATTGCATTATCATTCCTATGAGTCTTACAGTACTATCCTATCCTGACCTTCCAAACTGAAGATAAAAAAAAATATTTTGCATCTCCAATAGCAGTTCAAAATATGCTGGTGCTTGCAGGGTGGAGATTTGCAGCATAGACTGGAGTTAAGAAAAAAGCAAATATTTAGGAGTTAAGTATTATTTTTTATTGAATACTACCTGTTGTAATCAAAACATGATGAAGAAATTGCAACTCTTACTTTTTATAGCTTGTAGCAATCATGTTGCAGAAGGAATAGCTCCAGAGTGTGCTTAGGCAATTTTGGAATTCTCAGAACCTAGCTGCAAAATTATTTCCATAACTGTATTGGAAGTCTGTCAGCAGAAGCATAGGTTTGTAATACCACAGAAGAGTGTTACAGATTAAATAGAGCGAGTTTTTCAGTGAGTTTGTGAGAGCTCACTTCTGAGCTTTTCTTCATTGAAGTACTGTATCAGAAGCTTAATGCCATTTCTCTGTATTTTTGTGCACTGCATTTAATGTTTAGATAGCAAATGTCCAGGGTGATTTTTCTCTTAAATGCAAATATATGCAAATTTTTTAATCATGAGTTTTGTCGTCTTATTTAAAAACAAAACTCTTTCGGTTCTTTTTAACTGTCAATATAGATAATGAATAGAGCAGGCAAAAAAGGAAACAAAAGTGACATTACACTTCTCTGTTCTTACACAGTACCAGAACAAATGTAGGAGGCTTTGTAGAAGGTGTTTGGACAACTCAGGCAAAGGGGATTTCTGTTGAGTAAGAAGTAATAGCACATAGATCAATCCTCTCAGGATCCCCTGTGATGTGGGAAATTAACATGAGAAATAAGGAATGTTTTCTATGAATATGAATTGCAAAGCAAATTGTTCCTTTAACTCAATCTGTAGCAAACAAACAGTTTGAAGGTAATCAACTTTCTGTACAATTTCTTGTCAGGTTGACTTCAGTAATTATCAAAACCTTGTGAGGCATTTTGCAGCAGAAATACAGTCTGTGCACAAAACACAGCTATCACCCTGAGCGTTTTGCACTGCTCTTTGCAATGCAGAGATTTTTTTCTCCATTACCACTACGCCATTTCTTCTATGGAGGAAAGAGAAGGTATTTACAGTGTTCATCTCCATACACAGAAATAAGGCTACAGATGTACAGTGTGGTTTAAAATGGGGAAACGATAACTATCTGCGTTGAGAATTCTGCCTTTATTCTTATGACTGTAAATAGTGGGGTGGCCTACAAAGTAAGTTGTAGACTTAAAACTGGTGGGACTTCTTTGCAACTTAGACACTAGTATTGTCTTCTCTTAACTACTGCCAGTTCAGTACAAATGATTCAGAATCCTTACAAGATATAAGGTACATCCTATGTCTTAACATTATTTCTCTACTACTGTAATACCTAATTAGACTCCTTTCTTATTAGGACTTAGCTTTTAATCAGCTGGATATGCTAGGACTTTAATCATTGGGCAGAAGATATGATGCAATATCATGCTTTGCATTTAGGTACTTACAAACCATTACCAAGGCACCTCTTAGCTTTCTGTTGACAGGCTTTGAGGTGTGTGCTCACTGTGTCATTGTAAGATGCTTTCTATTCTTCAGATGGTTTTGTGGTTTGCAGTGAGACAGCTGGGCTGACAGCCCTGGGACATGGCACTGACAGTGAATGCAAAGAATGAACACGGCTTTCACAAACTACTGCATCTATTGAAGTTGCACCTCTTTGTATTAGTCTCTGTTCAGAATTTGTGTGATGAGGTTTCTCTTTTCTCTTGTCATGGCATCACAGTAAAGAAATTGTCAGAAAAGCACAATTATATTTAACTTTTGTCACTTATAACCGCTTAAGGTGTGTACCTGAAATGACAGTGGCTTATGCAGCTAGGAATTTGTTGCTGAAGGTGACCTTTGAGATGCAGACTGCAGCTATTTTAGTAGTTAAAGGTGTTATGTGTAACACAAGATACGTGTTCCATTTCAGTTTCTTTTTACTTTGTTTTTCTGATTAGTGGAAGAGGAGTTAGGGTTCTGCTAGCAAGATTTCTTTGGTATAAGGGGTTGTCACTCATCCTTTTGTTGCATCTTACAGAAGGAGAAGGAGATGCACAACGAAATCCAAGTGAGCAAACGGGAGAGGCCCAAGGGGAGGCAGCAAAGCAAGAAAGCTGACATCTGACTTTGACCGACTGGAGCAACTGCTGGATGTTTTCAGATTACAAGAGCATGCTGGAACAAATCTGTGTCCATGAGCAAGCTGGTGGAAAGGAAAGTGCATGTGTCTTCACTGCTGGAACCCACTCAACGCAATGCTAAAAATGAGGGTACAAGCTGTGGCAGAAGACAGAATTTTCTCTACCTCTGTCATCAGCAATGGTTGAACATGTTATGTGTTGTGGGATATTGTCATCAGATGGATCCCTTCATAATGACTGCTTGATGGGAACACTTCTGGAAAGTAGAACAAACAGCTTATTCTTGTAGCAAAAGGCCTTTGAAACATTAGAGGATCTAATTGTTTATCTTAAGCAAAGGCTTGTGTGATCCTCAGAGTTTAAAGTTCTCTGGCCAAAGTGTTCACCCATTTAAAGAACTGTAAAGAAAGTACTGTTTTTAGAACTTGCATCTGTTTTACAGCTCTGTTACTTACAATGGTTTTTGTATTGTATGACTTAGATGCTCCACACTGCCCCTTCTCAACTGCTTACGAAGAATATTTCTGTTACTGTGAATTTTTCTACCACGCGTTTTGAAAGGGCTGGTTTTTTGCATAATGTGGTGATGTGCACATGATAGTTATAAAACGTCAACTGCTAAACTGATTATGCCTAAACCTAAATGACTCAGAAACACTCTAATTTGTTACTAGATGAACCTTCAAAACGATTCATTAATGTGAATACTTTGGTGTGTCCTTGGTACATTATTGCCCTTGCCTGTAGTTAGTAGCATATCAGAGACTCACAGTGAATCTTTGATGTTATTCTTCCCCATTTTCTAATTTTACTCCCAATTTCTTAATCTTTCTCCAAGCTATTTTTTTAAAATGTTAGTCCAAGTATTTTATTGTTATGGTAGTTTTAAGAATACATTTATAACCTTTTATGGGTTAAAATTCAAACAAGTTCCATGGTGCTAGAGATTTTTTTCTGGTTCACGTAGTTAAAGATGGGCCTTGTTTACAAATGGGAAAATAGCTGGCATAGGTTATTGCCAGTTATTTATCTAGAATGATTTTCAGATTGCAGGATAGTCCAAGTAGTGGATCACGAGGTGGATCCAGCCCAGGAGGGTTACTTTGTTTTGTTTAGACCTTGGCTTTGCCTTGGGTGATCAGGCTATTGAGTTTACACAGCCAGTAGCACATTTATGATGCACCAGGCACAGCCAAGTACTAAAAGCAGCTACAGCAGCCTTTGGGCCGAGTTGTGGAAGTGGAAGTGAGAGAGCTGTAATCTAGCACCCAAAATACCAGATTTATCACATTTCAGCTATTCCAAAATGGCAGTCCAAACTGAACATTCACTGAAATACTGGGATAGCTTTTCCATCTATTGAGATGACTTCAAATAGCTATGAATGAGTAACCAATTCTGCAGTAGCTATGTTGATTGGTTGTCTTCCCACCCCAGCCCCAGTAGACAAGGCCATACATGAGGCCGAACGATGCAGGATGGGGCAGTGTCACACTCCATGTGACTAAGGTGAGCAAAGACAATGACTGACTAGTAAACCATGGCAATCACATAAGCACTAATCACAAAGTCAAAAGATCTTTTCTTAATGGGAGGTGATGTCACTTTCTTTATATATATATTATATATATTTTTGTGTTGTTGTTGGTTTCAAATGTTACGCACTTTTTAATGTTTGTAAACTTTTACTAATGAATAGTGTGATTGCTTCCTGAATATATTACTCATCAGTTAACAAAACATATTTGTGGCCACAGCTGTTTGTTTCTGCCATATGTATCATAGTGTTTGTCACATGAAATTCTTTGAGATGTGTGGACAAAAACAAACAAAACAAAAAAAAAAAGAAAAAAAAAAAAACAACACAAAACAAATCAAAAACCCAACCACCACCACTTCTGATCAGTATTATGAGCTCATTCATTAATGTTAATAAAACAACAACCAACATTATGCTTGCGGTTCATCAGTGTAATATTAACTCTCACCTTTTATTGTTTGGAAGTTGAATGCCTCGCTGTCTAATTAGCTGTCAAATGCTTTATCTTCTTGGTAACAGAAGTTGTCCATTTGCTTTGAAAATACTGTTACCTTGAAACCAATTATTTATTAATTTGTTAATCTTGATGTTCCTGAATCGGGCGTTGAAGCTGAGCAAAGAAACCGGTTGCCCTTTTGTCATGAATGAAAGTTAGCGTCCAACTTAGTACTAACAACAGAAGGAAATAAGATTCTGGGGATTTATATAGTGTTACTTTATTGATGATCCATGAAACGCCATCAATAAATTGTCACGGGAAAACATAACAATGGAATAAGTAATACAATATATTAAAGTGTTGGCTTTTCCGTATTTTACTTCACTGCTTTTTTTTTTTTTTTTTTTTTTAATTATTTCAGTACATTTTCCTTCTTCCTAGGTCTTCTCTGTTGTGGGATAAAATAATTTCAGCCATTCCTATATTTTCTACCTGCTTCTTCCTTCTAGTTCCCTTTTTCCTTTGTTTCCGAATAGAGGTGGAGGCCTTCACTGCGTTTTGATGCATCTTTCTCTGATTGAAAATAGCACAGAAAATTTTAGTAGAGCAAAAGGATGTTTTATGTTCCTCATCCCCCAAAAGTATGGGTGCTTGCTTTTTTACTTGAACTCTGATGGCTCTTTAATGGTACTCTTTGAGGTGTTTTCTTTTTTTTTCTGTAGCACATATAAGCAGCCTAGCTTCATGTGAACCAGTTTAAATATAAAGTAAATCCAAACAGCCATGTGAAAAGATGAGTAGCCCTGATAGCTATATACTACAGCACAGTTCTAAGGAATATTCTTAGCCACTGGAATTTGATTGTTTATGCCCTTGAATTATCAGCTTTCTCTCTAGCGTGTGTCCAGCCTGCACCAGCTAAAATTTTGGGAACAGGACCACTCATAGACATAAAATATTTTCAGCATGTGCTTTGCTGTTGACCATGCTGCTTTGGAGGTGCTCTTTGAAAATGTAGATGGTGGATTTTTATTTGATGTCTATTCTCAGTGCTTGAGTACGGATCATAGGAATACTTATTTTACCACTGCTCCACTATACTAGAATTCCTTCAGAGCTTCTGAGTGTTTATGTATGTGGTTCATCTATACCAAGTCATGCCTCTGTATCTTGAATGCTGTCACTATCCAACCAATTGCAAAGCAGCTAGTTCAAGTATAGTCTCACTTCTACTGCAGTGTAATCACACCAGGCATGTTGATAGCAGAATCATACATTGATCTGGTTATTTTCCCTTTGCTTATTAATTTTTTCAGTAAAACTTATGCTCAGACTTCTGCTCCTGTATCTTCTGCAAGTGTTACGGCTCTTAGGGTATGTAAAACTTTCAAATATTTCTATAATCCAGAGTTACTCTGGAAAAGTCTCTCCAAAAGCTATATAAACCTAACAAAGTTAGGTCTGGACTATCAGCTTAATAGGACACTTGTTACAGGTTTTTTGTTTAATTGGTTTTTTATCATTGTTTTATGTGTATTTTACTGTCTCTTTAGGTGTATATTTTTGGTATTGCCTTCACTCTGCCAACCTCATCACTCAAAAAAAAAAATCATTTTCATGTTTCTGTTGCCCATGGTAAAGTTTATGACTATATCTGCAAACACTGTCCTCACACCTTTACATCTCCAACTACTTTAAACACTATGAGCATGAAACCAGAATTGGGCAGAGACACTGGCATTTTTCGTCTGCTTATTGCCTTTAATGTTGTCCAAGAGCTTCAAAAAAGCTTTTACTGTGAGTTACCAGCAAGCACATACCATGATTTCACCAAACTACCATTTTAAGCCAAAAGTTTACCATGATATTCCATACAAGACTTACTTAATTGTCTTTATAATTACTTTTGTCATGTTGTTGTTTCTTTTTTTTTTCTCCTGTGGTTTTAAAGTTTCAGGTGGAAGAAATGTACGTTGGTATGAGTGGTGGGTCATTAGGAGTTTAGATTCCATTCACATAGCTGATGGAATTTTCTGGTGTCTGTAAGAAGGGAGTGACAACTGACTAAGCTGGAACTTCATGGCACATACTGCTTCCTCAGCAAAACAATGAAGAAATCCAGGTGTGTTTTATGTTCATAGTCAATGTTTTAGAAACATCTATGTTTTTTTCACAAAGCGAAGACTGAGAGTTGCTGTTGAAACTGAGCACTGTAATACAAATTGAACTTGGACAAAGTTTGTCTTGCCTCAGCAGTAGTCTCATGGTAAATTGCCATATGACAAGCAGAACAAAGACAAAGGTCAGGGCACAGACATGTTTGGATATGTTTCTGTTCTATTCAGTAGAATAATATTCTAGAAGTAGTTAGACACTGTATTGAATCTGCTGTATATTTAACTTAGAGTCTTGTAGTAGAAAGTGTTTCTCATTGTCTTCTTGAGAAAAGCACAAAGTTATCAACATAAGACAGAAACAAAGGAGCCAAGAAGGAAGGATGAAGTCAAGAAGGCCACCAATAGCAGGAGGATATCTTCTTTTAAAAGTAAGCCATGTGGACACCAGTGCAGAAAATAGCTTCCTTCATCATAGGACAGACAGTCAGCATGTGCTGGTCTCCAGCTAAAAAGAAGACATCACTCAACTCAGGCTTATATTTTATCATCAGAACCAACTCTAGATGTTCAACGGTGCTACAGAAGATTACATAAATCTGTGGCTCATACCATTGAGGCCAATGAAAATAATCAGATTCTAATGAGAGAATGAGATAATACATGGTAGTCTCTGAAAGGCAGAAACAGTTAACAGATAGGAAAATTAAGAAATCAAGGTGGTAGCAGGAACCTTCTCACTGTTCTCTGCAGCCCCATGGGCTAACTTGTTTTCTTTCCTGATTCCTTGTCATGATCAACAATACTATACAGAATGCTTAAGGACTGAGGAGGTTAATATGGATGTTTGGTACATGTCATTTATGTTACATATTGCTAACATCTTGCTGAGAGTAAATAACAGTCAAACACAGTGGTCTGGTCAAATAGGTTAATAGCACTGAATTAATTCAAAGTATATGACTAAGAGGTCTAGCTCTGAGTTAACAAGAGTCAACTCAGAAAAGCAGAGAGTAAGGCTAAGCATAAACGCTTAATAAATTCTGCAGTTGAGCAGCATCTTGGTCTTCTGAAAGCACCAGAACATCATGCTGTACCCTCTTACTCTGATTCTTATATAATGGGTTGAAGCTGCTGAGTTTTTCAAGTGGAGGCAGGAAAGATGTGTCAACTCATGACGTGTATGTACAAATGACCACTTGGTATTTTCAGGCTTTATGCTTCAGCAGCCTGAAATGATGCAAAATAAAAAGACTCATACTAGGAGTGTCTAGCTTACATGCTCTTAAATAGAAGTACTGATGCAGATTAGCATCAGTATATGTATTCAATCCTATTTGCCATTAAGAAATTCTCCAGGAGTACAGTTTAACAGTTGGTATAGCCTGATACAGACTTGACCACACAGAACCTTAAATGCTGCCAAAATGTCTGAGATGAAAATGAATGCAAAAATTCACTCTACATTCTTTAACTAGCAGGCAGATAACAGTATTTTGTATTCGTTAAATAATAAACCTATTTAATGAATGGTTAAACAGTTAATGCTGAATTATACTTCCATGGGAAAGAAAAAAATAAAAATGATTTTATCTTGTAAAATTAATCGCGGTTTGTTAAAAAAAATAGAAATATTGTGGGATTATAGAGGAAATTAAAAAATAAAATCAACTGTAACTTATAGTAAATAGTGACGTATAATCTGAGAGCTGGAAGTGAGATATTGGCTGGGAGGTCAGATCTTGAGCAGCTATTCAAACCACCATTAGGATTAAAGCTACTTGTCATTCCATCAGCACCAGTGTGGCTTGAATAATGCATGTTTGCAGGTAAGCTGATCTGTTCTACATCTGTGAGGCTGCATTAGCATGTAAATTAAATCTCATTCTGTTTGTCAAACATGGACATTATAAACACAACCAGAGACATTTTTTAAGTATAAGCAGATAAATAGATACTTCCAAGGCAGCAAAGGGGAGGGCAGATTTTTGCTACATAGCACACTGACAGGTTTGTTTCATTATTGATACAGCACCATTGATATATCACTTTTTTATTATAAACAGATGTAATTGTGCACACACTATGATACTGAATTTCTTTGTATCAGCAGAACCATTCATTTGTTGTAGCAAAGTTCTGCTTTCACTGGGAACATGAAACAACAAACATCTAGCCAATCTTCTGGAGAAAAGAAGGCTCCAAGGTGACCCAAGGGCAGCCTTTCAATATCTAACGGGGAGCTACAGGAAAGAAGGGGACAGACTCTTTAGCAGGGTCTGTGGTGATAGGACAAGGGGAAATGGTTTCAAACAAAAAGAGGAGAGATTTAGATTGGATATAAGGAAAAGGTATTTTACAGTGGCACTGGAACAGGATGCCCAGATAGATGGTGGATGCCCCATCCCTGTTGACATTCAAGGTCAGGCTGAAGCAGGCTCTGAGCACCCGATCTAGCTGTGAATGTCCTGTTCATTGCAGAGGAGTTGCAGTAGATGACCATTAAGTGTCCCTTCAAACTCTGAAGATTCTACAATTAACCATATATTGTGCTGTGGGACTGGCTGTGTCACTTTCATTGGAATCTCACTTGCCTGTAAAATGATTTCTGCTGTCTACATTATTGTCAGTTTAGTCACTGCAGTGTAGTAATTTCGCTGTCTACTGATGTTAGAGCACACAGTGTGAAAGCTAACAGCTTAGAATCATAGAATCACTGAGGTTAGAAAATACCTGTAGATCATCTAGTCCAACTGTCCACCTATCACCAATACTGACTACTAAACCATTTCCCTATCCACACATTCCTTGAGCACCTCCCTGGGCAGCCTGTTCCAGTGCATTACCACTCATTCTGAGAATGAGTTCTTCCTAATAACCAACGTGAACCTCCCCGGTGCAACATAAGGCTGTTACCTTTCATCCTATCACTTTTCCTTGAGAGAAAATCCTGATTTTGCCACAACCTCCATTCAGGAGGTTGCAGAGTGTGAAAAGATCTCCCCTGAGTCTCCCCTTCTCCAGGCTGAACAATTCCAGTTCCCTCAGCTACTCCCCATAGGGCTCGTGCTCCAGACCTCTCACCAACTTCACTGCCCTCCTATGGACACACTCCAGGGCCTCAGTGTCTTTCTCATAGCAAGGGGCCCAAAACTGAACACAGTACTTGAGGTGCAGCCTCACCAGAGCTGATTACTGAGGGACAATCACCCACCTGCTCCTGCTGGCAGCACTATTTCTGATACAAGCCAGGATGCTGTTGGCCTTCTTGGCCACCTGGGCACACTGCTGGGCTAATATTCAGTGTGCTGTCAACACTCACAGATCCTTTTCTGCTGCTCAGCTTTCCAGCCACTCTACCCCAAGCCTGCAGGGCTGCATGGGGTTGCTGTGACTCGTACAGCAATTATACCTACCTGCTGCATTAATAATTCTCTTTATCAAATAAACAGCACTGGGGCTGGGAACTACTCAAACTTCCTGGAATTTCCAGTTCTATTTACTACTCACTCTGATGTAGGCATGAGACTGCCCAAATGGTAATAAATGTCAGCATTGCTTTAAGTAACAGTACTGTATAGAAAGTCTCACAGTTATTTGTAACATTCCATCAGTCAATATGGATCTCTCCATATATTATGCTTGTATTTACACTGAAAATGCTTCCATTTAATATCACAGACCAAGTGGGGGTGTGCAAGACAATACTGTGACATTTAGCTTTGCACAGTACACATTCATCTTTTTAGTTTTAATTTGGAAGTTACATATGAATGCAGATAAGACACAACTCACATGTTTCCTGGAAATATCTTCATTTCTACAGCCTCATCTTTGATTCTGCAATGCAGTCAAAATGCAGACTGTGTAACATCTCATTATAGTCATCATTTCCCTAGCAACAGAATGATATCCTCAATGTATTATACAGTATATGTCAGAGAACAGTGCATGCTGTAAGGGAGAAAAGATGGATGACTTACTAGGTATTTTTCCATCTGTAATTACTCTAAACCAGGGAAAAAATTGGCACTCCCTCCAAACACAACTACAACATCCTCATTTGTTTGGTAGTGGAAACACCAACACTACATAATTATAAAGATTCTAAATAAACTTCTACCACTGCTCTGTTGTTACAGAGCTTCCTCTCCAACAGAATAATTAAA
This sequence comes from Odontophorus gujanensis, assembly GCA_013399175.1. Lineage (NCBI taxonomy): Eukaryota > Metazoa > Chordata > Aves > Galliformes > Odontophoridae > Odontophorus > Odontophorus gujanensis. Next base: position 167,219 of record VXAB01003727.1, read on the forward strand.
AAATTAAAGTGCCCCAGAAAGTAACCAGTAAATAGCACACGGACACCTCCTGGTGGCACTGGGTAGTATTTTAAATAGCAGGATCAGAACTTAGACCTACAGGAACAGATCCAAACAGCTGTGCTGGATCTGGGAAGATTAATGTGTTGAGAACTTGTTATTTTTTAATTATGAGAGCAAAGTAATGGAAGTGCATCTTCTACATGACTGATTTATAGGCTTGACTTTCATCCTTAATCTCTTAAAACACCTACTGTTTTTTAGAGCTCGTCCAAGATCTGCATCCCTACCCCACAAAGAAAACTTCCATAAGTGCTGGAAATAAACCTGAGGTTTATTTATATATATATAATATAAATATATATATTTATATAAACCAGCAGGTCCTGCAGCTGATTCCAACTGATGAGCAGAAAGCAGAAGTGCAGCATTCCGTCTTTATACAACATCTGATTGCTAGAAGGACAGCAGACAGTCCCATCCTGGACTCAGCAATCTGACAGCACCGTCAAAATTCTGTACCCTCCTGGTGACCTTTAACATCAAAAGGTATGCATCTGAGTGCATCAGATAGCCTTGAAATTGAAAGAAGTCCTCACAGAAACAATAGAGAAGGGAAGCAGTTGGAAGCTTCGGGAAAGTCCACAATCTAAAATCCTTGTCTTCCTACAGGAAGCACTTGGCAAACTAAAATTCGGTGATGATAGAATTGTCCATGCATCTCAACCACATTACATCTCCTGATGACAATGTATAATCAGTGTTGCTGCAAGTCTGATGAATAAACCTAGCTACTATGTTTTCTCCTGAGTTCTGAAAAATGAACTAGTGCTGCAGCGGACCCCACAGTAGGTAATGTTAGCATCCAAAAATCCATTTCCACACCTTTCTCATTGCACATATGTTCCATCTTCAAAATTGAGTTTTTAGGCCAATAAGTCTTGGTTTACAAAACAGATCTGCATGACACAAAACCACAAAGAGAAATTATGTTTCCTATACAGTAGCCTACCCGTGCTCTCCCAGACTCAGGAACCCCAGAACGTTGCAGTGTGGCAGCTGAAAACAGCAACTGTATGTTCTCATAAAATGAGAGTCCCAACCATGGCAAAACATTATGCTTCTATTGCTTGAAGAATAGCAAGTGCTGTTTAGCTGTTTCAAACACAATTCTGCCACATGGCATTACTGACATACATAAATGTGTGTAGCCACCTATCACCTTATCAGTTGTGGATCCAATCCTTCTTTTTGGGAACACATTCTTCCTCAAAAGTTTCTTGGCTTTTCTAGAAGGTGAAAGTGATAGATCTCCCAGATGACAGATATATACATTCCTGATTTATATATGAGACTATTCAAGGACTGGAAAATATAGGCAGACATGCCTTTCTTCGGTGCCTTTTGTACTAGTAACTGGCCTATAAAAGTTAAAGCAAAACAACTTCCCACTCACTAGAGCACACGAGATCCCTGCTGCTTTAAAGCATTATTCCATTTCTCTAACAGTGATCGCCATTCATGGCTTGTGAATTCAAAAAATACTTAAAAGTTACAATTTCTGTCTCCCAGATTGTTATTCTTCCTTCATTATTTATTTATTTATTTTTACTTCTTTAAGGTAATGAAGACTATGCAGTAGATATTCCTGTCTGCTAAAACACTTTTGACAGAAATACTGAGCACAAGTGGATGTAGGGTGAATAACCTGAAAGAACAGCATCCACAGAAAACAATGAGGTGAGGTGGATGTTATGTCTTGTGTGGCTTATCTGGGTGGTATGCAGACAAGCAGTAAATAAAGAAAGGCTCACCTATTGCAGATGGTCAAGGCTTGCCCAAAATACCACAGGGGAGAGATCTCCAACAAGAGAACCTTCCCCAGTGGTGGTCAGCCCTTAAATGGGGTCTGGGAGAGGTGGAGCCAGACTCCACCCCTTCCGGTCACACAGTGAATTGCCTTCACCTGTGTTCCCGGGGCTGACTCAGTGCTCACTGAGGGAGCAAGCATCAGTGATCACTGGGATCACTGCAGGTGATCAATCAGTGGTTCAGGCCGTGATTCAACAGTTCCCATACAGTGGATGAGAAGAACTGAACAGCTAACTGCAGCCTAGGAAAGAAGCAAGTAACCGCTTCGAGTTGTACACCACGCTACTGATACAAAAATAATAGGTAACCTATAGAATGATAGAATCATAGACCTGGGTTGAAAAGGACCTTAAAGACCACCTAGTTTCAACCTCCCTCCTGTGGGGTGAGTTGCCAACCACTAGACCAGGCTGCCCAGAGGCACATCCATCTATGCTCAGCACATTCTGCAAAAAATAACACCTTTTTTTTAAGGGCTTTGCAGAATCGGACACATAATGACTTACAATGCAGTTGCAGTCAATAAGCACACAGGAAACACTACTTAACACATAACAATGTACTAGACTGGAAAAAAAAAATAAAAAAAGTCTTGGAAGTTATAATCAAGCAGTACTCAAAAAGGGCACTCATCTGAGTAGTCATGCAAGGGGCTAAATAAAGCACACTGGTATCCCTGGTAAGAAGCATCTGGAGCCTGCTCACTGCAGCACCCTTACTGCACATAGCTGCTAGGGGCTGAGCTGCCAGCTACATACCTCCAGCAGTAATGGGCAGCTACAGGCAGCTACAAGGCTCTGTTTTTAAACCTTCAGTGGCAACGGGTAGGAATTCGAAAACTGAAAGGGTCATGACAACAGTCACATATTTCACATTAAATTTCTCTGCATTTCTGTGGCAGAAGGAGGAGGAAGATGTATGTCATCTTGAAGCATATTTCCTTTCCATTTACCACCATGCTCTTTTCTATTTTTAGAACTGAATAGAGCTGCAAAGTTAATATAGCACAAAAGCTATCATAACTAATTAGATCAGTGGTGATATCTGGGACTGAACATGCTATTTAGCATTCAATATAGCTACACATTATCTAGTATGTTTTTACCAAAGCACATTTTATACATCTTAGAAAGCTGATCCTCTTTCTTTCTCTGGTTACCTACCATATATTGCCATTTCTCTCTGCTGTTCCCAGAACCTTCAGAATGATGTCTTTCTCTGTTCTTGCTGTGGTTCATTTAAAACCCTGTAACAAACATTAGACATCAAAGTAGGTTGTTGTGCCATATTGGCTTGCATTTTCAGTGACTTCTTCTGCTGTTACTTCTATTTTTGTCATTGCACCATTTATATGTTTTTCCCCAGTTCGATCCCCCCAAAATTATCAAATATTTATTCTCAACAGGACTGATTTTCTGCTACTTTTTCTGCTATTCTTTTCTCTTTTACCAAATGATGCACTACTGAGTTGACTGCCAGCCCCACTACAGACACTGTATTCTATTTTTAACTTAATTTGTTCTATACTCACCACATGAATTTGCTTTTGTTATGGTGGATAACTTGGCCACAACCATTTCTGTGTTCATAAAAAAACTGAATGGGGACTTCTAACAAGAATGATTTTACCACAAGCTAGGATTCATTCTTCAGTTTGCTCTAATCTGCATGATTAGTTACAAGAACCCTTGAAACCCTTACTTAGATGGTATATGTTATCTGGTGGGTTGTGATGCTCCTGTTGATGTTTCCAGAGCAGTTTAGCAATTTGTGATACAATATTGTGTTTTCCTATCTTATTTAAGAAAGTAAAGGCTTTTTCTTACACCAACTACAATCACATGGCAATTCAGTCATTCTTTTATTCAATTTCAGCAATAGGAAAAGCAAAACACATTAACACTTAACTAGTACAGGCAGGCTGAGGTTATTTCTGTCTTCATTCAGACAGATAAACCGCTTAATTCAAAGGTGTATCACATGTCTATTATGGAGATGTAATGGCAAGCTAGCATGTACACTGTGACAAAGATATTGCAGATAAATTACAGGATTGTAAGTAATTTTGTCTTAAAAGCTTTTGTGTTGTAGTTTGACAGCTTAGGCTTTGAAATCTGTGATTTCTATGAACCAGTCTATCAGGCTGCACCACTAGGAAGTACAAGGTGTAGCATATGCTTAGAAGCTTACACATGGGAAAAAAAAAGTTAACCCTTCCTTTCAGTCTTTGTCTTTTAGCTATGAATTGATATCCTCCCTCATCCTTACCAGAAACCTGAAATAAATGTTGGAGGAAGAGTTGTTCCCAGAAGTTTTGCACAAATGTGCATGGGAACTTCTTCCCAGTGCAGTGACGGAGCACTGGCACAGGCTGCACAGAGAGGGGGTGGAGTCTCCTTCTCTGGAGACGTTCCAGACCCACCTGGACGCCTACCTGTGCAACCTGGGCTAGGGAGCTGCTTTGGCAGGGGGTTGGACTCCATGATCTCTAGAAGTCCCTTCCAACCCCTACTTTTCTGTGATTCAGTGACATGGAAAAAAAAGTTAACCCTTCATTTCAGTCTTCGTCTTTCAGCTATGAGCTGATATCCTCCCTCATCCCTAATAGAAACCTGAAATAAATGTTGGAGGAAGAGTTCTTCCCAGACATTATTTTTAACGAAGTTCATTTAGTGGCTAGTGAGACACAAACTTACTTCCTAAAACCAGGAAGTTGGGTTCCTTTTCCTTTAAACAACCATCCATCAAAAAGGAAAGAAAACAAACAAAAAAACCCTCAACCAAAGCCAATAGTCAAAACTCAGAATCTTAAATAAGGCTTCAGAATAAAGGTACTGAGTCCCTTTGAGGCTGAAGGTAAGATCTCTTCACCTTTCCTGCTGAACCCTCCAGAGGCCTTGCAGCATTTTACTCTTTGAAGAAATAGGGACCAGATAATCATGACAGTAGAGCATGTGTTAGTCTAACCATCAGTAACACTGGTCTTCCTAGGAAATCATTTTATCAAAGGTTGTAGCAATAATGCCTTTTCCAGTTCCTTTCCCCAATAGTCTGAAGATTAAAGCATTGACCCCAAAGGTGACATCAAAGTATCAGAATAAATCCTTTACTTTGCAGCGGCTTTGAATCTCCATCATCTGTTTTCCAGGCAAGAATATATTCTGGTACTACTAAGCTCTCCTTTTAAAGATTTCCCCACTACAAACCAAAGAACTGACAGGCCTTGTCTTCTCCCAGGTGAGTGCCCTATCCACTGGATTACCTGACAATGGGTCCAAAACCACAATGGTTGTTTTCTTCAAGGAAAAATAAAAAGAGCTGGGTAGATTAACTCACCTTCAAAGGAAAATACTCAAAGGGATTTACATGCTTAATAAGAGCAGTTAAGCCAAAAAAGAGAAAGGCAACTCCAAACCAAGGGGAGAGGTACACATCTGGGACAAGCAGGCCTGAAGCACCCCTTGTGCTTGTCAACGGTTTACGGGCAGGTTCNGTTATGATGTGGAATACCAGTACCAAAAAACCATAAAACCATGACAGTGCTGCTCTCTGTGAGCTCATGTAGATCTTCTACTGACACTACTTTTGTGCTCAAAGCCCGTAGTTACTCTGGGCATGATCAGGGGACAGAGTGTTGCCATAGCCGTGTCCTCTCTGTAAACAGAGCCAAATATTTATGAACTCCTCAGCTCACAAAGGAGAGATCATAAACCACTACTGACCAGAAGCATAAATACAATTTTCCCTCCAACAATCACAATAACAAAAAATAACTATCCAACCAACCCCAGTGTAATCTAGAAGCAAATTTCATGCTGGCATTAATATTCGAGGATGATTTTAAGAGAGGTCACTGGAGAACAGCTGCCCACTTCCCTATCCAAGGTCATCTTTTTTTAAAATAAACATCCTTTTCCATGTATGGAGTTCCTAGTTCATACTAAACCCAAAAGCATCTCCTGTCAAGACAAGCATACAACTGGAGGAAAACAGTGTTGGAAAACTTTCTTTTTTTTTAAAGACAGAGGCAAAAAAATCTACAAAATCACTAGTGTTAGTCCTTTCCTGAGCCAGGGAGTTGCTTTTATAGTATTCTGAATAAATACTTTGCCAAGACTTCAGATCTCTGTATAGAGGTTTTTATTCCTAGGGAATGTTCACTGCATATTTGCTGCTTCAGGTGAGGGGGGGTTGAGTTTTGTCAAATGATGGACTGGCATTCCCTTTATGCAGTATGTCTTCATTCCAAAGATACTTCTTTAGCTGAATCTTGCAAAAAAAATATTTCAGTTCTTTCCATGAACATATAAATGCAGTGTCATTATTGTTTACAGTGTGACAGCCACATGGCAGCATCTCAGAATAGCACATTGTTCTTAGAGTTTAGAAGACCAAGCAATAAACAAATCTAATTTTCTTACTATCCCAAACAGATACTTTTCAGATCATTAGATGCAGTTTCCTTCCAAAGGAAACCACACTGCAGCAGACTGAGTGGGAACACTCAGATGGTTCATACATAAAAAAGTTTTGCCTCCATGTGGGGCCGAGGGGCATGAGGAGACAACACTGGATCCTCCAACTTAGGTGTTTGTTGATATGTTCTAGTAGGGCTCATCCCATGCTTACTAGACCCTAAAGATCAGACGCTTTCTGAGACATGATAGCTGGTACATCATGGAACATCTTCACTTACAGTATGTAAAGTGGAAGGTAATTTGTAAACGCTTCAAATTGAACAGTTACAGCAGTTCATGTGAGATCACTTGGAGGAACACTTCATGCTTTGAATACTTTCAGAGGGGGAAGGAGAGGGGAAAGGGAGAGGGAGGGGGAAAGAAGGAGGGGGGGGAGGGAGAGGGAGATTTTTGCTTTTCGCTGTCTGTTTTAAAGAACTGTAGTTAAAAAGTACTGGAGAACGAAGTACCTGTCTTACTGAAAATGAAGCCAAAATCATTTTCTTGCCACATCCTACAGTCAGATCATCTTGCATGGTTTCCTACACCTGCAGATAGCCCTGTATTGCCAGTATCACTTCCCAAAAAACTGCTGATACCAGGATTAGGACATGAGTCATCTGTACCATGGCAGCACGTATGTTCAGTCTCTCTGCTATTTTCTTCGTTAATTACTGATCTTTAAGAGTAACATGGAAGTTTCATAACTAAACAGTGTTTTCTCTTGTTTCCGCAAACTGGAATTAGCTGGTGTTCTAAAGCTGCAAACATACACAAAAGAAGGTTTGTGATGGAACTTGGAAAGAAATACATGCTTTTTATCAATGAAAACAGGGGAATGTGCATTGCATTGTGTGTGCATATTTCATTTCAATAGCTATATGCAGGTGCTTGTATCCATACTGCAAATAAGAACAACACAGAGATCCTGCAAATTCCTGCACTAAGTAGAATACTGCCTGCTGATCCATATCCAGGATCCATATCCCCATGTATATCCAACTATCATTACAGCATCCATATAGGTATGAGACAGGGACCTCAGCCGTACATAGAACCAAGAAATCCTTTACACACAAAACTAATGCATAGTACTTGTACATCAGATGGCAACAACAACAAAGAGCCAATTACCTCAAAGTCAATGGCAGCTTTTGGTCCAAATTATTGTTTTTGTTTACAGCAAAAAAAAAAATCATTTTGTTAGCAGTAACCAGATGTTTATACAGCAAGCATATTAACTGAATGCCACGCACTTAAGTATAGGATAAAATACACAAGTGATGACTGATTAAGATAGTGGATGATTAAACACAGCAGAAAGAAATGGCTTTTAAGATTTTTTTATGGATGATGTACATGGAAACATGGGATTGAGAAACGCAGAAGTGGTAGTTCAAATCCAACATTCAAGGATCAAGTTATTGGAAAATGTTTGTGAATCTTGTTTAAAATCAACAAAATCCTCAAAAATAACACGAAAGTGGTGTAAGAATAAAAACAAAACCAAACAACAAAACAAACCATACTTCAATCACTGAAAGTGTAATCCATGTGTAAGCTTATTTTCTCAAAATCTTCTTCAGTACCTAATATTAAATGAATGTCAAACTCAGTTGACTTTACAAGTATTTGACTTATCCTATGCTAATAGGAAAGTGATTGTGATGCCGGAACACAGAGCGGGTGTCACGGAACACAATCTCACAACTCATAATTCCACATGTGGCATTTTGTGTGATTTTACTTTCCCTTTCCAAGTCTTACACTGCCAGCTTCAGTAATGGTTTGAGATCAAAAAATCTCCAGAGCTGCAGGCCATTGTTGTTGTAAGTAATAGCTTCCATATCCAAATAATTTTCTTAGGCTGAATACTTCAGAGCAAAGATGGGCTTAATTCAGGCTCTGAGTTCAGTGTCTTACAGTATGGGATAAAAACAGAAATCCTCAGTTGATTTCAGTTTCAAGATCATTATTTGTATATCTTTTAAATCAGTAACAAATGTCATAGTTATCTGGACAGACTGAGACATTCAGTTATGTCTTATCAAATACTCCTCAATGAATAAAATAATCTGAGATTTTTGCATTCCCAAATTCTACAATTCAATCAAATGGCAAAAAGTAACTATGAATATATCTGGAAAATTATTTTGCATTGGCGTGAGTCCCCTCAGTTATCGATTTCTATGATTAAAAATGAAGTATGCAACAGATAGGTTGTTGAATTCCTCCAGTACGATGCCATCAATATTGTGGGCCTATTGCCCAAACTGAAAATGTAGACAAATATTTCAGTGTTTCTTGCTGTTTCTTGGTGACTTCTTATAAAGATGTAGAAAAGAATGCTTCACGCTGTACTGCAAATGTAAATTTAACATTGTATGCTTTTCTTTTACATTAGAACCTAGAGTAATTATTAAAGTTACTTATGAGCAACGATCCATCTTCATGAATAATGTTTTACAACCTATTCTGTGCCAAATGTGTGAAGTAGTCATATGCATCTACAAGTATCAGGATTGAAGCACATAGTGAAATCAGTTTTTTTATGCAAGGGTCTAGCTACATGGCAAAGCTGATGTGTACAGATAAAGTCACTCAGCTTACTGAATGTCACTGCATTTCCCATAACAGCTTTCATTTTTTTTCGTAGATTTCAGTACATCTAAAAGGCTGTTATTGCAATACTTTGTTGGATTGGCTCTTAGAAAGGTCAGAGCCAATTTTCACCTTGCACCATAAGTAGTAATTGCTGATACAACATCGGGCATGTAAGCATCTGGCACTTGGGAAAAACAAAAGAAAAGAAAACAAAAGAAAACAAAAGAAAAGAAAGCAAAACAAAACAAAAAACCTCACATCATTATGAGATGGAAGGAATTCTCACCATGGGGATATACCTAATGCTTCTCATAAGAGCAAGTAAAGGGAGAAAAGGCAAAGATGCATATGGAGTGAAGTTGTGGCCTTTAAAGGTAAAATGTTACAAGAGACAATCAGCAGGAGGTCAGCTCCAACTGGAGGGGGTCTGGAGAATTCATAGGTTAGGCTTCTTCTGTTTTGTGTAAAGAGAGCAAATCCAGTGAAATGACACTTGTATTATATGAAGCAAAATGTACTATTGCTTTTAAGTTTTTCTTTCTTTGCCAAAGTGCTATGTAAAAATATTTTGATTTAAGAAGAATTTTTACAACCAAGTCCGTTGTCATGGTTTTATGATTTNGAATACATATTACCGATTAGAATTAAAAATATGTAAATTTAGTCACATAGCATAAGGTGTAAAGGGTTGGCACTGCATAATCTGTCTAGGCTTTTGTCTAAGAATAGAAGAATCATGAGATCACATTCTGAGACAGAAAACTGAAAGAAGTTGAGAATCTTAAGCAATAAATAAAAAAGGAAACGAATACAACAATATATCATATTCTGAAAATTCATTTCCAAATGACTTTACATCATTAATTACTATGATTTAACACATTTTCCTCTGAATATTAAAAAAAAAGAACACTATAAAAATCACACAATTAAGAATAGAAATTAAAATGTAATCCCCATTTTAACTTCTCAATTCAAACATTTCTCTAAAAGAATGATGCCATGTTTGTTCTATCCAGAAGACCACAAGGCATATGTACAGTTTTCATTTTAACTGCCATGTAAGGCATTGGGATAATTCCAGAAGACTAGAATACTTTACCAGCTGCATGGTCAATTGGTTTGTACAATACATAGATGCAACCAATTTTTGCATGCCTACACAGAAAAGTCCCTTTTCTAAGCAAGCACTTAGACAACAGAAAATCATAAACTACTTTGCACATAAACTCTTATCAAACTGCTTTGCTAAATCAGCTTTATAGTATTGTTTTGCTTCCCAGTAATCTCTCAGTTCTGGCTTCTGCCATGCCTCTGAAAACAAGACTACGTCCTGAAACAACAAGCTCAAGAGTGTCAGCGTGTTGGAAATAAAACTCAAATGGTGCAGGAGATATAGCAGAAGTCAATGTCTGGCTTACATATACTGTGCTCTGATTTTCCTACTGATTTCTTAAGAACTAGGCTGCTAGTAGAGCTGTGAAAACTAACACCCCAACATTTGAGAACTGTTATATAGGTTGCAAATGCCAATATAAGTAAACAGTGGAACTACTGTAGTCTATAAAACTTTAACTGTGTCTCTAGCTAGACTTCAGAAGAAGAGGTTATACTAAAAAGGGGTTATATCATGCCATTTTAAAATTTGGCATAAAAATGTAGAGACTAGACTGTTGTGGTCAGTGCTTAAATCTGGAATTACTGAATTTAGAGCCCTGGCACTTGCAAATTAAGGAAGGCTCCCTCAGGTAGAAAGCTGCAGCTGAGGGAGTGGTAATACTGCTTTACAGGACAAAATATAAGCAATTATGTAAAATAAAAGCACTGTGAAAGCAAAGAATTTAAAGAACCTTGTGTTTCTTCAGATCTGAAGTTTGGACTTTACAATACCAGCTTTACTGGAACCATAAGCATAACTTGGGTAGAAGAAAGCTTTATCATATAGGAAGAGGACACTGACTCCACACCCTGAACAGCAACTCTGAACACCAAGGGTTTGGTCTCACTCTTGAGAGTGAGACTTGAAACCCTCACTTGAAGAAACCTATTTCTTCAAAACTCCCTGTTGTTCTAACAGTTTAGTACATTCCACTGCTGTGATTTTGGTACAGTCTCTAAATATTAACCTATCTGGAAGAGCAAAATGTCAGGATTTCTTGAAAACACAAGGAAGAACATCCAACATTTCATATTTTAGCCAGACTGAGAAGCAAGAAACAGGAATGTCTACGTTCCTCATTTTGGTCCTTCTATTTTTAAAATGGCTGCTACAAAATCATGAAAGGTTTTCAGCTCATTAATATGGGATTTATATTATAGACTTACAGACATACAGAGATAGCACAGCCCAATCCTACACACAAGGCTGTATTTTAAATTCTATGTTTTTCACGCTTCTGATTCAAAAAAAAGATGAGGCATTTTAACAAGGAAGGGCTATTTACTTAAAAACAAAATAAGAGATCAGAAAGGATATGTAACATCAGCACTAAGAGATGAGAAGCCTGCAGGCTTTTTGCAAATCCTCAGACTAATCAACAGAGAAGAAGCTATGCATTTTGTCACTTTGTCCAAAACACTGAGCTGATGAAACTCCTGATTTGATCTTCTATTTAAATTAATACAAACTACCAATGGAAGTGTCAGTTCTGATTTCCTGAAAGATGCTGGCTACCCATTCTGATTTTGATGCAGACACCTTTCCTGCGATGGCACAGTTCTTGTAGCCATGAAGGGAACCATTAGACACGCAGATCAGATGAGGGTTGAGCAAAATCTGCTCACTCAGACACTTCTCAACAATGTTCTTTGTGGCCTCTGGTCTTGTTCCATCTAATCTGGGAGTGTCGCAGTGAACAAAACTATAATGTGAACTGAAAAAGAAAAAAAAATAAAAATAAAAACTAGTCTGCTAAAAAGATTGAAAGGAAAATCATGATACGCCAGTTCTGAATACAAATCAGGTCTATAACCCACAAAAGAAGAACAAAAGGTACTCTTATAGTAATTCAATTGAAGACTTATTTCAGTAGGAAAGTAATCATTCTTGTCAGTAGTCCTCAATTAGTGTTAATTGTAAGAAAAAGCTTATTAGGAATATTTAAATTTTAAACTCCCCCTGTGCAAGCATATCTGAATTCCCAGTAGCTAGTATTAGTGCAAAGTGTATTAATTAAAATGCCACTTTGGGAAATCCTTCTGTATCCAAAGTTCATTATTAAGATGAAAGATAGAGAACAGGTTTTGATTTTTTATAGAGATCTTAGTCATCGTGACAAGGATTCAAATGGCGAAGGAAAGCATTTGAGATGTTAATGGAATTCTGATCGTTTTACAAGACTTAGACCTTTTATGACACTTCTGACCCAAATGAGGGATTTGTACAGGTTGGCAAAGATCTAGGACAATGCACTGCCAGAGTCAGGATCCCAGAACACTTTAATCACTTTTTACAGTGACTAATGATTTTTGAGTGCTTCAGTTTAGATGATCTTCTATACTAAAATATATATACACATATTTATTTCACAAGTCACACCGGCCTGCCTAAACAATTTAAACATTTCACAGCCTATTTCATGGAGCCCCCTTTAGCTGGGGTAACTGTTGGCCACATGGGTTAAGGGCAAGAATTCTGTTCCCATTGCATTTTACCAAATCCTTCAGATCATCATAATTCAATTATCTCTATAATACAAGGTGCTGCATGAGAAGTAGGAAAGTAAGGCCTGCACACAGAAAGAGCTGGAGCTGTGTAACCAGTCACAAGAACTATGCACAAGGAAAGAGACAACCTCACATACAGCAACATACCTAGGACCTGTGTATATGGTTCTCCAGTTCTTCCACAGCGGGCCTTGACGGACTCTGGCAGAAAGATCTGGATTTTGAAATTCAAGACCCTTTCAAACCTCAGAGCAAAATTCTAAGTCTCCTGTCTCTTTTGAAAACAGTTTTATACGACCAAAGATTAAGCTGTAACTCGCTTCTATGCCCTCAGCAGGCAGGGAAACTGGGCCTCCATAATCTGTCACAAGGTCAGAACTTCTCCCTGGCAGATGGGCCCTCTTTTATAGCAACTCAAACTGAGAAACTATCCTGAGAAAATAGCCTTCTGATAGACACTTATGTCTTTTTGGAAACTGACTCTGAAGCTAATAGGGTACCTCTATACACCTGTCTGATGTTTGAGTTTACTGCAGAGCAACTCTTGCCTCTCTTCTTCTGAATTCCTCCCAGAATTTGATCAAATATATTTGTACCTATGCCAGCATTTATATTTCCATTTTTCTAATAATGTGCGAATGGGGCAAATGTGACCACTGCACTTAGGGCCATGTTTTCTTCTTTCTTCTCAGAGATACTGAAGAATTCAAACTGAAAGTGTTCAGACCGTATTACTGTCTAGGGGCAAAAATTCCTGTCATTGCTGCCACTGCAAAACAGCTGATATGGAAAAGGGGCTAAATATAGGCAAGGTGCCTACAAGCTTACAATAGCATAGCAAATGTAACCTAAAATGCATTAAAAGAAATACTCCCATTAGAGGTGAAGTACTGTAAGAGATACTGTAAGATTATCACTGAGGGACAGTTAAAGATTCTGATCACATGTGAAATAAGGAAAAACTTCTTTACTCTGAGGGTGACAGGGCACTGGAACGGTTTGCTCAGAGAAGTTGTAGAGTGTCTTTCTCTGGTGATATTCAAAACCTACTGGGATGTTTTCCTGTGCAACCTTCTGTATGGAAACTTCCTTAGCAGGAACATTGGACTCAGTGATCTCCAGAGGTCCCTTCCAACCCTATGATTCTCTGATTCTGTGAAATATGAACTAATGTGGAATAGGTGGGAAAAAAAAAAGGGTACCATGATGACAATAGACATGGGAAACACAGTTTATGATGACAGTTCAGAAAAACTCTACTTTGTTTAGGCTAACGAGGCAAATATTGAAACAGAACATATGCTAATTGCCTATAAATACATCAAAGAGATAAATGATGAGGAAAATATGTAAACTGGAAACCAATGATGGCACAGGAAGACAAAGTGGAACCAGTAGTTAATAGATTTAGCATATGATTTGGAAAGGAAATCCTAAATATTATATAAATGTCACAGACTTTCTTTTGGAGTAGTAAGTCTAGAGCAAAATAGTACAGGTGTGGTTGGTTGGTTGGTTTTTTTTTTGTTCAAATATGTAAATAAGATAAAATTATCAGTGTGACATGGTGGTAATGATAATAGAGAAAGACCTAGCATTGGCCATCCTTTAAGATATGCTGTCCATGAGCGTATTTGCACAACAGATGTTCGTACACCAGCCACAAGAGCAGGGAGGATCATTTAGCTTTGCTGCAGAACAGCCACTTGCCTACTAGCCTTATAAGCCATCTCATGCCCTTCACTTCCCAGATGAGTAATGAAATGACTCAGTCAGTGGCACCTTGGCAGAGCAAAACTAAGCAGTACATTTGTTTCCAGTACAGGATCCTGTCTGAAGACATCTAGGGTAGGATTTGACTACTCTGATGTGGTTGTTGTCTACATCTGAGCTAGTCACCTAGCACTAATACCTGTTCACTTTGTAGTTGGTGCAGAGTTACTAAGTCTAATTCTTTCTCTGGCTGCAGGTTAGGCTCTGATTCATCTCACCAAGAAACAGTCAGTATGTCTGGACAGATGGATCTCACTCTTCTCCCACAGACTACATAATCTACAGAAACAAATTCCCACTGACTACAGTGGGAAATCTGACAATTAGCTCAGCTCACCATGTTGTAGACCCTTAAAAATTGGTGAGATTAAGTTATCTTTTGCTCTGGTTTCTAATAAAAATAACCACAATTTTCCAAGAGAATCAAGAAACCAAACCAAGCCAAATGCTCTTCTCATATAAACCATTTGCTAAATTGCAAACATAAGATATAAGTTGTACTTACGACTTCATTGTAAAGGACTTGCCTGCTGAAAGATGGAATTATCCTAGGCCTCTGCTTTTGAATTTTCAGTCAAAGTACAGAAATTTCACAAAAGAAAGTGAACTTCTGTTTGCTACCCTCATGGCTAGGTAAGTAGTCAGCATTTAGCAGCTATGACAAACCTTGGCTCATTTGAGTTTTATGTCAAAGACTGAATGGACAATTTGCAAAGCTTAGGACTCTGCAGTGTAGTGGAAAACAGCTTCCTTCTGCCAGGGCCTGTAATTTTACAAACATGAGCTCTACAGATCAAAGGGAAATTTAAAACATATTTTCAACATGGTTCTGAACTACCCAGAAAAACTGTAGCTAGAGTTACTGTACATCTTTGAAATTTTTGTCTCAATGGATGATTTAAACATATACTTGCCATGGTTATGTGCTGAGTGTCAGGCATGCAGCATTTAGATCTATTTGCCCTAGGCTAGGTCAATGCAGAGAACATAGCATGATCACAGTTTCAGGTCCAATTTAAGTTTTACTTACTCTTCTTGCTTTGAATTACATTCCCAAATGCACTGTAATTGTAACAGTGATTCCATGGACAAGGAAATACGGAGCAACCAATTTATCTAGAAGAAACAGAGCCTGATTTCAAAGTGCACAGAAAAGACAGAAATAATTTTGGTAAGATTTACTGTTGCTTACACTGGAGAATTTTACTGGTTGTTTGCCAACCACCAAGACAAGTAAAGGAGCTTAAAAATTAATCCTAAGAAAATTATTGAAATGCAGTTGTTGATCCAAAGGAGTTCTGGTAAAAAGCACCACAAAAGCACTGTCATATTTGTTAGTCACTGGCAATTTAGTGGCATTGTTTTCCAAAAAAAAAAAAGGCCTTACTCAGATGTGATCTTGTAGGATGAGAGGCTCTGAGTGGATAAGGAACTGGCTGGAATGCCACAGCCAGAGGGTTGTTGTCCCACCTATACCCAGGTGGAAGTCAGTGAGAAGTGTCCCCCAGGGGTCTGTCATGGGACCAGTGATCTTTCAACATCTTTATCAATGACACAGATGATGGGATTGAGTGCACTTGCAGAGGACACCAAACTGAGTGGCGCAGTTGATAAGGTAGAAGGTACGTCATCCTAAGGGACCTTGACAAACTTGAAAGGTTGGTCCTTGTAAACCTTATGCAGTTCAACTAAGCCAAGAGCAACTTAACCCAGGGCAATCCTAGATACGTATACAGACTAGGAGAAAAACTTGAGAGCGCCTCTGCCGAAGACCTGGGGGTCCTGGTAGATGAGAGACCCAACATGAGCCACCAGGGTGCGCTTGCAGCCTGGAATGCCAACCACACCCTGGCCGGCACCAAAGAGGGATGGACAGCAGGGGTGGGGAGGTGACTGTCCCACTCTACTCTGCCCTTTTGAGCTTCTATCTGGACTACATGCACACCACACACCGTCGCCCACTCCTGCCAGCCGGGAGCCGCTTTAAGGCAGGCGGCACGCAGCTTCGCTCCCAGCCCGCCGGCGCAGCCCCGCGGGGCGGTGAAGGGCCGTCCCTCCCGCTCCGTCCGCCCAATGGGAGCGGCGGATGTTAGCGGGTCTGGAGGTGGCGGCGTTGCCACAGCAGCGGCGGCGGAACGGGGCAGGGTTGGGCTCTGGCGGTCGGGACGAGCCATGGAGGGGCTGGAAGGTGAGGGACGGCGGCGGGGGGGAGGGGCCAGGAAGGCCTCAGCCCTCCGGCGGGGGCCGCTCGGGATGGGCCGCGCTGCGGCTTTATGGTGCGGCGGGAGCTGCGGGCCGGGCGCCGCCTTCCCCTCGCTCGGAGCCCCCGGGGCTGCCCGGCATCGCCGCGCCGCAGTGCCGGGAAGCGCCGCCGGGTGGGCGGCGAGCGGAGGGGAGAGGCGGCGGGGCACGGCGGGCTCGGGGTGCTGGCGGGCGGGGTCGCGCTTTGTCCTCGGATCCGCTTCGCTGCCGCAGCACGGCGGGCGGGATGGGCGGTTCCGCCGCCCGCTCGGGAAGGTTGTGTCCGCTTCGCTTCTTCTGCTCACGGAGGATGAAGTCATGGTACGCTCGTAATTCCCGAGGGGCGTTCGGTGCCGAGAAAATGAGGTGTGTGTTTGCTGACAGAGTGTTTGCAACTTTATCCCGTGCCAGCTGCTTCAGTGAAGATATCATCACCCTTCCGAGTATCCCTCGCGGTGAGGTGCCAGCCTGGAGCTTGAGGAGTTGCAGCTTGCCTTCGAACTCTGCCGTTACCGTGTTTGATGAGCTGCTTTGACCATGTCAAGAAAAAATGCAGCCTTGTTTTGACTAACTGTCGCAAAATTGTCCTTGAGGCACCCGTGCTGTGCTTTGCTGGTGGTAACGGTGTGTTGGAACTGGGGTGAACACCAGCTAGCCTTTGTCCTTTGTGCCCCTCAGTGCTGTGGGACAGCAGGCATTATTCTCAGAGAACGTCTGTCCTTTCTCTGATGGGTGTTGTGGTCATCAGACTCTGCTCCTATGACTAGGGACTTCAGCAGGACTGTAGATCAGGGCAGCGTGATTTGGCATTAAAATCCCAAGAGGTTCTCTCTTATTTCATTTGCTCCTATGCCTTTCCTCTTAGTGAGATTTGAAAGGTGATGTCCAGTGGTTTATTAAATAATATTCTGGGTTATTTTTTTTTTTGACCTCTGACTGATGACAATCCTATATTGCCTGCCCAGAAGGGAGAAGCTTGCTTTGGTTTCAAGTCAGCTATGTGTTTGCCTGCAGTTGGGACTGCATATCATCTGCAGCTCATCTATCAATTGATTTGGCTGTGAGCTAATTTAGTGAAGCCAGCTATGCCAGCTGTGTTGTGTAAGCTCTAGTACCTTCATAATGGAGAGTAGGCAGAATGGTCATCTACAAATTATGGAGGCCTAAAAATGTTTGTCATCATTGGGGTAGGATTTCTTGCTGTTCTGACTGCTGGTTTGCATGCTTTCTGGAGAAGGCTTGCATTTTCACTGTGTCAGTAGGTATAGGCAGTGGTAGGAGGAACAGCTTTTAAATTATAGCACTAACTTTCATGTTTGCTCTCAGCACATGAAAGTGCTTTCTCTGCTTGCAAAAGCCAGAGCTTATCAGAGTTATTTTGTTTTCCGTGACATGGAATGTGCCTTCACAACACTCAAGATCAATTTGAGCATAGCACAGGTAATGAGGCATTTCTAAAACTTGAAATGACCTTTGTTCTGAAGACTCCTATCCCACACTGCTGTCTAGCTTGTTTGAAACTAAATAATACTGTTTTCTGAATCTTGGGGTTAATTTGTACTACTTTCCTTTCTTTAAAGGTTGCTAAAACACAAAATGCTCTTCTTTTTTTTTTTTTTTTTTGCATTAAAACATAACCCATCAGTGCTGCTTAAGTACACAGGGCTTTTGTACACAAATTTTTCAGTTTAAGATGCCTCTTTTGCACGTTAGGTTTGGCTCTAATGAGGCTCATGTAGGAAGATGGCCCCCAAGAAAGGAAAACATAGGCAAACACAACAGTAGACTATTTTGGTAGGTGTTCTGTTTTTCTCCACTTACTGCTTCACTGGTGACTCAGTTAAATTTGTGTTGAGGAGCACGGTTGCCCAGTCATTCATAGAAGCAAGGGCTGCTCCTGAAATCTGGCTCAGCCTGCTCCTTGTCTGGGGTTAGGGCTCAGCAAACCCAGTTCCCAGGGCTGATTTGCCCAGCTGGTCTGGGGAGTTGTGAGGTGAGGGATATAATGAGGGTGCAGGGCAGGACTTTAGCTTTTGACTGTGTTCTCCTGGTGTGTTCTTGTGGTGCTGGAAGTGCCTTCAGGCATAAGTTGCCTGGCTAGGATTTCTTGCATTCATAAGCTGATGCTTTATTTTCTGAAGCTCAGCAATGTAGAGGCGAGATCTGTTTTATTTCTGACAGTTCAAGCATGCTTTTAATAAGAAGTAACTTCACACAGTTCATTATGATTCTTTCCATTATGTGGAGTGTTGAATGTGTCTTAGTTGGCTTGTTGAGCTGCATTAGTGACATTTAAAAAGCCAAATAGTACTTTTTATGTTGTGATTGTGTTTTTCTCACTATGAGGATGTTTAAATGTTCAGTAAAATGGCAAAGTAGCTTTCTGAACAACCTGAATGGTGCTTTCAGAGTTCACTTGTGCTGTTTTTTTGATGTCTGGTTTGTTTTTTCTGTTGCAGTATTGTTGTATTACTAGACTGGTGCTGAAAGTCAGATTTAGAACTACAAAGCTTTGTTAAAAGGAATCTGTGCAGACATTTCAAATGACAAATATGTTTTATGCTTTGAAAGTTGTATCTCTGATTCCTGACTTGATATTTGTTACTTTGTAGCCCGTGTGGGTTTGACTGTTCATCAGTTCATTTAATTCCTTTAATTTCCTGGCAAACATACTGAGAGCAATGACTGCAGGAAGCAGTGATCTTTAAGGTGAGTTAAAAGCCCTGTCCTGGGTAGCGTAGTGCGTGCCAAGTCTGAAGGCTGCTTCTCATGGTTTGGTGTGTGCTGGTGGCTCTCACTGCTGGATGGCAGGGGGAGAGCTGTCACATTGGTGCTGTTATCCCTCTGCTCTGCTGAAGATGATGGAGGGAGGGGCCCAAGTGCCAAATTCCTGATTTAAGCAGGAGCATTCCAGTGGTGGCATTGGATCAGCTGCACTCTAGGCTCCTTTTTTTCTGGGAGGCTGCTGGCAGCAACTGCTGAAGCTGAAGAAATACTTATTCCCTCACTTGTTCGCAGCCATCCCAGCAGGTCAGGACGGCTGCTGCTCAGAGGGTGAAGGGCACAGGGCAGCTGTGAGTGAGAGCAGCATCCACCAAGCTGCAGCAGCTGGGAGGGCTCAAAGGGGATGGGTGGCTGCGGGCTGCAGCCTGAAGCTTGCCCTGCACACACCAAGCAGGGAGTGTTGCTGCCGTTAAGCATTCAGGCTCTGGGCGGTCTGAGTGTGCCCCTGTGGACTGTTAGCAATAAGGCTTGCTGTACAGCATCTCCTGGGAGCTGAGGGCTGTGCTGGAGAGCATTTGTCTCTGGGCCTTTCACTTACCCTGATAATGTCTGAGACCCCTCCCCAAACAGATGAAGCTTAATACTTTGGGGTTTGGTATTAGTAAGATGACTGCTGGATGCAAGTGCATGTGCTTGCTTTATCAGGATTTGTGAGTAAGTTAATGCCGCCTTTTTTTTTTTTGTTATGCTATAGGAAGCGATTTCTTTATTTTCGAAACAAAAATATTAATGTGAGCTTTTTTTTTTTTTTTGGTGTATGTCTTTGTCTTGCCTCTGGATGTGTACAGCAGCCTCCTTACTTTGGCAGCCATTTTCTTAAGCTGCATTTAAGAAAGCCTCCTGCATTTCTGTAACGTTCTGGCTGTTGTGCTTTTGTTGGGGTTTTTTCCTCCTGAAAGTATCCAATTTGTCTGAGAGAAGGAAAAATTAATTTTATGGTACTGTTCTTAAATCAGTAAGCTGGAATCTGCTGAAGTCTGAAATCCAAAACTAATATCAATATGGCTGTAGTAGTTATTAAAGCGTAGTAACTTTGTGTTGTACTGCTGCGTTTTGCATGTATTTGCCATTGTAGGTGATATAGTTTTTACGTTTAATGCAGTGATTAACCATGGGCAAGTTTAGTTTTTTCATGACAATTATATTTTACTTTTGATTAGTGCTTATGTTTTGGGTAAGAAACTGAAAAGAGATGTTGTACTTGAAGAAAAATTCTGAAAACAGAACTTAGGCTGATCTGGTAGAGAGGAGGGAGGTGTGTTATCAGATTATATTTCACCTTTAAATACAGGAAAGTAGTGCATGTAGGCAGGAATTCACTTGTTTCAGATCACTGTTTCTTCAGCATCTCAGAACAAACAGATCATATCCTTGCACATTTTTAACTCAAATTGCAGAAACTGGTTTGTGGTAGT
This sequence comes from Odontophorus gujanensis, assembly GCA_013399175.1. NCBI lineage: Eukaryota > Metazoa > Chordata > Aves > Galliformes > Odontophoridae > Odontophorus > Odontophorus gujanensis. Next base: position 188,031 of record VXAB01003727.1, read on the forward strand.
CACTGAATCCCATGGGCTGGCTAAAGTAGGAAGGCAAAATGTGTTTTACCTGCACTCAAATCATGTGGTCATTTGCAAAAGCTGTTGTTGTGTTTCAGTGAGATCTAGTTCCAGGACTATGTTCAACAGGTGTTGAGGGAGAGCTTGCTTTTTAAATAAATTCCTTACTAATATTAGTAATCAGTATATTATTTTAATTATAAAATATAAATTATAATTTTGATTTTATAATTTTAATTTTGATTTGGTTTATTATAGTCATGTGATGCACAGACAAACACACAGCCTGCAGCTGGGATTGTTGAGTCCCACTGCCTTTAAGTAGCAGTGTGTGAGGCTGAGCTTTGGGGGCTGGCAGAGTGTAAGGTCAGTGTGAGGAGGCTGGACTGTTTGGCTACCTACTCTCCTGTCAGCACTATGCTTCCAGCTGAACGGAGCCAAAATACAATTCTTCAACCATACATAGATTTTGCAAGTCATGTGCTTTCTAGTGGTGAGTAGCTGATGTTAAAGCTCATTAGCAGAAGACCAGATAACGTGTTTGGAAGTCAGATCGATCACAGAGCACTACTTACTTGCCTTGGGTTTCACTGTGGTTGTGTATGTGTTGAAGGGGAAGTGCTCACAGATTTTTTTGGTTAGACGTCACGAGTGAGTGCCTCTCCAAAGTGCCTGCACACCCACACTCAGTGTGCAGAACAAATAGGAGGAATTGGAGGTCTGTGTGGAGCTGCAGGGTTTCTGGGACCACAGGAACACATCAGTGGCTGCTGCAGTGTGGATGTGTACAGGCTGTGCAGGAAGAACCAGCCAGATGGCAGCAGAGAGGCTGCCTTTGTGTGGGAGAGCTGCGGAGCATTACTGTGGGATTGAAGAGGATCAGAATCAAAGATAGCGAAAAGAGCAATATGGGAAATGTTGTAAGTCTGCTACAAGCCGCAAGGGGAGGAAGATGACACAGGTGGAGATGGACAGGGAGAGGTCTGCTAGACCTCACAGCTATGAATAAGGAAGCATTGCCTGCAGGGGTGAAGGTCAGGGCAGCCTTACTTGTAGTGGCTGTCAGGTGAATGCATTCAGGGTCATGAGAAGAGAGGGCAAAAAAGAGAATCAGAGCCCTGGGTTTGAGGAGAGAAAACTTTGGCCTGTTTAGGGATCTGCTTGGAAGAATCACTTAGACATCACTGTGGGGAGAAAAAGGTTCAGGAAAGAGTTATTTTTAGGGATACCTAGTGTGATATCAGCATGTTTTCATATTAGAAGTTATGCTTCAGATGAGGAAGGGAAGAAGAAAGGATAGAGAGAGTTACAGAAAAGGGGAACACACCATGATACACATTTTGTGTGTGCCTCTATTACTGTTCTAGACTGTGTGCAATTCATTTCTCAGTCACAAGAAGAACTTGTTCACAGGATCCTCCTCCAGGTTGTCACTCTGAGGCAGAGAGGTTCTCCTCAATGTGTTATTTTCAAGGAGTAATAGAGAACTCACCATAATCAGACTCATGTTAGATGCAATAACAGTAATTTAGACAAATATAGTATACTTGCTTTGTCAGGCTGCAGGACTGATAGGGGAATATGCAGGAGGTAATATGAAAGCCTTTCTGAAGCTTTTCAGCTTGAAGGAGTTGAAGTTTTGCTGCTTTTTGATACCTTTAGGAAGGAGAAGTGGCAGGTTTACACAAGATTAGACTCTGTTGTCACTACAGAAGTAGAAAAGAATCTTTTCTCTAAAGCTAGGCATATGTAGAAGTAGACAGACTCACGGAATGGCTTGGGTTGGAAGGGACCTTAAAGATTAAAAGGGACCTACAGTCCCCTGCTGTGGGAAGGGTTGCCACCCACCAGCTCAGGCTGCCCAGGGCCCCATCCAACCTGGCTTTGAACATCTCCAGGGATTGGGGCACCTACAGTTTCTCTTGGCAGCCCGTGCCAGTGCCTCACCACCCTCTGAGTAGAAAATGCCTTCCTAGCATCTCCCCTAAATTTCCCCTCTTTTAGTTTAAAGCCATTTCCCCTTCTCCTATCACTATTAGACCATGTGAAAAAATCAGTAGAAGTAGAGTGGTTTACTATTTATTGTAGATAACCAGATGGCACAAAAATTTTGGATTATGCAAAAAGCTGGATAGTAAAGCAAGACCTTTCTTTCCTCTTGCTTGCTCTGACTCTTTTTTCTCTGACTCTGTGTCCTGGTGAGTGGCATGGGCTACCAAGGGCTGGCCTGGGGGGTAAATCATTCCCATCATTAATCAGAATTCAGCAAAGTACAGCAAGTATTGCCCATTGTTAAGCAGAATTATGTTTGATTTTATTTTTTTCATTTTTACTTCAGACTTAATTTTATCAAAATAACAACAACTTGTGGAATTAACATTCTGGTTTTTCTACCGTTATTGGTGTACTGTTTTTCTATGTTTGTATGTTCATCTTTTTGTTATTATATTCAGTGTTCTTTAAAATTGGTATATTAAGCTGTTCAGAGAAATGTTTCACTATTATATCACTGCATCAGTATTATTTTGGGTGACTTGGTTGTCAACGAGCTTTTTGATGGTGGATGTTGTTAGTTAATGTGTTGATTAAAAAATAAATAAAAACAGATCAGTGCTGCTTAGTGGACATATGTTGGAGTCTGATGGCCCCTGCAAAGTGATGCTGTGGCTTGATGATACAATTCCTCAGTCAATGAGGGGAGCATATGCACTGATTTCTTTTGGTACCTGAAGCATATGGAATTAAGCACAAAATAACTAACTTTTGGGGATGGGAATTGTGCCAAAAACAGCACATACAATTTTCCAGGAGAATTTGGCAAGCGGTCTTCCACAAATAATTTTCAGAAGTTGTAGTGCACTTGTCAAGTAGGTGATCCCAAAGCTGGAATTCATACCAGAGTGTTTCTGCATGTCTGAATGCAGTGGGACTTGGTGGTTCTTGTTGTTATAGTTGTCTGGCCAAAGGCATTTAGTACTGTCATTGCTGCAGATAAATGGAAGGATGAGAAGGGCAATCAAACAGATCTCATAGCTTACAAACTACTGTTATTAAGACTAAGTACTGCTTAGTATGGCTTTGATCTTTGTAATCTTGTTTCTTTGCAGCATTCTGCACCTTAGGTATGTGTGTGCAGATGTACATGAAAGTGCCCAGCTTTTCGAAAAGCAAAAACTGTAACAAAACTTCAGTTAATAACTGCTCGGCAGTACCGAAGGCTTCTGCTCCTTCTCAGTGTGCAGTCTATTTACACAACTGCTTATTTCTTCAGCATGACAGTAGGAGCTAATGTTATGGCTGAGACTGCATCAAAACAAACTTGTGCATTTCAATGGGCCCGCCCATTGCACAGGAGAAGATAAATCTGAGAACTGACAGCTTGTACTTTCCACTCTAAACCAGTTGCTGTATTTGAACATCGTGGGGAAAGGAGGAGCTGTTCCCTGGATATGTAGTTTTCAAAGATTTAAATACATCATAATTGTACTGAAAGCCCTGTGCTGCATCTGAGGCACTGCTGTCAAACTTCAAGGTCCATACCCAAACTTCTCAGCAAAACTTCAGCCTCAAGAAGAAGAAGGACAAGAAATGAGACTGTGACTGTATCCAAAAGAAATACGTGGAATAACTTACTCGTGCAGGTAGAAAAAGAAATGAAAAACAAAAGATTGTTGTAGGCTAAGGAGGCAGAGCTCTGACAGGAAAAGTTCAGAAGTGCAAGTGATGAATCTGAGATTGGCTCATGAGGTTGTTGCTATTTTGTTAATAAAACTCCCAATCTAATGACAGTTATTGACAACCAACATCTTAGTAGGTTGAACTCTGGTTTTGAGACCTGACCTCAGGCACAAAGTAGAATTGGGTGTAAAGCTGCATATGAAAAATGCTTTGTCCATTGGTATATACCTGACAATTTTGACCATAATTTTCTTCTCTCTAGATATCTTCTTACAAATTGACATAATTATTGCTGGTATAGTTAACTGACTTTATTCCAGTTTAAAACTGGCATGTAAACTGCTGGTGATAAATTATATGAAAAACTGGAAGGAAGTGTAGCTGTTGGATCCTGGATCTTCTGTGGTTGTAATCAAAGTAAATGCAGTTTCTGCACTGTTGCCAGACTTCAAGGAACTTTGATACTATCTTGGAGCCAGTTTCTGCTCTCCTACTCATGTGCCCAGTAAATCTTTTCTTCTGTTTCTTGAGTCAGGTGTTACCTTTCATTTTTCCTCTCTTTCCCATACACCAACTTGAGTCTATTACCTTCTTAATTGTTGTATCTTTTTACTTTTCTGTGTGTTGCTGTATTCCTTTTCCCTGCCCTTCTTATTTTGTCAGCTGTTTCGTTAGCATTGCTGTGCTTCTCATCAGCCTTGCCTGAAGTGGGTTGTCATTTCCTTACAGTGTTTTACAGCCTTCAGTGGTAAGTGCTCAAGATAGGAGAGAGTTCTAGATAGGGGAGAGTTCCAGAGCACATCTGTGCTGGTCATCTGGGTTCTTGTACAGCTCTGAGTATGAAGTACATGAACTGTCAGCTAGTGCTCCTTAATAAATGGACATCTGTGTTTTGATTTATTCTTACTTATTAGTGTTTTTAAGCCTTAAATGCACTGAGGAGTGCTGTATCAGGCTGAGAGATACCTGAAGACTACCATCAGCTGCTACACTTTGAGTTGCTACTCTAGGGTAACAAACCCACCAACTTTTTTCCAGTTTTCACAGTATTATTACCATCTTTTATTTTAAAATTAGCAAGTTCCATGTTGATGTTGCCCACCTTTCTGTAAAGGAAAACTCCCAGCTCTTAAAAAGGAATGTTAACATATACAGATTTATTTCAGTTCTCCATTTTTACTCAAGAATAAAAAGGAATGAATAAGAAGGGAAGAGATGAGTGCAGTGGGTTTTGGATCAGTGATCTTGTGTTACAGGGGAGGTTTTGGCAGTAGCAATAACTCTTAGTGAATGTGATTGAGTACCTGCCAGGAGCAAAGGAGAGTTAGGAATGCTGTAAGGAAACAGAGCTCAGTAACTGTAGCTGCAGTGGGTGCTAATTAGCATATGACATATCAACACAACAAATGTAAATACTGCTGGATTAGTTGAGCATCTGTCAAGTCTGCTTTTTTTTCATGGTGTATTTAAGTATAAACATAAATTTCTGAGTGAAGTACAAAGAAGAATTTGGTGGAGAGTGTAGCTATTCTTCATTTATCAGGGCAGATATGTGAAAGAATTAGTCCCTCAGTTGAATCCTTAATATTAAACTATACACCTGATTACAAGATCCCTAATAGTTATTTCAGCTAGTTTATTGAAGACACAAATGGTGTCAGTATTTCTATGAAATGCTTCTCTCACTTGTTCCAAGAGCTGAGAATTGTATTAGAATAATGTGTCAAAATAAGTTTGATTTATTTATTTTTTTTAAACAGAAGTGACTGCACTGATATCTGTAAGCATTATTAAGAGTGCTGAGAATCCAGAAGAGTGAAGGGATGAAAAATGAAAGTCTGTGCACATCTGGTATTTTTGATTGTGAGAATTGAGGAATGCTTACAACCATCGCTACTTTGCCTGCTCTTGAGAAAAGTGATGAGGGCTGGCTCTAGCTGTCAGAGCTATGTGTGAGCAGTTTGCATGTTGTTACTTGTGATTAATGTTTAAGGAAACAGACCTGTGGAAAAAAATTCTGATATGATTGTTTAAAGTAGAGATTGGAAAGATACTGTCAACAATAATTTGAAAAAACATAACCCTTCCTGTTACTTATTGTTAACGTGCAATTGTAATTCAGATGCAAGAATAGAGGAAAAACAAGAAAACCTTTACACTTGAAAAATGCATTTACTGGGAGTCACCACAGCTGGAATGTGCACTTACTTGCCTTGATACATTTTGTTCAGCTTTCCATTTTCTGTAGGAGTGGTACTGCAGCCCTAATTGACACATATGTACATTTAGTTGGAAAATTGTTTTCTACTGAGGAACTGGAAAAAAAACTAATTAAAACTTTGAACTTTATGTTCATATCTTTCATGGTTTCAGCTGCTGATTTACTAAAAGGGCAAGTCAGTTGAAGGAACTTCTATTTTAACTGCATAAATAGAAGGGGCTGTACTGTCAGATTCAATACAGAGGGAAGAAACTAGTATGTCTTAAGCTTGATCCAAGTTTATTCCCTCTTTATTGATGTATATGTGTTTTATTTCTATAGCTGTGTTACATTGCTTAGTAGGTACCTGTCATTCATAAACCTTATGTAGCTTTTCACCTCTGCCACAACTCCGTTGCATAATACATACTATATGAATATACTGGCTTGAATAAATTTGGATGTGACTTGTTAGGGTTTTTTTTTTGTTTTAATCCGGTTCTATGAATCAGCCAGTGCTTGAATAGAAAGATCTGAAATGTTTGTGTCAACTGTCAGCTTATTTTTGAGACATTTTATATAGGTTATAACCTTCAAGAATTTTTCTTTCTAAGGGAGAGGGGAATAGCTTAACTTGATAGAGAGAAATAAGTGATGGGATGTGACTTCCATGTGTTGTTCTGACTGGTGGTTCTCTTTCAAAGACACAATCCCTACTAAGTATTGGTGTTTCTCCGTGTCTGTGCATGTCTGTTTGGGCTGTTGGTGAGACTTGTAGTAAATGAGTCCTTTGCATGCTGTTGTGCAGCTATTCCTTCAAAGGTGCAAAGTCTCATGTTCTACATCATTAGAACTCATGCTGACTTTTTACTGGGTTGGGTGGCTTTGAAACATACGTAAGGAGTTGTGTATCACCTTTTCCTTTCTGATCAGTACAGTCTTTGCACAGTTCAAAGGATGCATACTTTAACAGTGACAGCTGTTGTTATTGCAAAGTATATGAGGTTAACAATCCAGAAAGAATTCTTTGTAGTACAGATTTAAACATATTCTCTTATAGAAGTTTGTGGTTGATTTTTGTTTCTTTTTTTTTTTTTTGTTTCTTTTTTTTTTTTTTGTTTCTTTTTTTTTTTTTTGTTTCTTTTTTTTTTTTTTGTTTCTTTTTTTTTTTGTTGTTGCTGTTTTTTTTTAAGGTGAGGTTGCAGTGCAGACTGGAGATCTGTTGCCATGTAGGATTTGTGGAAGGACTTTCTTTCCAGCAGCACTGGTAAGTGCTTTGGGCACTGTTGGCTTTTATATCTGGTAAGTTGATATGAAAGCTAAGCAGTGATCAGCATGGTTAAGTAGAGATCTAGATTATTGCTTTTTTTCTATTTTTATTTTCTTCAAATTGACCATTCCTGTTGTCTCAGTTGTGAAGCTTCTTAAAAGAAGATTAAGTTTATTTTGGCATCCTGTCACGTTCTGAAAATTCACATGCTTCTAAATACATTTTCTCTGGAACCACAGAATCATTCCTTGTCTCTGCAAATGTAAAGCCTAACATTATGACATCTGACCTAGCAAATGATGTGTTCTGTTAGCTGTTTTCAAAATTCCCTTCTCTCCAGTCTTAATGTAGGTTGAGTTGTCCTTAAATGTGAATATGAATTTCAGACAGTTTCTGATCCGTTTTACTTCTCAATATAAATGCTGCCTATCTACATATCATTTTTTTTATTTGCAAGCAGAAAATATGGATACCTCTTTTTTTTTTTTACCTTGCTCAGATCCCAAGTTTTTGTGATCATGTATTTGTAAGTTCCTGAATGTCTGTTAAAAAAGTAATGACTGGCATAAGAATTTGAAAAGCAGTGTGACCTTACTCATGAGGAGCTGGGCCTCATTTGCTCATTAGCATATCTAGAAAGAGGAAAACAGCGTTAATAACATATTTCCAAAAATAAATTTTGCGTTCTTTTTATTTTCTTCTGCTTGTAGAAAAAGCATGGACCCATTTGCCAGAAAACTTCTGCCAAGAAAAGGAAGACATTTGATTCCAGCCGACAGAGAGCAGAAGGAACTGACATTCCCACAGTAAAACCTCTTAAACCACGGGTATGTTATAATTTACTCCATATATGGACATTTTAGGCAAAATATGTATATGTTATAATAAGTTTTATTTCTGCTGGCAATTTGTGATAATTAGATCAACTGGGATCTGGAAGAAATTTATTATAAATGTATTTAACATGAAGTGCTTCAAACGTAAAAAGTTGTGGCTTCTTTTTTTTCTTCTTAGCCAGAGCCTCCCAAAAAACCATCCAATTGGAGACGAAAGCATGAGGAATTCATAGCAACTATACGAGCAGCCAAAGGACTTAATCTTAAAGATGGTGGAAAACTCCCTCCGCCGCCTCCACCATCATATGACCCTGGTATGTAAAATGATTGAGTTCCTTAAAGAGTTTTTTTTGTAACTTTCATATCTTGAACAAACAGAATTGTTTGCCATTCTTTGTTTAGCCTCACCTGCACTTTCTGCCATCTGAATTCCAAACCGTATCCATCTACCTGTTTGACTGTCTTCCCTGCTGAACAGCAGCTCTCAAATTATTTCTGTTTTCACATGAGTTATCTCTGATCTTCAACTTCTTATCAAGCAAGAAATGTCATTGGACAATAATCTTTTCCCAAGTAATGCGTATTTCATATTCAAAATCAAAAGACCTTAATTTTCTCTGTGCAGGTCTTTAAAAGACTTCAAAACACTTTTTTTATAACACTTGTTTAAAACACATTATTAATATTTGTTTTTTGTGTTTTGAAGATTACATTCAGTGTCCATATTGTCAGAGGAGATTTAATGAAAATGCAGCTGACAGACACATCAATTTCTGTAAGGAACAAGCAGCACGTATTACCAATAAAGGGAAACTGGCAGCTGATACCAAAGGGAAGGTTCCTACTCGATCACAGGTGAACTGCAGTTTTTTCTTAAATAGTAATTTGCTCTGGATGTCAAATAATGCTTATTAAATATTTTCTGTTGCCCTTAAATTGAATTAACTGTTTTATTCTGTAATTCTGTTATTTTATACACTACATTATTATTTTATTAAATTAGATACTAAGCATGGAAGAGGTTTTTCTTTGTAAAAGTTGCAGTCAGAGGTTGGTAAATCAGATAGTAGCAGTTGCAAAACTGGAAATTATCAAATATTATTTAGACTTGTGAAAATGGACGATAAAGGTAACAGCAGGAAGTATGAATGCAGTGTTTGTAAACAGAGTTTAATTTCTTTTGTGCCTTCTGAATTCATTTCAAGACTGTTCCTTAAGTAGACAAAGGTAGAGCAATGTTATATTTGGCTAGTGTAGGCTTAAAAAACTGAAGCAAATCAGAATAAGGACTCCAGATGTTAACTTACAGATTAACAAGTGAAGAATTTAAGTGTGTTTCCTCATTTGGTGGTGGAACTTTCTTTTAGGAAGCTGTGAGGAGTAAGCAGACACAAGCAGTTAGTCTAGTGATTCTTGTTCTATATTCTGAATCAGTATTGCCCTCACTGAGGGCATATATGTTAAAATAGGATTTCAAGAGCAAACACAATGTTGCCTTGGAATATTCTTAAAATTACCAGGTAAAGAAGTAGTAATGATAAGCTCTTGAGACGTCTGTGGGAAAAAATATACAAGAAAAGCAATAGAAAAGTGGAAAGAACATACCATGTGGTTAAATGGGAAACAAAACAAGCAATGCCACTAGCTTGGACAATGTTTTCTACAAGTATCATCTCAATACGTACAAGGCAGCAGGCTATTAGGAACCATTTGTCTGACCAGGGTACCAACAAACTGACTGCTAGTAATGGTAGTTTGCTTTCCCACAGTGCCTCAAATAACTAGCTGTCATATTGCATAGATAGTTTGACTTAATTGCTTAAATTTCTAGGCTGTATTTTGTTACAGTACAAGCCAGCTGCAGTTAAGAAGATGCCTTCTGCAGTGTCAGCACCACCATCATCATCACGTCTACCGCAGCCAAGTGGTGTTAGCAAAACAGTTGTAGGTATGAAATGAATGATAGCAATTTTGCATTTCTTTTCTAAATACTATTTTTCAGGCTATGTAGTAAAAGTAGTGTAATAGCTGGAAGGATTTCTAAAGTATTGCCAAGTGATTTAAACTGAAAGAGCAAAAACTTCATAGGAGGAGATCAGTGTTACAAGGGTGGACAAGGTGGTTTCTGTCTTTCATGATAAAATTTCTTAATATTTTAGTAGCCTGATTTTTTTTATTATTATTTTTTTTTCTGATTACATAAATGATGGCTTTGTACTTTATTGCTCAAGTTTATACCATTCTTTGGAAATGCTGGGGAGATGAGGAAAGCCAATTGGGGGATTTTCTGGAAATTGAACCTGCAAAATCATTTCATGGAATAATGTGTAGTTTTGTCTAATTCTGCTCTTTCACATCAGTTATTTCTGTTGCTTAATTCTGTAACATCTATGCTGAATGTGATCATGAATTGGTGAAAATAGACAGTCAAACCGTGTATGTTTTAATCATGTAGGTAGGTCTTAATATGATTTCAGTTGCTGATAGGATTGACATTGTACATACTTTGATATTTTAGACTTTGTTTCTGAAGAAATTGAATTTTTTATCAGAATACAAAATTTTCTCAGTTGGGTACTTGCTGTAAACTTCTGGAAACTCATCTGATTTTTTTTTTTTTCCCTAAGTATATTTGTTGATATCTCCATACTTCTAAAACTATTGTTTTGAATTTTACAAAAAATATTTAGTGAAGGATGTCTTTCAAATAACTAAATCTTATTTTCTTTTTTCCCTGCTTGCTTTCAACTGTAAGGTTCCTCTTCGAGTAAAGCATTGACTTCATCTGGATCCAATGTTAGCAAAATTCAGTCATTATCGCCTGCTCATAAAAATACATTGGGAATGATGAACCCACAAGCAGGGTAAGTTCCCATTTAATGTTGTCATTAATGGCTTATTTCATGTTTATTAGTACTAGTTCTAGAAGAATCTTTGAGCTGTTCTTTTTGTTCCTTTTGTTGTCCTGTTTTCTGTAAGCTTCAAAGTGCAGTACTTTGAATTCACTCTTTATTTATATAGGTAATTAATGTTTAAGGGGCATTGGAGGAGGTGAAGTTCATTTTCTAATGTTAAAATAAGAGCAAAGGATGTGAAGTGATAAAATTACATGAAGTTTTCATAGTTAACATAATATGCAAAAGCAGTTGGAAATGTACTGTTTTTCTTTGTAAAAGTGAAAAGGTTTAAACAGACAAAATATCAAGCACAACTTCTAGAATTTTGTGAAAATAAAATAAAGACAGTTCTGTTGTGGATCACAAGGTAGTTGTGACAAAATCTTTCCTCTTAGCACAAAAGAATGGACACCTTCTCTCCTCTCCTCCTTGTAAAATAGACAGGACAACATACAAAGGCAGTAGAATCCTCTGCTCTGCAACAGTAACAAACAATGGTAGGTGTAGGTTATTAGTTTCCTGGAAGTGTCTGTTTTGCTTAAGGCTGTTACTAGGGGAGATATTCAGTGCAAGCTGTATAAAAGAAGAAATGTATGGAAGGAACTGAAGAAAAGTACTAGAACAGAATCACAGAGTGGTTGAGGTTGGCAAGGGCCTCTGGAGCCGTCTGGTCCAACCCCTGCTCATTCAGGGACGCTCAGAGCAGGCTGCTGGTGCCTGTGTCCAGGTGGCTTTTGAAGATCTCCAGGGAGGAGAAATGGAGAGGTTGGGATGAAAGCCTTTGAAATCAGAAAAGAATCTTAGTTTTAAATGATGAAATACATCCCAACTGGAAATGGAAAAGGAAAGGATTGTTATTTTACCATGCACTGTGAAAACCTTAGCTTTTCTTGCCTTGTCTTGCATTCGACTTCTGCTTTTCTGTTCCTGCTGCTCTCTTTTTCCTGTGTCTTTTTTTCAGAATTGTAAGATTTGGTAAAAGTGGTTCAAATCATCATGAGAGACAAGCACCTACAGAGAATTGTCAGGCTATGTATGTTGTAGATAGTTACTACTTGGTCGTACATTGTTACTACTTCAGAGACAGCAAATAAGTAGAGTATAAGAGTTGAGGAAAGGTTCATCTGGTGCATTTCAGGAAAATGAAGTAAGTTGGATGTGAGAAGAAGGCAATTATTTTTTTATTGGAAGCAAAGGGAATAGAATTGGGCATGATTAGAAGTGAATGTTACTGCAGACATGATCAGTGTGTGTATGGCAGGGAATGGTGATATAAGGAAATAAGAATAGGTGGAAATACTGGTTGCAGAAGGTCATCAAGAGTGGCTAAACTGTGGAAAGGAAATAATAGAATTCAAAACAATGTGCAGGGAGGATTAGATGGCTGAGCTGCAGAAGTTGAATTAGCACCCAAAGTAGGTCTGCAAAGCACTGCAAAATGAGTCAGCTGAGAAAAGTTGAAGGCACATTTCAGACTCCAGTGGTAAATCCCAGCTGTTTGGATGAAGTTCTTTCCTACTGATAATTAGTCTGTTAGCTTGTGAGTAGTCACAGGTCTTGATCTTCTCAACAAAGAAGCTTTGTTCAATGCTACCAGTCAGTTGCTCACTGAAATTACTACTTATTTTTATCAAGTTTGGAGGAAGAATTGTGATGTGACCAAATCAAATACTAATGTATGGAGAAGTGTTAGCACATGTTCTGTTTTCACATGCTCTTGCCTGCAAAAAGATGACTTCTTTTTGGCATAGCTCTCAGGTAATGTTTTCTGCAGAGAGACAATGAATACTAGCTTGGCTTATAATGGCACATAGTTGCACCTTTCTTTTTTTTTGTTAGTTTTTTTAAAAGAGTATGAGTGTTTCTGCCTGCCTTCGGTCTTTTCCACTTCTCTTGTAAAAAAAAAAAATAATAAATAAAAACAAACAAAAAAATAAAAACAAAAAACAAAACAAAAAAAAATACCCAAACCTGTATTCCATTCTTGCCTTTGCCAAGCAATCCTTACGTTTAATTGGTGGTCATACTAACCAGTCTCATCACAGATAGAAGTCAGCTTAATGTGCATCCTTTCTAAGCATTCTAATTGAGACCTTTTCTATTGCCTGTGTTGTACTTACCTCTGAGAATGAGTTTGTCAGGAGTTACGTTGAAGCAAAGAGACACAGGAGTAGTTACAACATGAAAACCATGAGAACCATAGGGTTCTATTGAAATACCTACAGAAATCTATCAGCATAGGGAATGAGACATTAACCGTCAGTGAAGTCAGAGTAAAAATAGTTAGCATTGTACTGAGACAGATGTTAGGCATTAAAATGTTAGATAATTCAAACTTTAGCTAAGTGCAGCTTGAAATACTTTATTTTGTAAAAGCTGCTCTTCCTTCTGAGTTGTTACTGAAGTGATTTACTAAGCACGGTGTGCACATAGGTTGTTTTAAGTGCAGTCATTCAAATGTTACAAATGTTACTTCTCTGGTGGTTGTATTTATTTTTTTTTTTCTTGGTAGATGTTCAGGAGCTATTTTATTTTTTAAATTTGGTTTAATTCCAGTCTTTTGCTGTAAGAAAAGACCTCCTGAAGTGTTATACAGAATTAATGTTTGCTTTAGGGAGTGAATGCTTTTGTGTATTAATAAGTGTGTCTTCCATTTTTGCTTAGATTGTTTTAATTCCAGGTTTGTCAGAGGTCTTAAGGCTAGATAGAATTGCAGTTATAATGTGCCATGTCAAGGATGAAGTAGAGGGATATGAGAGAGGGGGCACTTTAATCCAACCCTGTCTCTTCCTGTAGAATCAAGGTATTTGTTCACTCTGATGGATATGAGAAGGGACAAGAAACTAGAATCTTTGGCTAATAAAACAACCTGATGTGATTAAAATACACAAGAGTGCAGTTTCCCTGTTGCTCGCTAGGTGGCACTCTTGAACCGCTGTCAGACGCTATTGTGAAAGGCATATGGAGCTGTCGGTGCTCTTCTGTTAAAGGTGGAAGCTAGAACAAACTGGGTCTCTCGGGTGTTTAGTTCTACACAGGAAAAATTATGTAACTTAATTTCATATGAAGTTCAACTCCAGTATTGTAGTGTATATTTTTATTTTATAAGAACAGAAATGCAACCAAACTTCATGAATTCTGTTATTATTCCAAAAATGTTAAAAATATTTCTATTCTTCCCTATGTAGAGGTCCACATTTACAGAATCATCAAAATAAACTAAATTTGACTTTAGTGAGACTGGCTTTGTATGTGTGGGTCTCGCTGTGTCAGCAGAGCTTGACACTGAGAGTTTTCTTTTTCTACATTAACAGAATAAAAGCATGGCCATTTATAAGTATGAGTAAGCAACATGAGTCCTAGATAGACAAGCAAGAGTAGTGTGTGACTTAAGTGAATGGAGGTCTTCCAACAGCAGTAGAGTGAATATAGGGTAAATATAGGTCTTTCCCATATTAAAGAACTGGGTAAAGTTAATTCTACATAAATTTGTAGTTGAACTTATATTTTGATGCATGATGTTAAAACCCAAAACTTGATAGATTTTCTGTAAGAGCACAGAGCATAACACTTGCCTTGCATTTCTTGAGGGGTAGGGCAGATGTAAGCTGCCAGAAATAATAACTTCGAGAGGGAAAATTGGGTAGGTCCTTCGTATCCTTCTGCTAAGCAACCAACCAGATTCCACCCACACAACGCAAAACTTAACTCTTTGTGGCCAATTGGAGGACTTTTGCATGTACAGATTAATTTCTCATCTCTGCATATTTCGTGTGTGAACATAACATTTCTTTCACTGTGGCTTGGAAAATTGTTTTTCAGTAGGGTGAGTGTGCTGTTAGAAATTACTCTCATTCAATTTCATTTTTGAGGTAAACATTACTGTTTAATACTAAGCTTGATATGGTGCCTGGGAGTCACATCTGTCAGTGACACACCTAGTGCTGCTGTCTTACAGCTGAAGTGCCACGTGAACTGCTTATCTAACCCATATCAGTACATTGTAAATCTCACATGTTTGCCATACAGTACCAATAGCCTTTAATAACAATCTTCAGTTAATTTCCTTAAATAAAACTCTAACACAGCATTGTTCAATGAAATCAAGTCTAGTAAGTCATCTTGGTGGCCAAAGATTCTTGTGATTGCACTTCTATTTGCTAGTACTTGAAAGGGCTCGCCATGGTGTGGGTTTTCTTTCTTTTTGTGTGTTAAGTGTGGAGGGGTATTGCAGTTCTTCATTTTCTCAGTCATAACTGCTGCTAGGATACTCTACAGAACTCTACACTACAGGTGCCCAGAGTTCACCAGTCATCTCTCTTCAGAACTTTCAGTAACACGTTAACATAAGGAAATCACAACAGGTTGGAGTATGTGTCATGCTGTGCCAAAAGCCTCAGTCTTTGCTTCTCATTTTTGGGAAATACAGCTTTGGTCAAGCAGGAATTGATTGAACATTTCCTGAGTTAATTAGCTTGAGCTAGGACGTCTGTTGGGAGGAGTGGGAAGAGCTCAAGAGGAACTTATCTGATAGCCTGCATTATTTGGGAGCTAAATTGTCAGACTAGTCTCTCAGTGCTCCCTTCTGATTTAATAATGAATGACTGTCGCTTAGTGCTGTTCAGTTTTTGGCTTCATATGAGGAAACTTCCTTTGATGCTTTACAGATGTAATGTGGATTGCCAGGATCTCGAGAGAAGATTCTGAAAACCTAAATTGTCTTGCAAAATGTGTAGGTCCTGTACCTTCTAATGTGCTAATGAAGAAGGAGCATGAGAATTGTGTGATATAAATGTTGAAATACACAACCCCTTTTTCTAATGTTGTGGGCTTTTTGTTTAGATGTTTAAAGCTACATGAAAGTAGTCAGCTTCTTTGACAGCTGTTTAGTAATTTTTCTAGTATTGTAGTTCGTTAAGGTTACATGACAAGAGTCAGAAAAGTCTATCTTAATTTTAATACATTGTTTCTCTCAGTTTGAGAATGTATTTCTTTCATTGTTACTTACGTTCCTTTGTTTTCCTTATGATTTCCAAGAGAGGCAGGGGGCTTCAGAAGAGCTTAGCTTCAGCAGCCTTGACATTTTAATCAATTTTGGTTTGTTTATAGCTCTTTAATTTCAGAAGGATCAATAAAAATACTTTGAGGTTGTCATAATTTTTCAGTTAGAGCTGAGGTATTATTTTTATTGACAATAAGAAGAAACATTTTGTTACATTACTGACATGGGAATGGAGATATAATTGAGTTTTGCAAGTTTTACTGTTTTAGGATGATAAAAAAGAATTTTACTGGAAGACCTAATTTTTCTGATAAAAATCATGATTCCTCAGTGTTTTGTGGATTTAATAATCACTTTGGTTAGGAATTCTTATCCCTAGTAGTTAGGAAAAAAAGTAATACAAAAGTACTGTCTGCATACAGTGCTGTCTGTTGTGAGTGGGTGTTCTAATGATTAAAACAAACTTAATCTTCTTTCAGGCTTTCTGTGTTTTTCTCCTCATTTCTTCTGACACAACCTTCAGCTCTTTAAGAGAAAAAAAAAAAAAGGTGGAGGGGAAAACAGTTTTTCTTTTCTTCTGATCCTAAAGTTGAAGAGGCTTGTACTTGCATCTTTTACTTCTAGCATCTTAATACAGTTAGCATGAGTTGTAAATAGGAACCTTGTTTTCTAGATGGGATGAATTTAACGTTATAAATTAAGAAAAAAAAAGCCCAAATATAAGTATATATTGTAAACTGTGAATATAACTAGCAATAATTTTATCTTATTTTTTAAATATAAGCATTGGAAATTTAATCCAATTATGAGATTATAAAATTATCCCCTTTTTAAAGTAAGAATTTCCCTCTTGTTTGCTGGATTTATGTCAGATAAATGTCTTTTTGGTAAATAGGAATTCTTTGGGGATATGGTTACGTATTTGTACTTTTTATTGCAATAGCTTAAATAGTAATCTGACAATCTCCTTATGAGTACCCCTTTATATATTTTAGTAGTAAGATGGACAAGTTAGGCCCACCACTGCGAACTGGAAGAGGTGTGCAAAGGTTTTATGACACTGATACAAAAACAGACATTACCATCAAAAGACCAAATGAATTGTTGCCTATAAAGAAGTAAGTATCACAAATGAGCTTGATTTATCAGTTATACAGAAATGTTCCTTAAAAGTATTGGAATATTAGAAGTGTCGCCTTGATAGATAATCTGCTTCCCAGTATGTCTTCGCTGTATATTTTGTGGGAATGTAATTAGTGTAAGTATTTCTTTCTCATTAGGCAAACTGCATCATGGTAGGAATGGAAAGGTGATGAAAACGTTCTTCAGGTTTGATTTCTTCTGTCACTGTTTCTGCACTCAGAGTAATATACTCTGTAAACCTGAGATAAAACTGAGGTGATATGATGCAATGCTTAAGTGAGGATTTAAACCTGTAGAATAGCTGATAACTTTATAAATGATTGCCTTGCATGCAATTACTTTATAGCAAATAAATATTTCCTCCTTCTCTAAGATAGCTGTGATTGTCCATGAGTGTAAATAAGGTAAGCTTTATGATGAAAGATTAAAATCAAGGCTGCATTGGAAGAAAGGATGTTCTATCCTTTAAAAAGGAAATAATTACATTATAGTTAACACTAATAGAATTTGATGTCTTCCCAATTACAATGGACTGTTTCTTCATAAATACCTCAAAGTATATCGCAAAAGAGTATTTAGTAGTGAATTACATAACCCGTATTTGGAATAAAATGACAGAAACGTGTTTAAATCTTTCAGTGCTGTTTTAGAGTTGTAACCAAAGATGAAATATTTTTAAGACAAGGCCAGAATATTTGAACTTTGGTTCCTATTAAGAAGCAAAAGGAGAAAAGGGGAGGGGAAGCCTTTAAGAGAGATACAGACTACGTGTGTGTTTGTTTCTTTGCACACCTAGTTAGTGCCATGAATCCTGTGTGCTTTTGTAAGTGAGGTGAATTTAAATTTTATAATACGGTCACTAAGCCACATATTCAATATCTCAGTAGTTCCTAAGCATGCTTACAGTAGCCTTTGTGTGTAGAGTAGGGAGCTCTTTAGAGTTTTTTTTAATTATTTTTTTATTATTATTTTTTTTAAGAATATAGGCATGTACTGTGTTCTTAATAAGCTTACTGTCTGAGTTGTACTTAAATGTCCTCTGGAATTGTGGCTTAAACCTCTCTTCCCTGTAGGTTATTTAATATGTTACATGCATACGGCACTGGAGAAGTGTGAATAACTATTAGCCAATGTTAAATTCCACATAGTGATGTGGATGATAACAGTTCAGGGCAAAGGCTCTTCAGTGTGCCTGCTGAAAATTATTTATGATTTTGCACCTAAGTATGAGCTGTGGTGGTGATATCTGTCAAGAAAGTCTGAATACACCTTGTTTAGGAAGCAAATTTGGTATTTCAGTCTTGTATAGTAAAACTGCAGATGTCTAAATAGAAAAAGGCAAGCTTCTCCTGCTCATTTGTTTTATTTTTTAATTTTGCTAACAGTAGTCATTCAACTAGGTATACAACATGAACTGCTTAGGAACGGAGGTTACCTTCGGTCCTAATTCTTTTGAAATTGAGATGTAATAATAAACATTTGTAAAGGTATGTCTGGCCTTAAGAATAAAAGATGACACTGACAATCTCATCTGCCATCAGGCTCCATCAGTACTTCATGTTATGCAGCTTAGAACAGGTATTATACGTGTCTTATACGTAATTACGTATGTGGAGATACATATCCATAATTATACTGAACAAATGGATAGAAATAGCAGACATTGGGCAGGTTGGAAGAGGCCAAGCTGTAGTGACAGAAGTGGGACTGGTGAAGAATCTCTGGCCACACTGGAAGACTTCTGTCTCCATGGATCAGATTGATTACTGCAGATTCCGTTTCAAAACTGGTTATCATATATATGTTAAATCTGGTGTTAATTTTAGTGTCCTGATCTGGAGTATGTAATGTTACAGACAGTGGCAGCCTGCTACTTCTTACTGTTTTTATAGTCATAAAAAGGTAGAAATCAATGCAGTTACTCACAAGGCTAATATATCAGTCTAAAAATAGATCTGAGGATTTTTTTTTTTGCATTTCTCAGTACTGTTTTATTTCCTGGTTTCATCAATAACCTGTGTGCCATACTGGACACCATTCAGATGATGACTTTAAGATGCTGAAAATCTGGGAAAAAAAAACTGTGACTCATTAATAGATTAGGAAAATTTGGTTTAAATTATCTGGCATTGTCTAACAGGAATTGGGACAATTCTATTCATTCTTTCATCATCACTGATCCATGATCCACTGTTTCTGTTTCTTCAGTTGAATTATTCTTAATATACTTTTCTAGCTTTCAAAGTGAGTAGAAGTCCGGTATGTGTTCCTTCACTACTGAGCTTTAATGAATTTTATTTACATTTAGGGAAAGATCTGTCTCCAATGTAAAGTGAGATAGAGAAGATAACACGTGCTAATATTTATAGCCTGTACAGTTACACACACTTGTAACAGCATAATCCAAATTGGTTAAAACTTTCATCCTGGAAGTCTGTATCTTCTGAAAAACTGATATAACATTTTTATATATATGTATATATATATATATAAAATCATAGGATCTCTTTGCTATGTGAGAGAGCAGACAGGAAAACTAAAGAAAAAGCTGTTATTCTGCTCAGTGAACCAAAGTCTTTGATAATTCTCTGCCTATCAAATGCAGAAGCCTTTCTTGTTAAATTTGAATATCCTGTCCAAATATAGTTTCACTTGATTCAATCTTAAATTTTGTTCATGGATTTAATTTTTGTGCTTAATCATTTGAACACTTTTCCATTGAAGTATTTTAAGTGTCTGGTTTTAAACAGAAGGAACTGGAAAGCCCTCCTTAGCCTATGTTACTGATATGTAAGAAAAAGTTGCCTGAAATTCAGGAGTTGGTACACTGATCTTCAGTTGTGTCAGTGCTCCATTTGAAGTTTTTTCTTTATTTATACTTAGAAAACAAAACCAAGAATGTGTTGTCTGTAATTCTGAAATGAGCTGTTATGGTTTTATCATTTTTGTTGTATTATTGATATTCCACATCATAACATCATGTGGTGTATTGGGAGTTAAAACAAAAAAAAAAAAAAAAAAAAAAAACAAAAAAACAGAGCTGAAAAGATCATCTGGAAAAAATCATTGTTGGGGTTTTTAGTACTGATTGGGCTCTTGGTGACTAAATTTCTTATGAGATCTTGTTTTAATGTTTCTTAATGTCTGTGAGCCTGTCTCAACATAAGTTTCATTTATTCATCAGTGTTCAAGAATGAGAACATAAAAACTTGGTTGGTCATGTGCAAGATATTGTAGTCACTGAAGCCTTGCCAAAGAAGAAATTCTGATGAATTCTGATGAGTTATACTCTTGAGCAATGAAGAAAAACTATGTGCTTGATCACTGATGGAAAAAAGGATGCCCCTTTCCCATCTTTTTTTTTTCTTTTCTCTTGTGCTGCAGAGATTTCTAGAGACTTATGAAGTTTTTATCACTCACCAAAGCAAGCACAGAGATGTTCAGTGTGTTTAGGATGCGCACTGGAGTTTAGAAATTATATTCTGATGCTAGTAAGACCTACCATTTTGTTGTGACCTTCAGTCTGCTGCTTTCTGCTTCTCTGAAATCCCTGCTAGTACTTTAAAGTGACTTGCAGTCTGTCAGGGAAGACCTTAGAATATACTAAGCAATCGGTAGTATGGATTCTACATGTATTTTGGCATGGTAACAAAAGAAATACATGAGCAGGATGGGACTTGTGCCGTCCTTGCAGTGTAAGATTCAAATTATATGCAATGCCAAGCGAGCAAGTTAGTAGCAAAGATTTTCAATCTGGTGTTCATAGGAAATAAGTTATTAATAATACTGTAAAGCAATGGCTGGATTGTTGAACTAATTTTTGTACATAACATGTAAATATCTATTGTGTGTAAATATGTAAGTGTGTAATTAACTGATGTTTTTTTCTGTTTTAGAGGTGCAACAAAAACACGGATGTCAACCCCTCCTAGTGTGGCAAGAACTATGAGCACGGGTGCTCTATCAAACAAAAGAAAAACTAGTAATTCAGACAGTTACTCAAGGTAGCTTTTAGTTTTGTTATTTTGTCAGCAATAGAATCCTCATTTAAGAGGGAGCATTCATTGCGGAATAAGTTGGGGAAAATATTGTTCACTGTGGTTAATGGATAACTCATCGCCAATTTTACTTGTCCTAGTTTAGATTCTCAGAATGTATTTTCCATACTCTAATACATCAGCATTGTCATCTGGTGTCTAAGATATGCAGGAGACAGCATTAGAAATGTCAAAAATCTCTTAGGAAAAGCTGAATGTTCAGGTGAATGTTGTGGTTCAACAGAAGTTAAATGAAATTTACGTGCACAGTAAATAAAGAACTTGTTTGCCCATTAAAGGGGAAAAAAATAATACTCTTCTATTTGCCTGTCTTGTTTTGACAAACTAATGTTTGTAGGTTTCCAAATGGTCTGGTTGACACAATGATTCAAACATTTGATCCTGCTTCTAAAAATTTTGGTACTTTTTGTTGTCTTGTATCTGAAGAAAAGTAGGGGAATTTCAGTGAAGTTACAAATTAACCATGAAAATCAGGATAACAGCAATAATTCACTGGAAGGATTTAAATAATTTTGGATCGAGTTATGCTTAAGTGAGTTCCTTGTATCTGTTTTTTTCAGGTCTGATGGTAAAACTGGGAATGACACTGCTGACTGCCTATCCTCAGTCAACGGAGGAAGTTCAAAAAACAGTGAAGGAAATTCATCTGTACAGTTATCTAAATTTTGCCATGAATGTGGAACAAGGTATCCAGTGGAATGGGCAAAGTTCTGCTGTGAGTGTGGAATTCGAAGAATGGTTGTGTGAATGTCTGTGAGTGCATTCTTAGAAGCAGAGAGAAAAAGGAGATCATGAAAGCATCCGCTATGTGCTGCTGCATTGAAAGCTAAAACACTCCTTCCTGTCAGGCTTCATGCTGCAAATACCTTGAAACGTTACCATTTTCTGAGTGCAATCTGCTGGTTACATAGTAATTTATATATAAATATGTATACTGTATATAAAAGTAACAGGTACTTAAAACTGTGCCATTCAAGGAAATACTCTTCAGTCTCAGTTGGAAATGTTAGGGTAAAAATGTGTTAAGTAACTTCAGTAGTTAGTGGAAGTGGTTCAGTGTTACTTTTGTTATATAATCTTATAGAAGTTATTTAAGTCACTCACCCATAGGGAACTAGCCATGAAGAACTTCTGCATCCAAAGTTTCTCTGTGAAGGCATTTCCTTCATATGTGATAGTAACTAGAAGCTATCTGTGTTATAAGTGAAAACAACATGAGCAACTCCCTATAAATTCCTTGTCACAAGTGCAAAAAGACTGGAATCCTTTAATCTCTTTACTGTAATACCTTAACTGAATTTTCCAGTTACTTGTAGAATTTTTTTAAAAATGATTCAAAATAGGAAAAAGTCTGTAAATTCCATTCACATCCAAGAAGATCAAAAGTAGTGGCTGTTGCTCTGCTCATTCTGTTTTTGAGAACTTGTTAATATTTTATGTATTTATGAGGACAAATGCGATACTTATTTTAATCAGTTACTTTTATTCAGAAATATTTGTCTTCTTCCTGTACTCTCCACCATGGCTAGCATATGTAAAAGCTCTTTACTTTCATCCTTAAAGGTTTGCAAAGGTCCTATTTTTCTCTTCCCTTGTCTCCTGAAGGAGGCTCTATTTGTAATTGTATCTAAATCTTGAACTTGTTTTTTAAAACAGCCTTCTTATTGTATCCAATACAAAAAGATTTCCATAAAAATGTATACTATTAGAAAAGTAGAAATTAAGTAATTACTGTTTTTTATACTTCTTTGTGTGCAAATATCAGGTCCTGAGTTTGTATATTTACAGCTCTTCATGCATCTTTGTGGTGGATTTTCTTGTTTTGCTTTTTTTCCTTCCCTCCCCAGTTCTTTGTATTCATGTGCTCTGAACGTACTGTTCGTAACAGTCTTCATGTGAGTTCATTGGTGAGAAGTGTCAGGACCTGTAACCTGTTCCTTTTTTGGTGGTTGTTTTGGGTTTTCGTTCATTTTTTAAGCAACACGATCTGATAAAACCATTCCCAAGCTGTGTCACTTGTGTCTGAATGTAGTGATTTGTTTGTAAAACAAAAAAATTGTTTTGTAAAGTTTTATTTTGAAGTACTGCTACCATCTTATTGGAAAAACAGTCAGAAAGGACTTAATTGTGCCTTTACCACAGTACACTTTTTTTTTTTTGGACAGAAATGGTTACTTTCAGCTCACAAACATTATTGGAAGCAATTTATATAATTTTTAGCTTTTGTAAAGTATACTGCAGTATTGCACTATAGTAACTTAATCATTGGATACATTTTAAGAGCTTGTGATTGCCATCAATGGGGCCAATTGCGAGTAAACATGAATGAAGAAGTTATCTTAACATCAGGTTCCATTCTTGGAGGATAAGAAATTTATGAGGCTTGATGTAATCATCTTCCAGGCCATAAGCTATTGATGTTTTAGAATTGCTTCAATGATATGAAATTTTTACACTTTGTATAAAGTTATTTCTAGAGATTATTCTTTCACCTAGTGTAGTCTTGTGTTGTCCCTGTTTGAAAGGTTTGGACCGCCTGGGGCTAGCAATCTCCCCTTGCTAGGGCCATTGCGACACAGACACCAATATGAGGATATAGCAAATGGCATTTATTAAGGCACAACAGTTCTTTATATACACATCCCGCTTCGTCTATGCCCCTTAAGCACGTGTCACACATCACACACAGAGCAGGGGAGGTCCTATCGCGTCACGTCCTGACTCCTCGTTAACGCCTGCTACAACAGTCTT
Source organism: Odontophorus gujanensis (assembly GCA_013399175.1). Lineage (NCBI taxonomy): Eukaryota > Metazoa > Chordata > Aves > Galliformes > Odontophoridae > Odontophorus > Odontophorus gujanensis. The sequence goes on from VXAB01003727.1 coordinate 211,866, forward strand.
GTAAATAGTTTATGTAATAGTTATGGCTACAGGGCGTGATAGGATGGATAACCATTAATGAGAGACCCAACAAGTTTTAGCCAAATTATATTCAAGTTAGTTAGGTTGTAGGATCCATATTTTTGGCGCATTCATATCTGTACATAGAAAAAAAAATTGGAATCTTGCATCTTCAGCACAGATAGGTCTGCTTTAGAGAATTTCTCATGGACTTGTGTCTTGGAAGTCTACAGTTACCTGGTTAGGAATGTCCATCAAATTCAAAATAGCTTTGATTGGTTAGTGAATCTATAAAATAATCAGTTCCTTTATCTGACTTGATGAATTTCCATTTTTTGTTTCTGCTGGAAGTATTTTAGCACTTACTGAAAATACATTCTACAAGGAGAAAATTTTGTAAGGAAATAAATGTATTCTTGGTGACTGGTGAAGCTATTGGAAAATATAATGTCTGACTATTTCTCCTTTGACTTGCAAGTAGAACGTTTCCTAATTTTAAAATCAGTTCACTTAAAATGATGATAATTTCTGCTTTTTGAGTTGTGTAACTCTGCTTCCAGAGTGTTGACTCCATTCTTGGAGATTGGACCGCTGAGGGCTAGCAATTTTCCACACTAGGGTCACGTCCACACAGACACCAATATGGAAAAGTAGAAAATGGCATTTAATAAGGCACAGCAGTTCCTTATGTACATATATCTATCATTGTCTACGCCCCTAAGCATGCATCATTAATCAGTCTCAGAGCAGGGGAGGTCCTGTCCCGTAACATCCTGATGTCCCAGCCATGCCTACTACAACACAGAGCTGTGTAAAGTGAGCGACACACGGTTTACTTTATTTATGCCTCTTTGATTTATAGCAAGAATTAGAAAGGGAATTGACCTGAACTGAAAGAAAAAAAATTTTCAAGATCTCCTGAACTTCTAATTTGTCCTTACAGGAATGTCTACTGAAGTATAAGTGACTATCAGTAGTAACATTTTCTAATGCGTATATGTTTGAATATACAATAAATATTTTCATTGCCTGCTTATGTAACCGACTATGCTGTTTATTACTGTATAGTAAGACTATCAGAAATCAAGTATGAATCTACTTTGAGCTGTTTGGTTTTTTTTTTCACTGAATGACAGGTTTCTAAAGCCTTTGATGTTGCTGGCAGTAAACAGTATTATAGGCATGATCAGAACAGATCACTGTAACCCCATCTAAATTCAGCAAATATTCAGTTCTGCAGAGCAAATCTATGGAAATGAATTGATTATAGTATTTAAGGAAAAAATGAACTGTAAGTAAAGACTCTGAATATTGATCTTCATATACATTGCATGTGTCAAGAAATACCTGAATTCAGTTTAATAAGACGTAGGTTCAAACCCTCTTGCCCTGCCTTTACTGCTGCCTTTGTCTTGGTTCTTCATGGGAGGATAAAACATGCGTATGTATTCTGAAAGGGCAGAGTTCCTGAATGCTTCAAGAATTGAAATTTATATAAGTGTAAGCTTAAAATACCTAGATGAACTGTGCACTCAGATGCACAGCATTGCTAAGCCTAAACTTTGCTAGTGTCATCCTCTGGATGACTTGTTGACCGATACTTATAAACCTAAATTCCTTAGATTAAATGTGTAGATTTGGGGTGATATGATTACTTCATCTGTCTTTTCAGTTGTGTATTTGCGTGTGCACATATGTATTGTCAGACTGTAGTCATGCAAATAGAAAAAGTTGTTTCACTGAAGCAGAGTTGATACAAAGTGATACTGAACACTGGTGGAGAGCTGTGAAGCCTGAAACAGACTATTGGTATAGCTACTATATACAGAAAATGAAATTTAATGATGTGATTTTATGTTACCTATGTCAATGGCTGACCCTATGACAGACTTCCTTTTTTGATCTGCCACTCTATTTTTCTGAAGTGCTTGGTAAGACATGAATAAAATTCAGCTATTGCGAAAAGAAGGAAAAAAAGAAAGGCTAATGTTAAATCCCATGTAGAGAAACAAGAATGTTGTTGCTCAGGTCCTGACTAATCATGTTTACACTCACATTTTGTATTTGATTTATAAAGGATGTCTGTGTAACAAGAAAGGAGTTGAAGGAACTGAAACTGTAATGATGCAAGTGCAGTGGAATTGTGAAATATACTGACTTCAAAGGTGAAATCAGGATAGCGTAGGGCCTCCTAACCTTTACATGATTTACCTTTCACAGGTTTGTATTTATGCATGGTATTGATTCCAGTTCTGAAAAAAACTATCTAGCGTGTATCTGTATTCACAGCAAATTAAATGTATGGTTAGATAGTTATATCCTCACTGTCACACACCACTACAGGAAAATTGGCAGTAGGAGGCAGATCAAGCTTTAGCACTCTTTCAGATAGCAACTATGAACATCTAGGCAGAATTTTTCAAATTCACCAAAGAGATTTGAACAGCCACCAGCCTCCCTCAGGAGGTTTTGAAAAGCTTAACCTGAAAGATTGCGTGGCCTGGGAGCTCTCCATGGTGCTCCTGGCACCAAGCCTCTCCCTGCAGTGAGCCTGGCAGTATCAGTGTGAGCTCTTCCATGTAGCAGGTAGCAAGGTATGCAGGGTAGTAACTCCAAAATGTCTTTTAAGACCTCAGTTAAACTTCACCCATCGTGGCAGTTCTGTCATTTGAGTGAGACTAGGTCCTAATTCACAGTTGCAGTTAAGAGTTAGTGTCTGAAACACTGTGTGTGAAGAGAGTGGTTCTGTGATGCATGCTTATCATGTCAGTGAGGAAAGGTATGATTGCAGTAACTGAAATGCTAATAAACAAGGCATTTAGCAGTGCACACTGATGCAGGCTGTGTAACTAGTTTGAGTCTAAAATGAAATGGCATTGTCAGTGTCTTACAAAATTCTCAAGGAGTACTGATTTTCAACACGTAGCTTTTGTATCTGTGCAATGAACAAACGTTTTATAAGTTTTCTTAAATCTTGACTAAAAAAAGTGTGCTTTTATAAGAGCAGTTGTTGCAACTGCACTTCTTTCAGTTTGACAAAGCTATGAGTAATCATTTGGGTTGTATGAGACAGTGGAAATACCATCTTTGAAGTTGTTTTCAGTGACTGGTGGAAATATTTTTATTGTCCTTGAAGAAACGGAGTTCATTCCAGTGTGTGATAGTTGCTGGGTAAAGTTTTGAGTTACTTTGTTGTGTCACTGAAAGAAATACTCAGTAGGAGATTCTTAGCTGTATTCACTGTTTATTTGGTTGATGCTGTCTTTCAAATGTTCATGATATAAGGGATTAATCTTGCATGTTAGTGGGTTTTGTTTCCTTCATTATCTTTTTCTTTTTTAATGTGTGTTGTTCCAAGTGTAGGGTAAATAACCCC